>CP129455.1:34867500-35297500 GCA_030445155.1 Quercus variabilis | reverse complement strand
TAACCCGGTTGAAGCTTAATGATCATACGTCTATAATGCATTGTATGTCCCATAATAGGTCCCATTCTTCTACCCTTTCCCGGGAGTTGATGACTATTCATAGCTATTACCTTGACACCAAAGAAGCGTTCGACTCAATGCTTTATTTCTATCCTAGTTGATCCCGATTCGACATTAGAAGTATATTGATTTTTACCCAATAACCGAATACTTTTGTCTGTAAATACTACATATTTGATTCCATTCATAAATCTATTTTCTTCCCTATGAGTTTTAGTCTCAATAAGAATGCTAGTTCTTACTGTTCATATGTTTTGATATGAATATACCACACTAATTCATTATGTATGGATGATGAGATTCTATTGATACAGAGCCAATTCCGATAGACTTATTGGAGGGTCCCATTGGCATGCATCCAGTAGGAATTGAACCTACGAATTCGCCAATTATGAGTTGGGCGTTTTAACCATTTAGCCATGGATGCTTAGCGGGGATCCTCGTACATGGTGAATAACCAAATTCCAATTGAAATGAAATCCTTAGGATAAATCAATGCAATTTAGGACTCAATGAAAGGACATCAATTCAAATCCTAGATTTTCGAATTTAGAGAGATATTGAGAGAAATCA
This sequence comes from Quercus variabilis, assembly GCA_030445155.1. Lineage (NCBI taxonomy): Eukaryota > Viridiplantae > Streptophyta > Magnoliopsida > Fagales > Fagaceae > Quercus > Quercus variabilis. The sequence continues at coordinate 35,296,867 of CP129455.1, read as the reverse complement.
AGAATTCTCACTATTTCTTAGATTCATGGACCTAATTCAATTTAGTGGGATCTTTCATTCACATTTTTTTCCATCAAGAACGTTTTATAAAACTCTTGGACTCCCGAATTTGGAGTATCTTACTTTCACGCAATTCACAGGGTTCAACAAGTAATCGATATTTCATGATCAAGGGTATAGTACTATTTGTAGTAGTGGTCCTTATATATCGTATTAACAATCGAAAGATGGTCGAAAGAAAATATATCTATTTGACAGGACTTCTTCCTATACCTATGAATTTCATTGGACCTAGAAATGATACATTGGAAGACTCTTTTGGCTCTTCCAATATCAATAGGTTGATTGTTTCGCTTCTGTATTTTCCAAAAGGAAAAAAGATCTCTGAGAGCGTTTTCCTGGATCCGAAAGAGAGTACTTGGGCTCTCCCAATAACTAAAAAGTGTATCATGCTTGAATCTAACTGGGGTTCACGGTGGTCGAGGAATTGGATCGGAAAAAAGAGGGATTCCAGTTGTAAGATATCTAATAATGAAAGCGTCGCTGGAATTGAGATCTCATTCAAAGAGAAAGATATCAAATATCTGGAGTTTCTTTTTGTATATTATATTGATGATCCGATCCGCAAGGCCCATGATTGGGAATTGTTTGATCGTCTTTCTCCAAGGAAGAGGCAAAACAGAATCAACTTGAATTCAGGGCAGCTATTCGAAATCTTAGTGAAAGACTGGATTGGTTATCCCATCTTTGCTTTTCGTGAAAAAATACCAATTGAAGTGGAGGGTTTCCTCAAACAACAAGTAGATGGGTCAACTATTCAATCAAATGATATTGAGCATGTTTCCTATCTCTTCTCGAGAAACAAGAGGGCTATTTCTTTGTAAAATTGTGCTCAATTTCATATGTGGCAATTCCGCCAAGATCTCTTCTTTAGTTGGGGGAAGAATCCGCACAAATCGGATTTTTTGAGGAAAATATTGAGAGAGAATTGGATTTGGTTAGACAATGTGTGGTTGGTAAACAAGGATTGGTTTTTTAGCAAGGTACGGAATGTATCGTCAAATATTCAATACGATTCCACAAGATCTAGTTTCGTTCAAGTAATGGATTCTAGCCAATTAAAAGGATCTTCTGACCAATCCAAAGATCATTTCGATTCCATTAGTAATGAGGATTCGGAATATCACACATTGATCAATCAAAGAGAGATTCAACAACTAAAAGAAGGATCGATTCTTTGGGATCCTTCCTTTCTTCAAACGAAACGAACAGAGATAGAATCAGACCGATTTCCTAAATGACTCTCTGGATATTCCTCAATGTTCCGGCTATTTACGGAACGTGAGAAGCAGATGAATAATCATCTGCTTCCGGAAGATATTGAAGAATTTCTTGGGAATCCTACAAGATCCATTCGTTCTTTTTTCTCTGACAGATGGTCAAAACTTCATCTGGTTCGAATCCTACTAAGAGGTCCACAAGATATCAGAAATTGTTGAAGAAAGAACAAGATGTTTCTTTTGTCCCTTCCAGGCAATCGGAAAATAAAGAAATAGTTAATATATTCAAGATAATTACTTATTTACAAAATACCGTCTCAATTCATCCTATTTCATTCGATCTGGGATGTGATAGGGTTCCGAAGTATGAACTGGATATGGACAGTTCCAATAAGATTTCATTCTTGAACAAAAATCCATTTTTTGATTTATTTCGTGACCGGAACAGGGGGGGGATACACGTTACACCATGATTTTGAATCAGAAGAGAGATTTCAAGAAATGGCGGATATATTCACTCTATCAATAACTGAGCCGGATCTGTCGTATCATAAGGGATTTACCTTTTCTATTGATTCCTGCAGATTGGATCAAAAACAATTCTTGAATGAGGTATTCAACTCTAGGGATGAATCGAAAAATGAAATATTTATTGGTTCTACCTCCTATTTTTTATGAAGAGAATGAATCCTTTTATTGAAGGATTAGAGAAAAATGGGTTCGGACCTCCTGCGTGAATGATTTGGAAGCAAAACCAAAAATAATGGCATTTGCTAGCAACAACATAATCGAGGCAGTCAATCAATATAAATTGATCCAAAATCTGATTCAAATCCAATATAACACCTGTGGGTACATAATAAATGTATTGAATCGATTCTTTTTAATGAATAGATCCGATCGCAACTTCGAATATGAAATTCAAGGGATCAAATAGGAAATGATACTCTAAATCATAAAACTATAATGAAATATACGATCAACCAACATTTATCAAATTTGAAAAAGAGCTAGAAGAAAGGGTTCGATCCTCGTAGTTTTATTTCTCAAATCGAGAGATCCATGAATCGGGATCCTAATGCATATAGATACAAATGGTCCAATGGGAGCAAGAATTTCTAGGAACATTTCATTTCTGAACAGAAGAGACGTTTTCATTTTCAAGTAGTGTTCGATCGATTACGTATTAATCAATATTCGATTGATTGGTCTGAGGTTATCGACAAAAAACATTTGTCTAAGTCACTTCCTTTCTTTTTGTCCAAGTTACTTCTTTTTTTGTCCAAGTTTCTTCTCTTTTTGTCTAACTCACTTCCTTTTTTCTTTGTGAGTTTCAAGAATATCCCCATTCATAGGTCCGAGATCCACATCTATGAATTGAAAGGTCCGAATGATCAACTCTGCAATCAGTTGTTAGAATCAATAGGTCTTCAAATTGTTCATTTGAAAAAATGGAAACCCTTCTTATTGGATGATCATGATACTTCCTAGAAATCGAAATTCTTGATCAACAGTGGAACAATATCACCATTTTTGTTCAATAAGATACCAAAGTGGTGGATGATTGACTCATTCCATACTAGAAATAATCGTAGGAAATCTTTTGAGAACACGGATTCCTATTTCTCCATGATATCCCACGATCAAGACAATTGGCCGAATCCCGCGAAACCATTTCATAGAAGTTCATTGATATCTTCTTTTTATAAATCAAATCGACTTCGATTCTTGAATAATCCACATCATTTCTGCTTCGATTGTAACAAAAGATTCCCTTTTTATGTGGAAAAGGCCCGTGTCAATAATTATGATTTTACGTATGGACAACTCCTCAATATCTTGTTCATTCGCAACAAAATATTTTCTTTGCGTGGCGGTAAAAAAAAACATGCTTTTTTGGAGAGAGATACTATTTCACCAATCGAGTTACAGGTATCTAACATATTCATACCTAACTATTTTCCACAAAGTGGTGACGAAGGAAGGTATAACTTGTACAAATCTTTCCATTTTCCAATTCGATCCTTTCCATTCATTCGTAGAGCTATTTACTCGATCCCAGACATTTTTGGAACACCTCTAATAGAGGGACAAATAGTCAATTTTGAAAGAACTTATTGTAAACCTCCTTCAGATATGAATTTATCTGATTCAGAGGGGAAGAACTTGTAGCAGTATCTCAATTTCAATTCAAACATGGGTTTGATTTGCACTCCATGTTCTGAGAAATATTTACCATCCGAAAAGAGGAAAAAACAGAGTCTTTGTCTAAAGAAATGCCTTGAGAAAGGGCAAATGTATAGAACCTTTCAACGAGATAGTGCTTTTTCAACTCTCTCAAAATGGAATCTATTCCAAATATATATGCCATGGTTCCTTACTTTGACAGGGTACAAATATCTAAATTTGATATTTTTAGATACTTTTTCAGACCTATTGCTGATAGTAAGTAGCAGCCAAAAATTTGTATCCATTTTTCATGATATTATGCATGGATCAGATATATCATGGCGAATTCTTCAAAAAAAATTGTGTCTTCCACAATGGAATTTGATAAGTAAGATTTCGAGTAAGTGTTTACATAATCTTCTTCTGTCCGAAGAAATGATTCATCGAAATAATGAGTCACCATTGATATCGACACATTTGAGATCGCAAAATGTTTAGGAGTTCCTCTATGCAATCCTTTTCCTTCTTCTTGTTGCTGGATATCTTGTTCGTACACATCTTCTCTTTGTTTCTCGAGCCTATAGTGAGCTACAGACAAAATTCAAAAAGGTCAAATCTTTGATGATTCCATCATACATGATTGAGTTGAGAAAACTTCTGGATAGGTATCCTACATCTGAGCTGAATTCTTTCTGGTTAAAGAATCTCTTTCTAGTTGCTTTGGAACAATTAGGAGATTCTATAGAAGAAATACAGGGTTATGCTTCTGGTGGCAACATGCTATGGGGTGGTGGGCCCGCTTATGGGGTCAAATCAATATGTTATAAGAAGAAATATTTGAATATCAATCTCATCGATCTCATGAGTATCATAACAAATCCCATTAATCGAATCGCTTTTTCGAGAAATACGAGACATCTAAGTCATACAAGTAAAGAGCTATTCATTGATAAGAAAAAGAAAAAACGTGAACGGTGATTGGATTGATGATCAAATAGAATCCTGGGTCTCGAATAGTGATTTGATTGATGATAAAGAAAGAGAATTATTGGTTCAGTTCTCCACCTTAATGACAGAAAAAAGGATTGATCAAATTCTATTGAGTCTGACTCATAGTGATCATTTATCAAAGAATGACTCTGGTTATCAAATGATTGAACAACTGGGAGAAATTTACTTACGATACTTAGTTGACATATAGATATAAATTCCATACATCTATGTACATAGCGTACCAATTCTATTTCTTTTCTTTATCTATTTAATTTGTGTTGATTGCAATTATCAATATAAAAAAATAGAAGGGCAACTCTTACTCTTACGGTTCTACTTCCTAAAATTTATGATTCTTTTCAACATGAGAATCCTGGTATGCACCGAAAGAATCAAATCAATGAAGTAAAAAAAGTATAGGCGTATATTAATAAACAAGAATCACATAATTTTTTTTTAGCATTCCGAATAAATAATTGATTGAGTAGTTGACAGATGATCTGGGGGTTCGGCTCCATGGGGAACCTGTTTGGATTTCGAAAAGGATTAGTAAAGCACACTCATTTTTATTTTTAACGCTTGAACCGTGATATGAAATGAGTTCAATAAAGCAAGCATAGCATAAATCAAATTTCTAAAATAATACAACAAATAATAAAGCAAGCGGTAATGCGCAATATGTGACTTGCCCAAGGCAATATTTTATTATGTGGAGTATTTCGTTGGACAACCACTATGTTATGTTGTTTCCTATAGAGAGTCTGTATCCATTTAATAACATAACCATTTTCTCTTTAAACAGTAAAAAAAAAAAAAAATAAAAAAAAAAAATAAAAAAGAGGCGGAAACCAAAAACAAATAAAAAAAGTAAAATAAAAAGGGCTTTGCAGAACGATCTATAAAACAATTGATATGGGTTGAGTTTGATTCCTCAACTCCATTAGTAGTACCTCTAGAGTCCACTTCTACCCCATACTACGAGTGAAAGAGAAAAATGTAAAGACTAGAATTAAAGCAGCCCAAGCGAGACGTACTATATCCATGTGAATTATAGCCCGTATCTCCATAAATAGGAAGGAATTATTCCATTACCCTTCCCTAATCATTATTATGTTCACTAATCACTAATAATAGTGGAATCGCTGGCGCGGAGTCAAAAGTGAAGTGGATTATGACCCAACACCATTGATGAAACAATTCACTAAACTCACAATTCTAACCGGTTTTTATATTATATTATATGATTTAGATCGAAAAACGGTAAGAACAAGCAAAATACGTGGATACGCCTTTAGAAGTTTCAGGGGAATGTTACTAACATGTAGGAATAATAATACCTAATCTTTCTTTTGTTGACCTTCATTTCATTATCATTAAGTAAAAAGTATAAAAAAAAAAAAGAGTCAAGATAGATCACTATCTATCACATATCCCTATTTCTCATTTTATCCAATCCTTACGTTACGTCTCTTGCTTGTCTCTGCGAAATAATGGGACGGTAGTCTATTACATTATTGACTGGGGTAGGGGTTACAAAAAAGAAAGAATTTCTTCTTGTACTTTCTTTATAAATTTATAAAAGAAAAGAATAATAAGTAAAAATAATATAATATATAAGGAAAAGTCGATTATCTATTCAATTATATCATATTAAATTGATTGCCGGAGCACTTAGAGAATTTCATGAGTCTGTATACAAACATACAAACAAAGTATCTTTCGACTTTTCCGCAACGAATAATTCCATTCCCCGTTCGTCTATCCAAATAAATTCAAGATTCAATTAATAAGCATTAGTAATAGAAGAGTTGTCATATCAAGATTTAACGATCCCTTTTCAATATTCACTAATATAATCTTTCCGCAAGGATTTACATCATTTTAGAGAACAGAACCGCTGGAGATGCTTATAGAATCAAGCAAGTATCAAGAGGACTCTCCCCCCTTACTTCTGCTGGAAAAGTTTGTTAAGTTATATCAGCATAAGGTACATCAATTTTTTTTGTTGATTAGGCGACACCCAAATTTGAACTAGGGAAAAAGGATTTGCAGTCCCCCGCCTTACGCTCGGCCATGTTGCCAAAATGGTACAAAAGAATATATGAAAATATTCCACTTTTTTTGTGGGGGGGGGGGGGTATTCGTTTTTGTACTTATATCTGGAATCCTCTTTTATTTTATAATCCCCTTTCCTAAAAAAAAATAAATACTTCCCTTTCTCTTTGGATTGGATATATATCTTCGATTGTTTGTATAGTATCTTAAAACAGACACAATATTGAAAAAAAAAACCCTCCCATTTTTTATTGAAAAACCAATTGTGTATTTTCAGTCACAAAGCAAAAATTCAAAACAAATTGGAACCATTAACTATTAAATGTGAATTAAAATTTAGGAACGATTCCCGGGCTTGAATAGAAAATTGTGTTTTACTAATGATATAATAAAATCCAAACTACTATGTAACTAATTAATCAATAAAGAAATCCGTCTCAATTTCAATCATAATAATAACAACAATCATGAATATATGTAAACCCCAGAGCATAACTTGTTACACAAATCTTATCTAAATCTAATCGGGTATCTTATTTGTCTATAATGCTTATAGGAAATTCTTGGTAAATTATCGTGCTTCAATTTTTATACAAATTTTCATTTTCATTTAGGTATAAAATCGAGATTTTGATAGAACACGACATGCGTTGTACTGAATAGAGCTATAACAAGGGGGGGCGTATCTATAAGATAGTTATATCTGCACATGTTTAATAAGTCCAAGCCTTCTTTCATGCTTCACTCGTATTCGATTCTACAAATTGTACTAAAAAAATATATGGGTAAAAATATCTCTCTTCTCTGCAAATTCTTTTTTGAACAGTTGAATCCGCGAAAAGGTTAAGTGCTAAAAACAAATTTTAAAATGAATTCTATATTCTTTCTGATTATTATGTTCTTATCTCATTGACCAGATCAAATCTCGAATCCATTTATTTTTCTGGTATACAATCAGATTGTAATATCATAATAATGGTAGAAATGGGGTCACTTTTTGTTTTAATATTTTGATATTCTATAAAAACCTCCATAAAATAAAGCCTAAGTATAATTTATCAATTCCTTTCCATTTGTATTTGTTCTCTTTGTTGCAAATTCTACTTTGAGTATACAATTCTCTTTTTATTCCTCCGTTCATACGTTACATACGTTACATATATGAAGATGAGGTTAGGTAAAATTTCATGTGATTCAGTAAACAGAATATAAATTAGATCATTGCTAGATCAATCCATATGATTCGATGAAGGATGAGCAAATAATGAATGGTTTTTTTCTATAATAGAAAAAGGGAAATTAAAATGCTTGGGGGTAGAAATGAGGGAATGTATACAATACCTGGGTTTAATCAAATACAATTTGAAGGGTTTTGTAGGTTCATTGATCAGGGCTTAACAGAAGAACTTTATAAGTTTCCAAAAATGGAAGATATAAATCAAGAAATTGAATTTCAATTATTTGTGGAAACATATCAATTGGTAGAACCGGTAATAAAAGAAAGAGATGCTATATATGAATCACTCACATATTCTTCTGAATTACATGTATCCGCGGGATTAATTTGGAAAAACAGTAGAGATATGCAAGAACAAACCATTTTTATTGGAAACATTCCTCTAATGAATTCCTGGGGAACTTCTATAGTAAATGGAATATACAGAATTGTGATCAATCAAATATTGCAAAGCCCCAGTATCTATTACCGGTCAGAATTGGACAATACCAGAATTTCGGTTTATACAGGCACCATAATATCAGATTAGGGGGGAGGGGGGAGATTAGAATTAGAGATTGATCGAAAGGCAAGGATATGGGCTCCTGTGAGTAGGAAACAAAAAATATCTATTCTAGTTCTATCGTCAGCTATGGGTTTGAACCTAAGAGAAGTTCTAGAGAATGTTTGCTACCCTAAAATTTTTTTGTTTTTCCTTAATGATAAGAAGAAAAAAAAATTGGGTCAAAAGAAAATGCAATTTTGGAGTTTTATCAACAATTTGCTTGTGTAGGTGGAGATCCGGTATTTTTTGAATCCTTATGTAAGGAATTACAAAAGAAATTCTTTCAACAAAAATGTGAATTAGGAAGGATTGGTCGCTGAAATATGAACCAGAGACTGAATCTTGATATACCTCAGAACATTCCATTTTTGTTACCGCGAGATATATTGGCAGCTGCAGATCATTTGATTGGAATGAAATTTGGAATGGGTACACTTGACGATATGAATCATTTGAAAAATAAACGTATTCGGTCTGTAGCAGATCTTTTACAAGATCAATTCGGAGTGGCTCTGTTTCGTTTAGAAAATATGATTAGAGGAACTATAGGCGGAGCAATTAGGCATAAATTGATACCAACTCCTCAGAATTTAGTAACTTCAACTCCATTAACAACCACTTATGAATCTTTTTTCGGATTACACCCCCTATCTCAAGTTTTGGATCGAACTAAACCATTAACGCAAATAGTTCATGGGAGAAAATTGAGTTATTTGGGCCCTAGAGGATTGACAGGTCGAACTACTAGTTTTTGGATACGAGATATCCATCCTAGTCACTATGGGCGCATTTGCCCAATTGACACGTTTGAAGGAATCAATGTTGGACTCATTGGATCCTTAGCAATTCATGGGAGAATTGGTCATTGAGGGTTCCTAGAAAGCCCATTTTATGAAATCTCTGAGAGATCCAAAAAAGTGCGGATGCTTTATTTATCACCAAGTCGAGATGAATACTCTATTGTAGCAGCAAGAAACTCTTTGGGGCTGAATCGAGGTATTCAAGAAGAGCAGGTTATTCCGATTAGATACCGTCAAGAATTCCTGACCGTTGAATGGGAACAAGTACATCTTCGAAGTATTTTTACCTTCCAATTTTTTTCTGTTGGAGCTTCCCTCATTCCTTTTATCGAACATAATGATGCGAATCGAGTTTTAATGAGTTCTAATATGCAACATCAGGCAATTCCACTTTCCCGATCCGAAAAGTGTATTGTTGGAACTGGGTTGGAACGCCAAGTGGCTCTAGATTCAGGGGCTCTCGCTATAGCTGAACACGAGGGAAAGATCATTTCTATTGATGCTAACAAGATACTTTTATCGAGCAAGGTGGATAAGGGGGATATTATAAGCATTCCATTAATTATGTATCAACGTTCTAACAAAAATACTTGTATGCATAAAAAACCGAGGGTTCCGTGAGGTAAATGCATCAAAAGGGGACAAATTTTAGCGGAGGGTGCTGCTACAGTTGGCGGCGAACTTGCTTTGGGAAAAAAACGTATTAGTAGCTTATATGCCATGGGAGGGTTACAATTCTGAAGATGCAGTACTCATTAGCGAGCGTCTAGTATATGGAGATATTTATACTTCTTTTCACATACGGAAATATGAAATTCAGACTCATGTGACAAGCTACGGCCTTGAAAGAATCAGTAATGTAATACCGCATCTCAAAGCCTACCTACTTCGAAATTTAGACAAAAATGGAATTGTGATGCTGGGGTCTTGGGTCGAAACAGATGATATTTTAGTAGGTAAATTAACGCCTCAGGTGGCAAAAGAGTCGTCGTATACCCCGGAGGACAGATTATTAAGAGCCATACTTGGCATTCAGGTATCCAATTCAAAAGAAACTTGTCTAAAACTACCCATATGTGGTAGGGGTCGAGTTATTGATGTGAGGTGGGTCCAGAAAAAGGGAGTTTCCAGTTATAATCCAGAAAAAATTCATGTATATATTTCACAGAAACGTGAAATTAAAGTAGGTGATAAAGTCGCTGGAAGGCATGGAAATAAGGGTATCATTTCCAAAATTTTGCCTAGACAAGATATGCCGTATCTGCAAGATGGAAGATCCATTGATATGGTCTTCAACCTATTAGGAGTACCTTCACGAATGAATGTAGAGCAGATATTTGAATGTTCACTCGAGTTTGCAGGGGATCTGCTAGGTAGACATTATCGAATAGCACCTTTTGATGAGAGATATGAACAAGAGGCTTCGAGAAAACTAGTGTTTTCTGAATTATATGAAGCCAGTAAGCAAACAGCAAATCCATAGGTATTTGACCCCAAGTATCCGGGAAAAAGCAGAATATTGGATGGAAGAATGGGGGATCCTTTTGAGTAGCTTGTTTTAATAGGAAAGCCTTATATCTTGAAATTAATTCATCAAGTTGATAATAAAATACATGGACATTCTAGCAGACATTATGCACTTGTTACACAACAACCCCTTAGAGGTAGGGCTATGCAAGGAGGACAGCGGGTAGGAGAAATGGAGGTTTGGGCTCTAGAAGGGTTTGGTGTTGCTCATATTTTACAAGAGATGCTTACTTATAAATTTGATTATATTAGAGCTCGCCAAGAAATACTTGGTACTACAATCATTGGAAGAACAATACCTAAACCTGAGGATGTGCTAGAATCTTTTTGATTACTCGTTCGAGAACTACGATCTTTGGCTTTGGAACTTAATCATTTCCTTGTATCCGAGAAGAACTTCCAGATGAATAGGAAGGAAGCTTAATCAGAATGAATCATAATTTTTCTTCTATGATTGATCAGAATAAACATCAACAACTCCGAATTGGATCAGTTTCTCCTCAACAAATAAGTGCTTAGGCCAATAAAATCCCACCTAATGGGGAGATAGTTGGAGAGGTGACAAAACCATATACTTTTTATTACAAAACCAATAAACCTGAAAAAGATGGATTGTTTTGTGAAAGAATTTTTGGGCCGATAAAAAGTGGGATTTGCACTTGTGGAAATTATTGAGTAATCGGGGATGAAAAAGAAAAACCTAATTTTTTTGAAGAATGCGGAGTCGAATTCGTGGATTCTCGGATATGAAGATACCAAATGGGCTATATCAAACTGGCATGCCCAGTAACCCATGTGTGGTATTTGAAGCATCTTCCTAGTTATATCGCGAATCTTTTAGATAAACCTCTTAAAGAATTAGAAGGACTGGTATACTGCGATGTGTGATTTGATCAAAACTCTGATTTTACAGATTCAGAATGAGAAACTGTCATACCATTCAAGTGAATTGGTATGCCCTGGATCTGACATGTCTCTTGGTAGGAAGAACATGAAGCTCAGAATTATGGGTGTATACAATACTCCCAAATAAAAGGGGGAATTGGTCTATAGGCTCTTCGGTAACAAATAAATAGGAATTTCTAGTTCTACCTCGATAAAAAAAAAAAAGACTTCTTTTGTGGAATTAACCATTCCCTTTCTTTTACTTTATAAAGAAATGAAATTATGTTTATTAAAATAAGCAAATTTTGTCATGTCATGGTTGCAGGAGCCTATCCATCGCATAGAGGCTTTAAGGACATCGTGGCATAACCGTCGAGGCAAAGTAGGGACCTAAAAGATCGAATGTAATGATACATAGACAAGTAAATCCCTTATGAATTCCAAGGTACTTCTTTACTTTAATTGAATGAAATTAAGAATTAAGTAAGGGTATCTCTCATTCGAGGGGACGTAGACTACTCAAGAATTTTACATTTCATTGATTTTACATCGTAATTTCTAATTGAATAAAAATTTCATAAAATAAAATCGAAATCTACAAAAAGAAAAAAAAATTGAATTAATGAAATGTTGCTTCGTCTAAATTGGAAACTTGAGTAAAGAGTAGATCTTTTCTCTTTTTTTGGGGGGTTTTTTATAGATAAAGAAAATAAAGTGGAAACTCCTTTCTTTATCTTTAGTTGGTGTAACTACTTGAGCCGGATGAAAGGAAACTTTCACGTTCGATTTTGAAGGGGGATATCCTATAGGATCCTACCCAAATTTTTCTTTTGCTAGGTCCATAGCTAAAAAACCTACTTTCTTACGATTATGAGGTTCATTTGAATCTGAAAGCCAATCCTGGAAATACAGCATCCCACTTTTCTTTACTCCCCAAGGCTTCGATGCATTTCGAAATCAAGAAATGTCTACTGGAGCAGGTGCTATACGAGAACAATTAGCCGATCTGGATTTGTGAATTATTATAGATTATTCGTTGGTAGAATAGAAAGAATTAGGGGAAGAAGGGCCCCTGGGTAATGAGTGGGAAAATAGAAAGGTTGGAAGAAGAAAGGATTTTTTGGTTAGACGTATCCAAATAGCTAAGCATTTTATTCGAACAAATATAGAACCAGAATGGATGGTTTTATGTCTATTACCAGTTCTTCCTCCCGAGTTGAGACCGATCATTCAGATAGACGGGGGTAAACTAATGAGTTCGGATATTAATGAACTTTATAGAAGAGTTATTTATCGGAACAATACTCTTATCGATTTATTAGCAACAAGTAGATCGACATGGGGGGAATTAGTAATGTGTCAGGAGAAATTGGTACAAGAAGCTGTGGATACACTTCTTGATAATGGAATCCACGGACAACTAATGAGGGACGGTCATAATAAGGTTTACAAGTCGTTTTCAGATGTAATTGAAAGCAAAGAGGGAAGATTTCATGAGACTCTGCTTGGCAAACGGGTGGATTATTCGGGTCGTTCTGTCATTGTCGTGGGTCCCTCCCTTTCATTACATCAATGTGGATTGCCTCGCGAAATAGCAATAGAACTTTTCTAACCATTTGTAATTCGTGGTCTAATTAGACAACATCGTGCTTCGAACATGGGAGTTGCTAAGAGTAAAATTCGGGAAAAAGAGTCAATTGTATGGGAAATACTTCAGGAAGTTATGCAGGGGCACCCCATATTGCTGAATAGAGCACCTACTCTGCATAGATTAGGCATACAGGCATTCCACCCCATTTTAGTGGAAGGGCGCGCTATTTGTTTACATCCATTAGTTTGTAAGGGATTCAATGCAGATTTTGATGGGGATCAAATGGTGGTGCATGTACCTTTATCTTTGGAGGCTCAAGTGGAGGCTTGTTTACTTATGTTTTCTCATATGAATCTATTGTCTCCATCGATTGGGAATCCAATTTCCCTACCAACCCAAGATATGCTTATTGGGCTCTATGTATTAATGAGTGGGAATCGCCGAGGTATTTGTGCAAATAGGTATAATCCATGTAATCACATAAATTATCAAAATGAAAAAATGGATGCCAATAACTATAAGTATACAAAAGAAAAAGAACCCTTTTTTTTGTAATTTCTATGAAACAATTGGAGCTTATCGTCAGAAAAGAATCAATTTAGATAGTACTTTATGGCTCCGGTGGCAACTAGACCAACGCGTTATTGCTTCAAGAGAAGCTTTTATCGAAGTTCACTATGAATCTTTGGGTACTTATCATGAGATTTATGAGCACTACTTAATAGTAAGAAGTATAAAAAATAAATTCTTTGTACATACATTTGAACCACCGTTGGTCCTATTTCTCTTTATCGAGAAATCAAAGAAGCTATCCAAGGGTTGTGCCAGACCTACTCATATGGTACCTAACCTATGGTATTTATGCTAAGTAATTCTATGACACTGATGTGAATTAGTGTCTCTCTGGTTCAATTAGGACCATAGTTCTTGACTTTTTACGTGAATTTAAATCGAGAAAAGGACGTTTTCCAATCATTGACTCAAACCCATTGTCAAACTCCACTCAGCAGAACATGGAGGTACTTATGGCAGAACGGGCCAATACGGTCTTTCACAATAAAGTGATAGATGGAACTGCCATTAAACGACTTATTAGCAGATTAATAGATCACTTCAGAATGGCATATACATCAGACATTCTGGATCAAGGAAAGACCATCGGGTTCCAGCAAGCCATTGCTACATCCATTTCATTAGGAATTGATGATCTTTTAACAATACCTTCTAAGGGATGGTTAGTCCAAGATGGGGAACAACAAAGTTTGGTTTTGGAAAAACACCATTATTATGGAAATGTACACGCAGTAGAAAAATTACGACAATCCATTGAGATATGGTACGCTACAAGTGAATATTTGCGACAAGAAATGAATCCTAATTTTAGGATGACTGATCCTTTTAATCCAGTACATATGATGTCTTTTTCGGGAGCTAGAGGAAATGCATCTCAAGTACACCAATTAGTAGGTATGAGAGGGTTAATGTCGGATCCACAAGGACAAATGATCGATTTACCCATTCAAAGCAATTTATGTGAAGGACTGTCTTTAAAAAAATATATAATTTCTTGCTATGGAGCCCGAAAAGGAGTTGTAGATACTGCTGTACGAACATCAAATGCTGGATATCTTACACGCAGACTTGTGGAAATTGTTCAACACATTGTTTTACGTAGAACAGATTATGGTACTATCTGGGGTATTTCTATGAGTCCTTAAAATGGGACGATACCGAATAGGATTTTTATACAAACATTAATTGGTCGTGTATTAGCAGATGATATATATATGGGCCCGCGATGCATTGCCGTTAGAAATCAAGATATTGGGATTGGACTTGTCAATCAATTTATAACCTTTCAAACATAACCAATATCTATTCGAACCCCTTTTACTTGTAGTAGTACATCTTGGATTTGCCAATTATGTTATGGTCGAAGTCCTACTCATGGGGGCCTGGTCAAATTGGGAGAAGCTGTAGGTATTATCGTGGGTCAATCTATTGGGGAACTCAACACTCAACTAACATTAAGAACCTTTCATACCGGCGGAGTATTCACAGGGGGTACTGCAGAACATGTACGAGCCCCTTCCAATGGGCTAAATTCAATGAAGATTTAGTTCATCCCACACGTACACATCATGGGCATTTATATGTTATATATACTTATATGTAACTATTGAGAGTGAAGATATTCTACACAAGGTCACTATTCCGCCAAAAAGTTTTCTTTTAGTCCAAAACGATCAATATGTACAATCAGAACAAGTTATTGCAACACGGGAACCTATACGTTTAATTTTAAAGAGACGGTTAGAAAACATATTTATTCCAACTCAGAGGGAGAAATGCACTGGAGTACCGATGTATACCATGCACCAGAATTTACATACAGCAATGTACATCTCTTACCAAAAACAAGACATTTATGGATAGTATCAGGAGGGTCATGCCGCTCTAGTGTAGCCTCTTTTTCGCTTCAAAAGGATCAAGATAAAATTAGCGTTCATTCTCTTTCTGCTGAAGGGAGATCTATTTCTAGTTTGTCAGGAAATAATGATCAAGTAAGACAAAATTCTTTAGTTCAGATATCTTTGGTAAAAAAAAAAAAAAAAAACAAAGTGAGATTCCTGATTATTCAAAACTTAATCGAGGGGGTCATTGTAATTCAATATATCCTGTTATTCTCTACGAATATTTTTTATTTATTGGCAAAGAGATGAAGAAATAGATTCATCATTCCATTACAATTGATTCTAGAATGAGGAAAAGGGCTAATGCCTCCTTCTGGTCTTTCGATTGAAATACCCAGAAATGGTATTTTTCGTAAAAAAAGTATTCTTGCTTATTTTGATGATCTTCAATACAGAAGAAAGAATTCAGGCGTTATGAAATATTGGACTACCGGGGGGGGGGGGGGGGAGGGGGATTCCATCCTCAAAAAGGAGGATTTGATTGAGTATCGAGGAGTCAAAGAATTGAAGCCAAAATACCAAATGAAAATAGGTCGATTTTTTTTCATTCCCAAGGAAGTACATATTTTGCCAAAATCTTCTTCCATAATGGTACAAAACAATAGTCTCATTGGACTAGATACACGAATCACTTTAAATACAAGAAGCCGAGCAGGCGGATTGGTCCGAGTGGAGAGAAAAAAAAAATGGATTGAACTTAAAATCTTTTTTTTTGGAGATATCCATTTTCCTGGAGAGATGGATAAGATATCCCAACACAATGATATCTTGCTCCCGCTTGGAGCGGCAAAAAAAAAAGGCTAAGGAATCAAAAAAAAAAAAAAAAAAAAGGAAAAATTGGATCTATCTCCAATGGATCCTGATGGAAATAAAGATAAATGCAGCGGAAAATAAGTTTTAAACGGATCTACTTCATTCGATATTGATAACACGTACTAAGTAAATTTCAGAATTTGAGAACAAGAGATCGTACCTTGAAGCGGTGAATTTCAAAACAAAGATTGAAGCACTTGGGACTACTTTTAATCTTCACTCCAATTCCACTAATGCCCAAGATGTGTGGTCTCTCAATTGGTAACAAAGGGATGACTAGTGAGTGACAAAAACTCACATACACACCATTTCAGAATGATGTTTCTTGCATATGAAAATCTGAACGTTTTTCCCTTTGTATCTAACCAATTTATCTAATTGGGCTGGCCTTTTGGGCCTTACCAATTGGGCTTAAGTGTTATTCATCATATATTTAATCCTTTAATGTTATTCATCATATATTTATGAAATCCAATTCCATAAATATATACTTTAGTCTTACTAAAGTGGTTAGGCCTAACTCTCTGAATAACAAACTCATTAAACTTATCTCAAGGGAATATTTTATATTTCCGTTAAGAGACTATGAATTCCATCTTGAAAATATATGTTCCATCAACACTAAATGTAGCTGCCCAATATACTGAGGTTTTGACCGTTACTTTAAATCTCACTCCTGATATATTAAAACAACCTACACCTTATGATCAGGTCCATTATTCTCTCAGGATTAAGAGTTCATGCAAATGTAAGTCATGAGATTTATTATTCATTTGACAGTCTTTAGGAGAATAATAAATCTCACAGCGGTCCAGTTTAATATGTCTTAACTCTTAAAACATATTAACACATCAACTAGAAGTCTCCACTTCCATGATCAAGACAAATCATCGTAGTTGATATGTTATAGTCTTTGTAGATGAAATGCCCAATTTCATCACCGACTACGAACTATAATTCTGAGTTTACAAAGAACTTGTGATTTATATCTTCTGTGACTTTTCACATAAATCACATACTATGCATCTCATGGACTTAATGATAATGTCGAATATTCATGTTACCATTATTTCAGATAATAACAAAACAAATTTATTAAACATAATATTAAGTCATACATAATGTCAAACACAATGTCACACTTAATATCATACATGGCATCATACAATAGGATTTAAGGGCACTAATCCTAACAGATCACACCTAACAAGAAAAGGTATTTTGTTTTGGCTCGACCCGTAATCATATATGAGATAGCGGATGGTATAAATTTAGTAACACTTTTCTCCCAAGATCTATTGCACGAAAGGGATAATATGGAACTTAGAATTGTCAATTATATCCTTTATGGCAATGGCAAACCAATTCGGGGAATTTATGGAACAAGTATTCAATTAGTTTGGACTTGTTTATTGTTGAATTGGAAACAAGACAAAAAAAGTTCTTCTGTCGAAAAGGCCCACGCTTCTTTTGTTGAAGTAAATACAAATGGTATGAGTCGAGATTTCCTGCGAATCGATTTAGTGAAATCCCATATTTCGTATATCAGAAAAAGGAAAGATCTGTCAGGTTCAGGATTGATCTTTGATAAGAGGCCAGACCGCACCAGTATCAATCCATTTTATTCTATTTCTTCCAAGGCAGGGATTCAACAATCACTTAGCCAAAATCAAGTAACTATTCGTACGTTGTTGAAAAGGAATAAGGAATGCCAATCTTTTATAATTTTGTCATCATCTAATTGTTTTCAAATGGGTCCATTCAACGATGTAAAATATTACAATGATGTAATAAAAAAAGAATCAATGAAAAGAGATAGTCTAATTCCAATTAGGAATTCTTTGGGACCTTTAGGATTAGGAAGAACCCCTTAAATTGTGCATTTTTATTCATTTTACCATTTAATAACTTATAATCAGATCTTGGTAACTAAATATTTACAACTTGACAATTTCAAAGAGACTTTTCAAGTGCTTAAATATTATTTAGTGGATGAAAATGGTAGGGTTTCTATTTATAATAATCCTGATCCGCGCGGTAACATCGTTTTGAATCCATTCTGATGGAAATCTAGACCCCTTAACACACAATTAGATTGAGTAGCCTAGTTAATTAGCCAAGTTGTTACTTAGTCAAATTAAGCAATTTTAGGTTAAAACAATCAAACAATCATATCAAGAAAATATAGCAGCGGAATAATAAATAACACAAGATATGATCACCGAGGAAAACCAAACCGGTAAAAAACCGGGAGAGGATTTTACCCATCGATCCTTAAGGCAAATCTGAATCCACTATGAAAGAAACAAAGTTCATACAAAAGGACTTACAAGCTCCCCGCTGGACTTCCTAATACTACCTACCAGTAGAACTTACTGACACAACCCCGTGCAAGCTCTGAATCCACGGACTCCTTCTTTCTTGAATTCTTCAATCAACTACAAGCACCCACGCTTGATATTCTTTAAGCTTCAATGGTAGCAATCAAGTTGATCATCAAGATGTTGAAGTAATCTCAATCTTGAAAACCCTAAGTTTTGTGTAAAGGAAAGCTCCTCTAGATCTCACAAGAGATTTACACAAAACTGCAATGTATGAACAACAATACAACTGGAGCATCTCTAAAAACGTGGCTAGGGTTTTTCCTTATATACCTAGGGCAAAAACATAAAACCCTAAACATTTAATGAGTTAGGGCTAAGTTGGAAAAACTGCAGAAAACGCAATTTGGTCGACTTTCGATCGATCGAGCCAGACCGAAATGCCCCAATGCATCTACAGTCTCTCGATTCCAACTTTACAATAATTAATCAACTTTGAGCACACTTTAACAAGACATAACATATTGTTTTGATCATGGTTTGTCAATATTACAAATTAGAGTTCTAAATACATAAATTCCTAAACCTTTAGAACCTAAAAAACTCCCCCTTTGGCAATCCGTGACAAAACCCTAATTAAAAGCTCAAAGTTTACAAGTAAAAAGCCCTTTACAAAAATAATGCTCATAAACTCAAATTCAACCCTAACTACTATCCATCGGTTGCAAGTGTAGACAGCAGCTTTGTTGAATCAATCTGTATCTTCCTGAAATACTCAACAAACGCATAAACGCATGTGTGACAAAAAAGAGTAAAACAACAGGTATAACATTCTTGTAAGATTCACACAACACAGAATAAAGACATATATGAATGAACAACTCATAAATATAAATCAATAAGCAGTGAATCACAAAGCAACAAGAAACAATGAATATAACATGTATATCAATCAATGTTACTCCCCCTAACATGAATATCCTCAAAAAATGATATACAAAGTGAAGCACCTAGATACAATCTAAAAACTCCACAAGCTCCTCAAAAAACAGAAAATCTCCCCCTAACTACAAAAGCTCCTCTACAAGTCAAAAACTCCACTCTCCCTTTTTGTGACGAAATGCCAAAGGGCAATCACAAGTTGCCATCAAAAGGTGGAGGTGAGGGTGAATGAAGACATGCAAAGTCAGCTCGCAGAGCACGAATCTCATCTAGTAAGTCCACCAAAATGTGACCATGAGCCGCCTGAACGGTCATGACAGTCTCCAGAGTACGACAAACATCAAAGTCGGTCGAAGGAGGTGGAGGAACATTAGTAGTAGCAGCATCATCACCAACTGGATCAGGGACATCCTCACCAGCAAGACCTGTAGAAGAAGAAGGAGGAGGTGCGCTACTAGACGGCTCAAACCTAGGGTGTTTAGAACTAGCTCGAAGATGAGCAGCCCTCTGTCTAAGAAAAGACGCACCTATGGGAGCTATCACATGAATGGGCTCAAAGGAAGGAAAGCCACTAAGATCAAGATAAAGCAAAATCCTATGAATAAAAATAGGATGCACAAGAGCATGAGTAGTAGATGAACTCTTATAAACATCGTTCAAAGAACGAAGAAAGAGATGAGGAAAACTAATAGGAGCATCAGTAACCAGGGCGTACAAAAATACACACCTTTCAAGAGGAATGGTGTGAACATGAGAGATGGGCCAGATAGAATGACAGGCTATCCTAAAGAATAAATAGTGCAACCCGGAGAGCTCAACAGAAGTGATCCTAGGATCAGAACCCCACTAGACAGAAGTCCCAGTGATGTAAGACAAGACGTCACTAAACTCGGGAGACTCATCATAAGGATAGACAGGATTCTGGACCAAGGGTACCCCTAGAGCATCAGCCATTACCCGGGGAGTAATGGTGTACTCTACGCCTCGTATCCAACTCTTTATCAAAGTGTTGGAATCATAGATGCGGATAGAGATGTTCGAAAAGAAGGCAGAAGGTGGAGGAGGATCAGAAATATCCACCAAAGGTAACCAGCCCCGACGCTCAAAGTTTGCCCTAATGGCAGGATCAAGTTCATCTAAGAGAACAGAACACTCAGCCCAAATCTTTCTCTTAAGGTTTAGCTTCTTAAACAGCTCTTGGTTTTTCTCATTCGGAAACCTCTCACGGTCAAAAGAAGGAGCAGATGGAGAAGAGGAGGGAATAGTCCTACGGGCTTTAGTCTTCCTAGGCATGATGCTAAGGAAAGGACAGAGACACAAAGAGAAAACCAAAAGAACAGAATAAAACAAAACCAAGGGTAGACTGCAAGTTAGCACAATAAAAACAAATAAAAATCTATATGATGCATGAACAATAACAATGTTGTGATGCATGAACTAATGCAGTAACCACAGTTCGAATTAGGTTCAATTTCACAAAATTGGCTTGAACATAGAGTTTCTAACAAAAACCCTAAAAAATTCAAAAAATCACTTCATAATTTTGAAACAAATTGATGAATTGATCATCACACAGTGTTGAAAACAGATTAGAATAACCAATTTCATCAAAACAACAAGCCAATTTCATCAATTAAACCCAATTGAACAAAAATCCTCAATTCGGATCAATTACAAACCCTAGAATTTTCAATTTCTCACAAAACCCAAAATTGATCAAATTAAACCATTAAGATCATGTTTATAGCATGTCCCCACAAAAACCCATTGATTAATTACACATAATAAGGCTTAAATCACCAAAAATCCCAAAAAGTAAAGGGTCCGAATTTTTGAGCATAAATGCATGAAAAATGCATGAAATATGTAAATAAACTCAAAAAGGAAGGACAAAATAGACTTACCGGCTTGAGGAAAGAGAAATTTTGCAAAAGATTCGGAGGAAAACGACAAAAAATTGACTGTGGAGCCTTGCCTCGTTGGAGAGAGAAAGAAAGTTTGAAAAAAACTTTTGATTTGAAAAGGTCAAGAACAGTGTTTTTAAAAACCTGATTTGCGACTTTCGATTGATCGAAAAATACATTCAATCGATCGAATGAGACAGTCATTTTTAAACAAATTAAAACACTTTTTCGATCGATCGAAAAACAGAATGGATCGATCGAATTGGGCAGAGGCTCACAAAACTTTTGAGAAAAATCACAGTTTTGAAAAACACAAACCTCATTTTGAAAAACAACTCCTCAAAGCATTAAATAATAAAAACAAAATGCATGAGTATGAGATGGAATGATTTTTCAAAAACCCAAATTTAATCTCAGTTTCTCCAAAGAAAATTTTAGCTATTCTCTTTTTATAAATTCTCAAGCAAAAAAAATTGTTTTGCATAATTCTCAAAGTATTTTCAAATTTGGTTGGTCAGACAAAAAACACACACAATAACATGTACAAAGTTTAACAAAGAGTAACTTTGTGTAGTGTGTGCAACTAGCAAAAACTTTGAGAAACATGTGAGGTAATATGTGAATAGCAATCAATCACAAAGTCTACACAATCCATCACATAGAATTTAAAAGAGACTATCACCTAAAAAGTTACATCCTATAACTCCCACATCTCCTAGAACAAAAGCTTGCAATCATGTAAGTTTCTTGTATTTTTGCCTCATTTTTTTTTTTTTTTGTTTGTGAGATGGCATCAAGCCTAATAGTACACACCAATTTTATTTATGTGAGATGGCATCAAGCCTAATAGTACACACCAATTTTATCATTAAGCAATTAAGCCGAGGCAACACCTTATGTTCTTTTTGTGCATGTGCTACACTTTCTCGAGCACAGAATCTTATGATATGCACTAAGGTGTTCATGATTGGCTAGTGAACAGTGGTAAGATGGTTATTTATGCCTTTCTCAAAAGGATCAAGTCCGACAGTCAAATAACATGTGACTTCAAGATCAAGACAAAATGATTAAAAACCATACACATCTTTCCCACACAACATGCACTATAAAGTTTCAACTAGTCAAGTGTAATAAATAAGTTCATCAAAGCTAAACAAGGTACATAGGACATGATATGTGTAAATAAATTGACCAACCTTGTTTTCAAAAACTAAGAAAACAATGTCAAACACATTTTTGCTTTCTCTTTACCTTTTTCTTTTTTTTTTTCTTTTATTATTTAAGAGAAAAAAAAATGAATCATAGAATGAAATGCATGAATGTAATGCACTGCAAATCTTAGAAACAAAACAAAAGAGAGACAAAAAAAAAAGAACAATGGTCACAGAGGAATGAGCAATGAAGCATAAGGACCATGTTAGAAAGACTCAATTAGGTCGAGTCTTTTGCATCCAAAACCTTTTAGATGCACCATGAGCATTGAAGTTCTTATTCACATTCGCATGATTTCCAACTCCAGAATTGGAATAAAGGTTCAAAGCCTTTACCAATTCACCAATAAGTGCCATAGGATCTTGTGCTTGAGGCACAAGCACCTTTGGTTTAGTTGCTCTCTTAGCAGCTTGAAGCTTGTAACAGTTAGGACAAATGTGTCAGATTTTCCACAATAATGACAAACCCAAACAGGTTTACCATGCATCTTGTCCTTAGAAAGGGTAGGTTTAGTTTCTCTCAAATCAACCCTAGTCTTCTTAGGAGGTGAAACTTCTACAGGTTTGACTACCTCACTCACAGGTGGTTTGACAGTTTCACTCACAACTTCACTCATAGAAGGTTCAGAAGAAGATGAAGAAACAAAGTTCGTGGAATGTGGAGTAGACACAGAGATGCTTTCAACATATCCTATCCCAGATTTATCAGAAGGATACTTTTGAACATTCAGCATGTGATCAAGTTTAGAACTAGTAGTTCTAGCAATAGATAAATCATGTTCTAAAGTTTTAACTTTATTAAGTAAAAGCATGTTCTCAGATTTTACATGGTTCAAAAGATCATTAGCATCAAATAATTTAACAAGCAAAATTTTCTTTTCAAGCTCAAGAGAACCAATTTTCTTCAGGCTAAGTTCAACATTCATAGCATCCTTTGCAGCAACTTTGCAAAGTTTATTATAGGCCTCTTGAAGATCTGCATCCTCAGAGAGTTCCCCATCAAAAGGGTTCTCCTCAACAGATATGCTTTTATTGACTACTGCAGTAACAGTGAAAGCAATGAAGTTTTCATCCTCGTCACATTCAGACTCATCATCAGAAACCTCATTATCACTAAGGGTTATAGTCATAGCTTTACCCTTATTTCTCAAGAATGTAGGACATTCAGATTTAACATGACCATACTCTTGACAACCAAAACACTGAGCACCCAAAGAATTGTTTGAAGATTGACCTACTTTTTTTCTAGGTTTTTCAAAGTTATTAACCTTAGTGGGATCATTCTTCCTAAAGTTTTTAGGTTCAGCAGTGTTTGTACCTCTTGCCCTTCTATTTGTATTTCTCAGAAAGTTTCTAAAATTCTTGGCAAGGTAAACTATCTCTGTAGCAGAGAGCTCATCATCAAATCCACTAGCCTCAACATCATTAACAGACTTAAGAGCCATTGATTTGGATTTGTTTGTTTTGGATAAGTCAGACTCATAGGACTGAAGAGATCCTACAAGCTTATCAACAGGGATGGAGTCCACATCCTTGCTCTCAGTAATGGCAGTCACTTTGGGTCTAAAGTCTTCAGTTAAAGATCTAAGTATCTTCCTAAAAATTTTAGGTTGATCATAGATTTCACTCAAATTAAAAGCAGAATTAACAATATCATTCAGTTTGGCATAAAACTCATCAAAGGATTCATCATCAGACATCCTAATGCTCTTAAACCTAGAAGTTAATTGCTGTAGTTTGTTTATCTTAACTGCCTTTGTGCCTTCATGCACAGTTTGGAGGATTTTCCAAGCAGTATGAGAAACCTCAACATTAGAGATCCTCTTAAATTCCTCCATAAAAACAGCATTGAAGATGGCATTCATAGTTTTGGTATTGAAGCCTGTTGCTTCTTTTTCAGAAGTTTGCCACTCACTCACAGGAGTAGTGGGCTTCTCCCATCCGTATTCAACGAAATTCCAAACTCTCACATCAATGGATTTTAGGAATGCTTTCATCCTTACTTTCCAATAAGCATAGTTATTCCCCTCAAAGTGAGAAGGAACAACAAGAGAGTGTCCATGATCCATGACAACAGGGGTCAAGGATCAACTCAGAGATCAAAAATCTCAGACAAAAGAGCTACCTGCTCTGATACCACTTGATGGAAATGTAGACCCCTTAACACACAACCAAATTGAGTAGCCTAGTTGATTAGCCAAGTTGTTACTTAGTAAAATTAAGCAATTCTAGGTTAAAACAATCAAACAATCATATCAAGAAAATATCGCAGCAGAATAATAAATAACACAAGATATGATCACCTAGGAAAACCAAACCAGTAAAAAACCTGGGGAGGATTTTACCCACCGATCCTCAAGGCAAACCTGAATCCACTATGAAAGAATCGAAGTTCATACAAAAGGACTTACAAGCTCCCCGCTCGACTTCCTAATGCTACCTACCAGTAGAACTCACTGACACGACCCCGTGCAAGCTCCGAATCCACGGACTCCTTCTTTCTTGAATTCTTCAATTAGCTACAAGCACCCACGCTTGATATTCTTTAAACTTCAATGGTAGCAACCACGTTGATCATCAAGATATTAAAGTAATCTCAATCTTGAAAACTCTAAACTTTGTGTAAAGGAAAGCTCTTCTCGATCTAACAAGAGATTTACACAAAATCGCAATGTATGAGCAACAATACAACTGAAGCAACTCTAAAAACGTGGCTAGGGTTTTTCCTTATACCTAGGGCAAAAACATAAAACCCTAAACGTTTAATGAGTTAGGGCTGAGTTGGAAAAACTGCAGAAAACGCAATCTGGTTGACTTTCGATCAATCGAATCTATTTTTCGATCGATCGAGCCAGACCGAAATGCTCCAATGCATCTACAGTCTCTCGATTCCAACTTTACAATAATTAATCAACTTTGAGCACACTTTAACAAGACATAACATATTGTTTTGATCATGGTTTACCAATATTACAAATTAGAGTTCTAAATACATAAATTCCTAAACATTTAGAACCTAACACATTCAATTTGAATTGGAATTTTCTCCATCATAATTATTGTGAAGAAGCGTCTAGAATAATTAGCCTTGGGCAGTTTATTTAAGAAAATTTATGTATAGCCAAAAACGGACCGCACTTAAAATCGGGTCAAGTTCTAATTGTTCAAATTGACTCTGTAGTAATAAGATTAGCTAAAGCTTATTTGGCCACTCCGGGAGCAACCGTTCATAGCCATTATGGAGAAATCCTTTACAAAGGATATACATTAGTTACATTTATATATGAAAAATCGAGATTTAGGGATATAACGCAAGGTCTTCCAAAAGTGGAACAAGTGTTAGAAGTGCGTTCGATTGATTCAATATTGATGAACCTAGAAAAGAGAATTGAGGGTTGGAACAAGAGTATAACAAAAATTATTGGAGTTCCTTGGAGATTCTTGATTGGTGCTGAGCTAACTATAGTGCAAGGGCGTATCTCTTTGGTTAATAAGATCCAAAAAGTTTATAGATCTCAGGGGGTGCAGATTCATAATCGACATATAGAAATTATTGTGCGTCAAATAACATCAAAAGTGTTGGTTTCAGAAAAGGGAATGTCTAATGTTTTTTCACCCGAAGAACTAATTGAATTGTTGCGGGCGGAACGAACAGGTCGCACTTTGGAAGAAGCGATTTGTTACCGAGCTATCTTATTGGGAATAGCGAAAGCATGTCTAAATACTCAAAGTTTTATATCCGAAGCAAGTTTTCAAGAAACTGCTCGAGTTTTAGCAAAAGCCGCTCTCTGGGGTCATATCGATTGGTTGAAAGGTCTGAAAGAGAATGTTGTTCTAGTGGGATGATACCCGTTGGTACGGGATTCAACGGATTAGTGCAATGTTCAAGGCAACATACCAACATTCCTTTGGAAACCAAAAACAATAAACTATTCTAGGCATAAATGCGAGATATTTTGTTCCACCACAGAGAATTATTTAATTTTTTCATCTCAAGGAATTTACACGATACACTGAGACAATCATTTTGAGGGTTGAATGATTCCTAAGAGCGGATTCACCCCCTTTCGTTTTAGTTATTTGTATTTACGGTCATTTTTTATTTTTATTTTTATTTGGTATATAGTAATAAAGATAATAAAATAACAAATAGAATAGAAAGAAATTAATATTAATGGTTTGAATCATGTATCAATGGCCAATATCCGTTAGAGGTGGAAACGAAGGTTCCATCGGAACAATTATTTATTTCTATTTTAGGGCACCTCGTCTCTCTTTTTCTTAATAAAAAGAAATGAGGTGTGGATAAATAAATGACAAGAAGATATTGGAACATCCATTTGGAAGAAATGATGGAAGCAGGAGTTCATTTTGGTCATGGTACTAGTAAATGGAATCCTAAAATGGAACCTTATATCTCTTCAAAGCGTAAAGGTATTCATATTATAAATCTTATTAGAACTACCCGCTTTTTATTAGAAGCTTGTGATTTAGTTTTTGATACAGCAAGTAGGGGAAAGCAATTCTTAATTGTTGGTACCAAAAATAAAGCAGCCGATTCAGTAGCATGGGCTGCAACAAGGGCCCGTTGTCATTATGTTAATAAAAAATGGCTAGGCGATATGTTAATGAATTGGTATACTACGGAAACAATACTTCATATGTTCAGGGACTTGAGAACGGAACAAAAGATGGGGAGACTTAATCGTCTTCTGAAAAGAGATTCAGCCATGTTGAAGAGACAATTATCTCACTTGCAAACATATCTGGGCGGGATCAAATATATGACTGGATTACCCGATATTGTAATAATCGTTGATCAGCAAGAAGAATATATGGCTCTTTGAGAATGTATGATTTTGGGAATTCCAACAATTTGTTTAATCGATACAAATTGTGACCCAGATCTCGCTGATATTTCGATCCCAGCAAATGATGACGCGATAGCTTCAATCCGATTAATTCTTAACAAATTAGTATTTGCAATTTGTGAGGGTCGTTCTAGTTATATATGAAATCCTTGATTCATATTAATAATGAATAATAAAATAAAAAAATTCTTTTGGGAACTCCATAGATTTATGAAATCGGTTATGATTCCTAAAAGAGATACAAGTAACTAGGGATATTATGTAATGGATATTATGTAATTAATTGGTATACAAATATATATAAGTCAACTAGGGAAGTCGAAAAAAGAGAAGGTTGAATCAAAATAATTCTTTTTAAAGTTCTATTTTTTTTTTCAGAGGGCAATATGAATGTTCTATTATGTTATATCAACACACTAAAAGGCTTAAACGATATATCCGGCGTGGAAGTCAGCCAACATTTCTATTGGAAAATATGAGGTTTTCAAGTCCATGCCCAAGTAATTATTACTTCTTGGGTTGTAATTGCTATCTTATTAGGTTCAGCCATTATAGCTGTTCGTAATCCACAAACCATTCCTACTGACACTCAGAATTTCTTCGAATATGTTCTTGAATTCATTCGAGATGTGAGCAAAACTCAGATTGGCAAAGAACATGGTCCATGGGTTCCCTTTATTGGAACTTTGTTTCTATTTATTTTTGTTTCGAATTGGTCAAGTGCTCTTTTACCTAGGAAAATCATACAGTTACCTCATAGGGAATTAGCCACGCCTACAAATGATATAAATACTATTGTTGCTTTAGCTTTACTCACGCCAGTAGCATATTTCTATGCGGATCTTAGTAAAAAAGGATTAGGTTATTTTGGTAAATACATTCAACCAACTCCAATCCTTTTACCCATTAATATTTTAGAAGATGTCACAAAACCCCTATCACTTAGTTTTTGACTTTTCGGAAATATATTAGCTGATGAATTAGTAGTTCTTGTTCTTGTTTCTTTAGTACCTTCAATGGTTCCTATACCCGTCATGTTACTTGGATTATTTACAAGCGGTATTCAAGCTCTTATTTTTGCAACTTTAGCTGCGGCTTATATAGGCGAATCCATGGAGGGTCATCATTGACTAGTTTTCGAAATAGTCTTTTTTTAGTTTAAGCCTTACGCAATATATGTGCGTATCAAGATAATCTGCTTAAGGAGCATAATATATAAAAATATATTAGATAAATTATATAAATATAAACTATATAAAGTATAGAAGTAATAGTCAAAAATAAGATATTAGCGGTATTAGGGAATTGCAACAAACAAAAGGGCAAATAAAAAAAAAAGGAAAGAGATTGAAAAGATCTTTTTCCTAAAATTCCAGTTCGATCTATTTATCCCCCCCCCCCCCCCCCAATGAATACTATCTTTACATTGTTTTGGTCATTTAATTCCAATATTCAATATTATTAGATATTAGTAATCATAATCTGAATAATAATTAGGATTGTAATACTTATAGTATTATAGTGTGCTATTTTAAAAAAGATGCTATTGTTATATAGAAAAATTCCCATTCAAGTTGATTTCATTCAATTAAACGGTTGACCAAAAGAGAATTTTAATAAATAATAAATTACCTGAACTTAGATCAATCAAATACTTCTATTTCGATGCAACGATTCGATCTAACAAATTTGTCCATGTAGATTGATTGTACCTGCGTCGACGAGTAAAAAAAGAAAAAAAATAAAGATTTACAAAAAACTAAATTCAAATTTATAAAAAAAAAATGGATTGGTTGGGGGGGGGGGGCCGAACTAGATGTATGTACTCTAATCCGATTGAATGTAAGATATGAATGGTTGATTTACGTTATCCAAGAAACACATGTATATGTAATATTAGATATTAATTAGTTATATATGTAATATCTAAGCGGCTGCGGCTCTATTACTGTGAATTTAGATAGGAATTCCAATGGAATCCCCCCCATTTCCTTTGTAGTTGTGAATTGAATATTAAATGAATAAAATAAAGTGGCTATTGAATAAAGAGATTCAATCAAGAAAATAAGAAAAAACAAAAAATTCAAAAAGAATGGTATGGATTCAAAAAAATTCTGTGAATACAAACTAAAAAAAGAAATATCGAAGTCGTTCTGATGATTCAATAATAATATTATTACTTCAATTCCGAGTTCTTATTTCCTTCGACTGTATAGATCTTAGCGATGGAATAATTAAGTCATAATTTATTGGTTGATTGTATCATTAACTATTATTTTGGTGTAAGGAACTTATCATGAATCCACTGATTTCTGCCGCTTCCGTTATTGCTGCTGGGTTGGCCGTCGGGCTTGCTTCTATTGGACCTGGGGTTGGTCAAGGTACTACTACGAGCCAAGCTGTAGAAGGGATCGTGAGACAGCCCGAGGCGAAGGGAAAAATATGAGGTACTTTATTACTTAGTCTGGCTTTTATGGAAGCTTTAACAATTTATGGACTGATTGTAGCATTAGCACTTTTTTTTTTTGTGAATCCCTTTGTTTAATCCGAAAAAAAAAAAAAAAAAAAACGTATTTTTTATTAGTTTATTTCCTTGGACTTATTGCTTTTTTTGAATTCGATTAGGATTTCACTCCTCCAATTATTTGGTGGGACACTAACCCATGGGAAGGACTGATTGGAGAATGGGGAATTAGCAGAACGACTCACCTTCTTCCTTTCCATTGTTAGTCCAATGGAATAGTTTTTTAGGAAGTGTTACAACAAATGAGATATTTCGCAATTGACATGACATAAGCATAAGGCTTGGGACTTAATTCTAATAATACTAAGTATCACTTTTTTTCTCAATTGGAAATTTCCAATTGAGAAAAAAATCTATTTTAATATTCTAAATATAGTTAAATAAAATATAAAATAGGGGGAAAAAAAAAGAGATAATTAGTCTATCTATATATAAGAGGAGATTATATGAAAAATCTAACCGATTCTTTCCTTTCCTTGGGTTTATGGTCATCCGCCGGGAGTTTCGAGTTTAATACTGATATTTTAGCAACAAATCCAATAAATCTAAGTGTAGTGCTCGGCCTATTGATTTTTTTTTGGAAAGGGAGTGTGTGCGAGTTGTTTATTTCAAGAATAGGATGGATCCAACCAACTACACTTTTTTTGTTATAACAGGGAGGGATGCATGATCGCGCGAATCACTTTTGAATAAATTAAGAAATCATATTTCAGAACCATAGCATTTCGTGATTCATTGGTAAATTCGCTTTGATTCTCTATGAACCAATCATAATGATGTGGAATAATTAACATGGTTAAAGCTAAATCGTTTGAAGTCTGTACTCAGCAAGGTATTCTTTCTACTATTAGGCTACTATTAGGTTAATATGGAAACGGTTTCAAAATGAATAGTTAGTAAGTTTTTTCGATATATAACACTCATGTCGATAAAATGATTTGAACCCTTTATATTATAATTATAATATTTTTTTTCCATTTATTTATTATTTATTGGAAAAAAAATTATGAGTATTTCAACCCCTCTTTTTTATCCAATGCTGAATCGATGACCTACGTATAAATTGATGAAAAAAATTTTGGATTTGAAAAAAAAAAAGAAACAACGTTGCTGACAATTATTTGTTTGTTCAGAAGAGTCCTCCGAATATTCTGGTCTTGGATTAATGATCCGTTTTGATATATATATATATATATATATATATATATTAATATGAAATATGAATAGAGAAGAGAGGATAGGTTCATTATATTCAAAGAAAAAAAAAAGGGAATTTCTCATAAATAATTGAAGTAATTGGGTGCGAGAGCCAAATGATTTGAAAGCTTCATGTTTGGTTCGGGAAGGGATCGTGGAAGTTTTGAAATAAATGGAAAGATAATCTACTTTCATTAGATGATTTATTAGATAATCGAAAACAGAGGATCTTGAAGACTATTCGAAATTCAGAAGAACTACACAGGGGAGCCATTGAATAGCTGGAAAAAGCCCGGGCACGTTTAAGGAAAGTGGAAATGGAAGCGGATCAGTTTCGGGTGAATGGATACTCTGATATAGAACGAGAAAAGTCAAACTTGATTAATTCAACTTATCAAACTTTGGAACAATTCGAAATTTACAAAAATGAAACAATTCTTTTTGAACAACAAAGAGTGAGTAATCAAGTCCGACAACGGGTTTTCCAACAAGCCTTAAAAGGAGCTCTAGGAACTCTGACTAGTTCTTTGAACAATGAGTTACATTTACGTACCATCAATGCTAATATTGGCATGTTTGGGACGCTGACAGAAATAATCGATTAGTCCTTCTACTGTCTACTGTAGGCATTATTATTTTTTTTCCAAAAAAGAATTAAGAAATACTGATGGTAACCATTCAAGCGGATGAAATTAGTAATATTATTCGGGAACGTATTGAGCAATATAATAGAGAAGTAAAGGTTGTAAATACCGGTACCATACTTCAAGTAGGCAATGACATTGCCCGTATTTATGGTCTTGATGAAGTAATGGCGGGTGAATTAGTAGAATTTGAAGAGGGTACAATAGGCATTGCTCTGAATTTGGAATCAAATAATGTCGGTGTTGTATTAATGGGTGGCGGTTTGATGATCCAAGAAGGAAGTTCTGTAAAAGTAAAAGGAAGAATTGCTTAGATACCCGTAAGCGAGGCTTATTTGGGTCGTGTTATAAATGCCCTAGCGAAACCTATTGATGTTCGAGGTGAAATGAATCTAGGTTAATTGAATCACCAGCTCCTGGTATTATTTCGAGACATTCCGTATATGAGCCCCTTCAAACAGGACTTATTGCTATCATTTCGACGATCCCTATAGGACGTGGTCAGCGAGAATTAATTATTGGGGATAGGTAGACCGGTAAAACAACAGTAGCCACAGATACTATTCTCAATCAACAAGGGCAAAATGTAATATGTGTCTATGTCACTATTGGTCAAAAGGCATCTTCTGTGGCTCAGGTAGTGACTACTTTACAAGAAAAGGGAGCAATGGAATACACGATTGTGGTAGCCGAAATGGCGGATTCTCCGGCTACATTACAATACCTCACTCCTTATACAGGAGTAGCTCTGGCTGAATATTTTATGTACCGTAAACGACACACTTTAATCATTTATGATGATCCTTCCAAACAAGCACAGGCTTATCGCCAAATGTCTCTTCTATTACAAAGACCGCCAAGTCGCGAAGCTTATCCAGGAGATGTTTTATATTTGTATTCACGACTTTTAGAAAGAGCCACTAAATCAGGTTCGCGTTTAGGTGAAGGGAGTATGACTACTTTACCAATAGTTGAGACCCAATCAGGAGATGTTTCAGATTATATTCCTACTAATGTAATCTCAATTACAGATGGCCAAAGTTTCTTATCTGCTGATTTATTCAATGCTAGAATCAAACCTGCCATTAACGTGGGGATTTCCGTCTCCAGAGTAGCATCTACCGCTCAAATTAAAGCCATGAAACAAGTAGCAAGCAAACTAAAATTAGAATTGGCACAATTCACAGAATTAGAAGCCTTTGCACAATTCGCGTTTGATCTCGATAAAGCTACTCAGAATCAATTGGCAAGAGGTCAAAGATTACGCGAGTTGCTCAAACAATCTCAATCATCCCCTCTCACGGTGGAAGAACAGGTAATGACTATTTATACTGGAACGAATGGTTATCTTGATTCATTAGAAATTGGACAGGTAAAGAAATTTCTCGTTGAGTTACAGACTTATTTAAAAATGAATAAACCGCAGTTTCAAGAAATCATATCTTCTACCAAGATATTCAATGAGGAAGCAGAAGCCCTCTTGAAAGACGCTATTCAAGAACAAATGGAACGCTTTCTACTTCAGGAACAGGTATAAAGAAATTCCTTTAAATAAATTTCTAATTTTTTAGAAATAATTATTTCTATAATCTAATCTTTTATTTTATTATATATTTTTTATATTAATAATTTTATATTAATAAAAAATTATTATTAAGAATAAATATATAAATAAATATATAAATAAGTATAAGGGTCTCTTGTTCAAATCATTCAAAATACCTAATTAGTGGAAAAGAAATATATGGAAATCCGTCACGTCCAATAGGATTTGAACCTATACTAAAGGTTTAGAAGACCTCTGTCCTATCCATTAGACAATGGACGCTTTTTTCTTAGTTTTGTTTTCACATCTCTTGGTCAGAAAAAAGACCATTGAGAGAATTCCAAGAATTGCGCATTCAATTCAATGATACATTCATTATCATTATATTAATAATTACATTCAATTAGATTCATTACATGAATAATTCTAATTAGATAATCTATATTATAGATTATTTGATATAGAATTTAAATAATATAATATTTTATAATAGATAAAAACTATAACTTTTAATATTAAACATATTCTAAATATAAAATAGAATTTTAAAAATATAGAGAATAAATTAATACATATAATATAGAGATATAAGCGGGTAGCAGGAATCGAACCCACATCGTTAGCTTGGAAGGCTAGGGGTTATAGTCGACGTTGAGTCATCGTTTTTAACGTCTCTAATTCAAAACCGAATGTGAAACTTTGGTTTCATTTGGCTCCTTTATGAAAGATGGACAAATTTCACATATGTCAGATGTGAACTAAATTACCAAAAAAAAAAAAAAAAAAAAAAAAAAAAAAAGAAAAGAAAAGAAATTTCGGCCCATAACATCTATGTCAGCTTTTCTGTTTGAATGGATTCAAAATAAAACCCGCTATATAGATGATCCCTATAGAACAGGGGGTGGTTAGAACCACCCTTCTAGTTACTTCGTTTTCTATTTCTATTTGAAAGAATCCTTAGGAAAAGGATTTTGTTTCCACCGAGCTAAAACAATATAATATGTCGATGTCTCTAGTAAACCAAAGCCATTAGTTAATAGCTGTTTTGCTTCAATCTCTTTTATACAAATCATAAATTGAAGATTTAGTTACGATTAGAAATACTCCCTTCTTTATTTATCCATGGACCCTTTACTTGGAAATATTGATCCAATTCAAAAACCAATTATGTTTCGTAATTTCATAATCCAATTTTGTTTTTTC
Organism: Quercus variabilis; assembly: GCA_030445155.1. Lineage (NCBI taxonomy): Eukaryota > Viridiplantae > Streptophyta > Magnoliopsida > Fagales > Fagaceae > Quercus > Quercus variabilis. The sequence goes on along the minus strand of CP129455.1, from coordinate 35,262,136 downwards.
CAATTTCTAATTGACTCTTTTGGATACAAATCATGAAAATGTCTATTCTTCCTCGAATCTTTCATTGAGAGGTAAAGGATTAAATCCTTTTAAGAAATAAAGTTTTTGATCGGAATATTAATTAAACCGAAGGAGCCCTTGACCATTTAAGGGATTAATAGAACGAATCGCTCTTTTATCACTAAACTATACCCGCTACAATGTGATTATTGTATAGAAACGGATCTTTTGTCGAACAAAAAAATGGGACATAATTAAGACGATAGGATCAGAAAAGAATCATGAAAATTAGAGCATTGACATGCTTTGGCCAAGGAGACTAATGAGATTGGGGAAAGAGGATTTATTTAAATAACTAAAAAAACACGCTTTTTTAGTTATTTAAATGAGATGGATACGTCTCGATAAAAAAAAAAAGGCAAATGCCATAACATAAATTGTGCAAGAATATATGGTTCTATTATTTTTTATTTTTATTCCATTTACTTTACTGGGGGAAAAAAAAAGAAACAACCTTGAATGTTTAGACCCCAAGATATAAAAATATCAATTCAAGCTTTATATCAAACAATTAATGTGCGAAACATGATAATAAGCCAATAACGGAATTGATAAACAATCTAAGTCAAATATAAACACATCCACAGCAGTAAATATAAGTTAAAGATAAAGGGAAGAATGATGCAAACACACGGACAACACATGATGTGTTATCGAAGAGGAAACCGAAGTCCTTGGCGTAAAACCTCTCCGCCGCCCTCCAAGCGGTGATAAAATCCACTAAAGAATGTAGTTGGGATACATGAACAGCAGAAGACCCTCCAAGCCTAATCTACCCAGGTACCTAAGCCCTCCAAGATTTTTGCTCCAACAAGGTTGCACCGAACCTATTTCCTCTTTAGCTTCCCGGATTCCGCTACTTAACCATAGCATCAACCAATGTATATTGGTTCCTTCCAAACTACTTCCCTCAGCACCAAATAAACCTTCTCACAAACCTGGGTGTGGTGAGATAAGGATTTGGTAAAAGACCTCTCAAGGGTATGACAATGGAGAGGAAGAGAGTAAAGGAATTTGTCGAGTTTTTTAGATGAAGATTGGGGATGAGGCAATCTTGTTTTTCTTTAGGGTTTTCTCTCACAAAATTCTCTCTAGAAGCTCTACACATTTAGTGGGTATAAAAGTCTATATATAGTGAGGTGATATGAGAATACAAAGAGACACATTTTTGCCAAACAAGGTAAATTGGCGACTTGGTCTCGCGGCTTGTCCAAGTCGCGAAATCAAGTCGCGACGTAACGACCTGACCAGCCTGGGACTTTTGTCCTACAATGCGACAGCTGGTGCTACCCTTCAGCTTCTCTGTGTACATCTCATGTGCCTGAAGTTGGCGACTTGCAACCGCGAGCCACCCGCGAGTCCTAGCCGCGAAGTTCTGCTTCTTTGCACATACTTGAGTTTTTCTTCACAACTTCTCACACACTAACCTTACAATAATTCCACTTAAATACAAGGTTACTAAGTGCTTAATTTACAAGCAAATTGGCACGGAATAAAGCCAACACGATGGTTGATAATTTTCAACCTTACAATCTCCCCCCTTTGGCTATTCCATGACAAAATCCTAAAACAAACTCTAGACTTAATGCGTGAGTTGGGAACAGTTGGAAAACTCACTCACACCTAACTCTAGAATCTGCGAAACTTTTGAACCATAAGAACAAGTAACTCTTGAAACACAACAACACAATAAGTTCATTGTATACAGAAACTTGTAAAGCATATGGAGCAAGCACAATGCGATCATGCACAAAGGAATAAAGCAATAAACCATGGCAAGACCAAAACGAATAATCACTATCGCCAAGTGATCACAATGCTCATTCACACTTGGAATGAACATCCGGACATTCAAGACAATAAACGCAAGGTAAAATTGCTTGAATGACCAACACTTAACCAATGCACAGTACATGAAGTATATGCATCTAGGAACAATCCTACAACGGGCACAAGAGTGACAGTACGTAGAAGAAAATGCAAGACATTTAGTTGGAAGTACTGATTTAACAAAGCACAAAGGCTGCATAAAGTATGGCACAAACCACAAAGGCCTACAAAATGTGCATAAACAAACCCTTAAAGCTTACAGAAGTAACATGGGTACAAAACAACAACATAAAGTGCTGAAATTGAATAACATCATATTATATATGCTGAAATAAACAACTACCAAAGAAAAACAACATCAATATATAATAATTAAACCAAACTTAAACCACAGTGTATCAACCCTATAACAACAGTAGTTATCCAAGCATAGTATCAAAATAATAAGCATAAACACCATAAGCACATTGTATAATAGCGAGACTCTCCCTCAAAATAGGCACTCCCCCTCAGGAACTGTCCTCCTCAAAAGTTCTCCCCCTTTTTGACCGGAATGGCCAAAGGGTCACTGCCCATGGTTAGTGGAAAGGCTGTTAATCTTAGCTGAAAGCACATCAATCTGATCCTGCATTGCTATCATCCTTTCAGTCTGCTGACTTTGAACTTCTCTGAGTCCATCAAGTCTTTCCATGTTGATTTAAAATGCATCGGGAGGAGGTGCTGCTGATGAAGTTGAGGCTCTACTTCTCTTTCTTTTGCTCTTGGATGTGACTGCTTGTTTTGCATCTTCTGCCTCAGTTTCCATTGGATCCCCTTGCTCTTCACCATCCGGAAGATGACTTTGTATCCTTGTGATGGTGAATTTGTTTATTGCTGATAGTGGAGTCAGGGGACTAATATCTTAAGGAATCCTAACACCTTTCTTTCTGAAGATCCTATGAGGAGATTAGGAAAGACCAACTTTACCCTGGCAGTAGTTTTAGTCTCGTCCAAGATGGTGTCATAAATGTGTGAGCTGATGTCAATGATGACTTTCTCCTTGAGCTCCATGAGAAATATAGCTTTGGAATTGGTAAGAGTAGTCATCTTTCTTATGGGATACAAATTGAACATCATGATGGTGGTTAAACATCTCATGTCTGCAAGAAAGGAATTAGTGTTGAGACATTTCCCTTCCTTAGTACCACCAATCCGAGCTTGGACTGTATCTAGGGACACACATTAGTAACAAGTTAGTTACACAGTGATAAACAGGGTGACCAGACACAAACATAGAATAAGCACAGTTGATAACCAAACATTGGTTATAACAAGTTAGCCAAGGTTAAACTGGAAAATGAACACAAAATCAGATAAATTTGTTCAAAAACAATGAGTCAAGACCCATTTGGTATGAATAGTGCAAAAACAATGGAGCAGCACCTACACGATAAGTTGTCATAAGAGTAAAAAAATGGTAGCCATAAGCACCAAAACCACAATCAAACATATAAATTTAGAACCATAGTAAAAAAAAAACGCAGGAAACCCCACATTCATATGCCCAACAACAAACTTACAAAAATCAAGGCTTAGACTCAGGATTAGTGACCAGATGCAGACGAAGATTCCAAAATAGTCAATGCAACAAGAGCAATTAGCATCACACACCTAAACTCAACAAAATATGCAAACCCATGGTCGAACCCCTCAAAATCACAACCCAACAATTCAACACACAGATTCAAGAGAACAATAATGAAATCATGATGAATAAAGTGAGGACAAGAAAGCCCATACCTTTTTCTTGATGTTTGATGAAGACATGATGCAGAAAATGAGAGCTATTCCAAAGAACTACGGAGTGTAGAGAAAAGATATTGAGGAGAAGATGAACAGACACTGAACTTCGAGGGAAAAAAAACTGAAAAACAGTTTTAAAATTTGTCTTTAAAACGCAAAACACGCGTTTTTCGTGACTGGATCAAGTCGCCAGTAAGTCGCCAAGTTAAGCTGCGAAACACTGTGAAGAGACAAAACTTGAGAAATTTCTCTAAGTGTTTTTCGCGACTGAAAGGTCTACTCGTGAGATAGCCGAAATTCTCTGAGTACTTCTTGCGACTAGACCTTCCACCCGCGAACCAGTCACCACACTGACCCGCGAAAATAGGAAAATTCAAATTTTGAAGAAAATTTTCTAAGTCTTTTTCGCGATTAAAGCATTTACTCGCTAGTTAGCCGTGAAAAATCTCTGAGTGATCTCGCGACTGGGACATGCGACTTGGCCAACCTGCGACTTAGTCGCCAAAACAGGACAACAATATTTTTTTTTTTTTAATTTTAAAAACAAAGTACTTTCCAAAAACATGTCAAAACACTCAAAAATATTTTTGTGTTTGACCAACAAAGATTGAGCATGTGAAAACACATTTAATCAAGTACAATCACACAAATGAATAAGACATTCATTGAACATAGACTTGTGTGATGTGTGTGGATATTAAAAATGAGATAGTCCTTAGTCCAATGTGAAGCTTCAATGATCAATTCAATCAAGACATACACAACTAGCACTAGATAATGTGATCTATCTCAATTATAGAAACATGCATATATGACCTCCTACAAGTACTTGATAACAATTCTTTGAAGCTTTACATTTGACTCCATATTTAACATATCATTTGCAATTTTTGAGCAAAGAAAATCTCATTGAGAGATAGATACCTAAAATTTTTGATATTTCAATTGATGTGTTAGCCTTTGGCTTTTTGGCCATCATTCATACATTTTATTTTGGTCGCTTTCCCTTTTTCTTAGTCGAATACTAGTTTATGCGACAGGCTTTTGCAGCTCTATATCTCTTTTCATTTGGAGATTTACATTTAGAGAGCTCTTTTAAGCAAAAAAAAAAAGGTGGGAAGACATATAGGCATGATTCTATGCATGTCTCGAGATCAACAAAATCATTCACTAATCATTCATGACAAGGTTGAAGATCTATTTACAACAATCACATAGATTTCAGAATTTCTTCCACAATGATATGAGTGCATGAGAGACAAGTTAAGCTCGTTAAATGCACAAAGCCATAAGTACAAAGGTACAAGGCAAAACATTTTTTGAGACAAAAACTCAATCAAAGTGATCAAACTTTTTGGATTTTTTATTTTTATGTGTTTTTGGATTTTTGACATAAAAACAGAAAAAGATTGATAAAAAACATAACATAAAGAACAATGTAAAACATTTGAACAAAAAAAAAAAAAAAAAACAATCTAAAAACTAGCAATAAGCACACAACCAAGCATATACACAAACATGGGAAGTATGATGCATGGACACATTTTAATGCTTATGCATGAGTACCCTTCGTCACCCACACGACATGTGCGTTTGGGGTGATATCCTTAACGGATCGGGTACGAGAGTTAGGGCTATCAAACCTTCGTGTGAAGCTTTCCAAGCAATTTGTGAACGCACCGATAATCTTCATCACATCCATCATTCCTGGATCACGTTTTTGGCTTCTTGATTGCTCACCACCCCAAGTCCTCATATCATTTCTCCTTCCTCGTGACCGAGGTGCGCTTGCATTGTTGTCTGATCTTAGCTTCTGACAATTAGGTCTGGTATGTCCTTGCAATCTGCAATAATGACACACATAATCTGTTCTGGGACTTCGCTGTGATCTTGGGAGAGATCTTCCTCTAGTTTCATTTCTGGCCACAGACTAATTTCGGGGCTTATTCACCATTCGTTACTCAGCCATATTCTCCCTTTTTACATTCTCATCTTTCTCAAGAATGGGTCCTTCAACAACCGTCTCGTTTGCCTTCACAAAGTTTACTCCTTTGGTGACTTTGGCTGATGAGCAGCTTCCTCCGGTGTATCCCAACCCGGACTTGTCTGAAGAAGGTTTTTGAGATGAAATAACATCTTCTAACTTCCGAGAGGAGACTCTTTCTATCTTAGTATGAGCTTGCACAACCTCTTGTTCAAGAAATCTCACATTTGTATATGCTTCAGATAGCTTGCCATTTAGTGTCTTAATCTCACACTTAGCCTTTTTATATCTGATCAAGAGACTTCTGTAATCTTCCTCAGCTTTCTTCATTTTCCTTACTGCTACATTGGCTACTCTAGAATACTCTCCCGACTTCTCAAGAAGTAAGGTGTAATTTTCTTGAAGATTAGCTGTATTCTCTTCCTCTTCAGCATCTGATTCTTCCACAATCCCAATAGACTCTGAATCAGAATGCTTACCAAGCTCTTTCACAAGTGCACCCACATTATCTGATGATTCCACATGAGCAATGGTTATGAAAGCGGAGTAATTTCCCTCTCTGTCACAGCTCTCTTCCGAGTTAGAATCAGAAGATTCTGAATCACTGAATGTCGTGGCATAAACCTTGCCTTTTCCTCTCAGAAAATTTGGACACTCCTTCTTTAGATGTCCATGGCCATTGCACTCATAACACACAATGTTTGAAGAAGGTTGAGAATCCTTCCCTTCTTTCCTCGTAAACTCTTTCCTATCACCTCTTGAAGATGAAAATTTCTCTCTGTTGAATGGTTTTCCACTGTTCTTCATTTTCAAGAATTTTTGGAAATTTTTCGCAAGATATACTACTTCTTTCTCCACTCCATCTTCTTTGGAAGCATTATCCATTCTTTCGGTGATGGTTTTATAAACAAGCAATTTACTCGTCTTGTGGGAAGGTAGTCCAAGCTCATACCTTTGAAGTGACCCAATGAGCTCTTGGATATTAATTTCATCCAAATCCTTGCTTTCCTCTATGGCTGTGACTTTTGCCCGAAAGCTCTCCGGTAAGGACCTCAAAATTTTTCTCACCACCTTATTATCCTCAATCTTCTCCCCAAGATTGAATTTAGCAATTATAATTTCATTGAGCTTCCCATAGAATGAATCAAATGGTTCATCATCCCCCATCTTGAGCTCTTTAAATTTGGTGGTAAGCATTTGAAACTTTGTGTCCTTAACTTTCTTTGTACCCTCATATGTCGTCTCCAAAATCTCCCAAGCTTCCTTAGCTCCTGTCATATGAGAGATCCTGTGGAATTCATCAGGAGACACACCACAAAAAATAGCATTTAACGCTTTACTATTAGCATTGGTTACTGCGAGAGCTGCCTTATCCCAAGTGGACTTAGGATTCGTCAGCTTGGTCCAACCAATCTCAACAGCATTCCAAACAGCATCATCTATAGAGCATAGAAATGCTCTTATTTGGACTTTCCAAAATGCATAATTATTACCATCAAAAAATGGTGGAACAGTGAGAGATTGAGACCTATCCATCTCAAAACGGGGTCAAGGATCACAATCAGGTATTAAAACCACAATAATTGTATCTGCTCTAATACCAATTGAAAGTTCAATATAGGTAAGAAACACCCTTGAACGTTTAGACCCCAAGATATAAAAATACCAATTCAAGCTTTATATCAAACAATTAATGTGTGGAACATGATAATAAGCCAATAACAGAATTGATAGACAATCTAAGCCAAATATAAATGCATCCACAACAGTAAATATAAGGCAAAGATAAAGGGAAGAACGATGCAAACACATGGACAACACACGATGTGTTATCGAAGAGGAAACCGAAGTCCTCAGTGTAAAACCTCTCTACCGCCCTCCAAGCGGTGATAAAATCCACTAAAGAATGTAGTTGGGATACATGAACAGCAGAAGACCCTCCAAGCCTAATCTACCCAGGTACCTAAGCCCTCCAACCTTCTTGCTACAACGAGGTTGCGCCGAACCTATTTCTTCTTTAACTTCCCGGATCTCGCTACTTGACCATAGCATCAACCAATGTATATTGGTTCCTTCCAAACTGCTTCTCTCGGCACCAAATAAACCTTCTCACAGACGTGGGTGTGGTAAGATAAGGATTTGGTAAAAAACCTCTCAAGGGTATGGCAATGGAGAGGAAAAGAGTAGAGGAATTTGTCGAGTTTCTTAGATGAAGATTGGGGACGAGATAATCTTGTTTTTCTCTAGGGTTTTCTCTCACAAAATTCTCTCTAGAAGCTCTACACATTTAGTGGGTATAAGGGTCTATATATAGTGAGGTGATATGAGAATACGAAGAGACACATTTTTGCCAAATAGGGTAAGTCAGGACAGGTGGAGACAGCTGTCTCTCGCGAGCATCTCGCGGGTAAGGCCTTCCCGCGAGACACCCGCGAGACATGCTGTTCTGCCAGCCTGTACTGACTGACTCACACATTTTGCACATATCCTATATAAACCCCCTTTACCCACAAATGTTGAGGAATGCTTCAGAGAGAAAACCCTAGCCAAACACATTTGGAATTAGAGATTGTCATCCCCACCTTTCTCTATACAATTGCTTGTGGTATCTCCTCAACCCTTCCCTCTCCATTTCCACACCATTGAGAGGTTGATAGCCCAAACACTTACCACACCCTTTGAGAGTGTTGAGTGACGTTTTGGTGCTGCTGGGAAGCATTGGAAGAAGCCTGGAATGGCAGATGCAACATGGAACTTGTTGCGGGATCCGGAGAACTAAGACAAGACATGGTTTCGAGAAGCCTTGTTGGAGTAGGAGATTGGAGGGCTTAGGTACATTGGGTAGATTAGGCCTGGAGGGTCTCTTGCTTACTCATGTATCCCAACTGATTGTCTAGTGGATCGATTTCCGCTTGGAGGGCGGCGGAGAGGTTTTTCGCCGAGTTCTTCGGTTTCCTCTTCAAAAACACGTCTCGGTGTTTTCTGTGTTTGCATCCTTCTTCCCTACTCTTTTATATTCCATTATACTGCTGTGTTGCTTAGTTTATGGATTAGAGTAGCTTGTTGTTCATCCGCTCGCATTTACACTATTTCGCACTTAGTATTAAGTTAGTGTAAAATCTATCGAGCCGTAACTTTAATTGGGAGGTCTAAACAGCTCTTGTGTTTTCAACACGTTTTCGAACTTTCAATTGGTATCAGAGCGGGTGCCCTAATAAGATTGTTCCTAGATGCAAATACTTTGAGTATTTTGCATTGGTTGAGTGTTGGATTTGCAATTGGTACTCTTCAATTGAGCTTATCATCTTGCATATCCGGATGTTCATTCCTTATGTGAATGAGCATAGTAATTGCTTGTGTATAGTGATTACTTGTTTGATCTTGCCATGATCTAGTGTTATCTATTTCATCTTGCTTGATCATGCTATTATTGCTCCAAATGTTTTTCAAGTTTTCTGCATACAATGATAATATTTTGTTGTTGTGTTTCAGGAGTTACTTGTTCATATGTTTCAAGAGCTTATCAGAATCTAGAATTAGGTGTGAGTGAGTTTTGCCTGTGTTCCCAAACTCACGTTTAAGTCTAGAGTCTGTTTTAGGGTTTTGTCACGGAATAGCCAAAAGGGGAGATTGTAAAGTTGTGATTTACAACTATGTGTTTTGTTGGCTTTTATTCCGTGCCAAATTTGATTGTAATTACTATCAATTGTTTATACCCTGTATTTGTTGTGGGAATTGATGTAAGGGGTGTGTGATAGAGAGTGTGTGAAGACTCAAGCAATTTGGAAGCTGAAGGAATCTCGCGGGTATGTCGTGACTTAGCTTCTCGCGAAGTGAAGCATGTGCCTTGCACATGCTGGAATGTGAAGAGTCAGGACAGGTGGAGACAGCTGTCTCTCGCGAGTATCTCGCGGGTAAGGCCTTCCCGCGAGACACCCGCGAGACATGATATTCTGCCAGCTTGTATTGACTGACTCACACATTTTGCACCTATCCTATATAAACCCCCTTTACCCACAAATGTTGAGGAATGCTTCAGAGAGAAAACCCTAGCCAAACACATTTGGAATTAGAGATTGTCATCCCCACCTTTCTCTATACAATTGCTTGTGGTATCTCCTCAACCCTTCCCTCTCCATTTCCACACCATTGAGAGGTTGATAGCCCAAGCACTTACCACACCCTTTGAGAGTGTTGAGTGATATTTTGGTGCTGCTGGGAAGCATTGGAAGAAGCCTGGAATGGCAGATGCAACATGGAGCTTGTTGCGGGATTCGGAGAACTAAGACAAGACACGGTTCTGAGAAGCCTTGTTGGAGTAGGAGCTTGGAGGGCTTAGGTACATCGGGTAGATTAGGCTTGGAGGGTCTCTTGCTTACTCATGTATCCCAACTGATTGTCTAGTGGATCGATTTCCACTTGGAGGGCGGCGGAGAGGTTTTTCGCCGAGTTCTTCAGTTTCCTCTTCGAAAACATGTCTCGGTGTTTTCTGTGTTTGCATCCTTCTTCCCTACTCTTTTATATTCCATTATACTGCTGTGTTGCTTAGTTTATGGATTAGAGTAGCTTGTTGTTCATCCGCTCGCATTTACACTATTCCGCACTTAGTATTAAGTTAGTGTAAAATCTATCGAGCCGTAACTTTAATTGGGGGGTCTAAACAGCTCTTGTGTTTTCAACACGTTTTCGAGCTTTCAGGGTAAATTGGCGGCTTGGTCTCACAGCTTGTCCAAGTCGCGAAATCAATTCTCAACGTAATGGCTTGGCCAGCCTGGGACTTTTGTCCTGTAGTGCGACAGCTGGCGCGACCCTTCAGCTTCCCTGCGTGCATCTCACGTGCCTGAAGTTGGCAACTTGCAGCCGCGAGCCACCCGCGAGTCCTAGCCGCGAAGTTTTGCTTCTTTGCACATACTTAAGCTTTTCTTCACAACTTCTCACACACTACCCTTACAATAATCCCACCTAAATACAGAGTTACTAAGTGCTTAATTTACAAGCAAATTGGCACGGAATAAAGCCAACACGATGGTTGATAATTTTCAACCTTACAATTTATTTAATTTTAATTTATATATTTATTATTGCTTTTATTTACTATTTATTAATTCTATAATTTTTTTCTATAAGAAATTCATTGCTATATAGTTTATAGTTTATAGTTTATATAATATATAATATTCTTAGGGCATTAGGTGGTTATATATCTAAATTTATATTCATTGGAATAGTGGAGTTGAGATATCGCTTTTGAGCCCTTACTTTACCTAAATGAAATCACTGATTTTTATTTTCTATATATTTTTTTTCTATTTTTCTATGTCTCTACAATTAGATATCTATATAATAATTATATACTGAATAATAAAGGGGTATAAAGAGAGGGCCCTTTTTCAAGCCTTACTGTTTTTGTGTAATATAATCTAGTAATTATCCTTTTTCTTTCAATTTGGGGAGATGGCTAAGTGGACTAAAGCGTCGGATTGCTAATCCGTTGTACGAGTTTTTCGTACCGAGGGTTCGAATCCCTCTCTTTCCACTTTAGTCAATGACTTGGTATTTTTTCTTTATCTTTCAATTTCTCTTTCAACGAGTCTTTTTTTTTTTCATTTTAATTAATAGTTAAAAGTGTGGAATAAATAAAATCCTAAGAACATTTTAAAATCAAGCAAGGAAAACAAAAACTTTATTGTTATTTTTTATTCTTCACTCTTCACGTCCAAGATTCCGTCCTGGATCATTAGATAGGAATCCGAAGATAAAGAGAGAAAAAAAAAAAGAATACCACTACTGTGTAAACAAATAGTTTAAGAGTAAGCATTACACAATCTCCAAGATCATTTTTTTTTTGGAAAAAAAGATAATAGATTCTCCATTTTTATACCACATACCTTATTTTGACACCACAAAATTCTTTTTCTAAATCTATAGAAATAAAAAAGAATTTTCAAAAATTCATTTGTAATAAGAGTCAAGTCTTTCATTACCAAAAGCTTTTTCATACCCGCAATTAGATATTGCGGAGGAATCTACTAGGTTCTTTCACTGTAAAAAAAGGGTCCAAATGAGGAACAGGGGGGAGCCCAGACTTATTGTGGCGATCCAAGAATTTCATTATTTGAATCGAAGGGTTATACTATAAGACTTATCTGATCTTATGAATTGTTAGAATTTTTTTTTTTAAAGAATAAATCATGAATTTTTCTAGGACCGTATTAAAGATCTCATCAAAAACTTACAGCAGCTTGCCAAACAAAAACTAAGAGAAAAAAGAGCAAAGGTATTATTGGCATAAAATCTACGATTGGATTCAAAAAAGCATAAGCCTCGGGCAATTTTGAGAAGAAAAAACTACTTGAAGAAAGAGCAGAATTAAGACAAATACAGATCAAACTAAAGATATTAAGCATAACAAACATTTTTTTCTTTGTTCTTGAAGATAATTGTATTTATTTTGATTGAGTTATTAATATGATGATTTCTTAATATGTGTTATTATAATTTTTTTTTTGAATTAACCCAATCAAAAATCCTTCAATTCTCAAATCAAAAGAGAATAGACAAAACCATACTTTCGTACAATATCTTAATTGAATTGTATGTAATGATCAATAAATGTTGTTTAATTCTCTATCTAAATGTCTCAAAATCCTAGCAACACTCTAATCTATTCTATATAGATTTGAACTAGAATTGACGAAGAACTACTATCAATATTAGTCTTTATTAATGTCGAATAGAAATAAAAAATGGGGCGTGCCCAAGTGGTAAGGCAACATGTTTTGGTCCCGGTATTCGAAGGTTCAAATCCTTCCGTCCTAGAGCATACCTATTATATTATATATATCATATCAGAATATAGATTTTCCATTTTATATCAAAATAAAAGAAAGATTTCCCTTTTCTAAACAACCTTTTTTTTTTTTCCTTTAAGAGTAGAATAAGATTGGTTATAATATGATTTTGCTTTCCTATAATGATTGATTCTTATATGAATTATATCTTTTCCAAAAATAAAAAATCGAATCGTGTTCAAATAACACAGATGTAATTGAATCTATTTGTATACAAGTAAGAGGTAAGATGGGAGCATAGATTATGTCATATTTCTATTTAATAAGTTAGTCCTTCATAAAATAAAAATACGAGCCATGATTTAATCTGTACTTGTTTAATTTGTATTTGTTTTAATTTATGTTTATACAAAATAGTAATAGTCTGGAACACTCTAATAGGATTCTTTTTTTATTTAGGATTCATCATCTTCATAGAATTGACGCCATAGATAGGAGTTAAACGTCAATGTAAAATACCAATTTCAATATATGCGGCTGTCTAAATTTCATTAAAAAAAAAAAAAAAAAACCAAGGAAATTCTCTCGTGCCAAGGGATTCGAGTCAGCTCTATACCACTATATAAACCACAAACCTTACCTTTCTTGAGGTACACGAATTCTCCCTAACTCTTGCACTCTTGAGTTCTTGGAGATTGTTCTATCACTGACTTAACTTTCAGAGGGTCTTTGGCCGGTATCCCACCGGTCCCCTTTGATTGGTTCTTTTCTTTTTTTCTTCAGGTACATCCATTGGCACATGTGTGGACGATCAACTCACTAATGATTTTTATGCATCATCATTTGTCAACGTTAAAACTTTTAATAACAACATGCCTACCATATGTAATTTTTGCACAACTTATGGTTTGTGGCATACAGTGTATGCATTTAGTATTTAAAAATGTGGAAGTCACAATTCCTGTTCGACATGATTGGCCTATGAGTTTTCATGCTGACATGATGATTTTTGCCTTTTACTTGGTGGGATTTCGTAAACGATTGAACTAGACTTGCTACTCACATTTTTTATATATAAATATTAACATCTCATTATGTTTTGCAGCTGCTTCTTTAGTTTACCTTATTAAAAAGATTTAGTATTGCAATGACTTTTTTGTTGTAATAAGCATTTTTTTTAGTGCCTATACTACTAATTTTGAAAGAAGGAAACCATATTTCCAATTTAATTGTAAATCTTATTAAACTTTCAGATACATACAATGACTTAATTGTTATTGTAATGGCTTTTTCGTTGTAATAAGCATTTTTTTTCTTTCGTGCCTATTCTCCTAGTTTTGAACAATGGAAATTATTTTCCCAATTTAATTTTAAGCTATGTTAAACTTCCAGTTAAATACAACTTCGTTGTTATTGCATTGACTTTTTCATTGTAATAAGCCTTTATTCTATTAGTTTTGAATGAAGGAAACTCTATTTCTAATTTAATTGTAAGTCATGTTAAACCTGCAGTTAGATTGAATTTTATAAGTTAGTAGATGTACATAATGCATTAGGTCTTTCAGTCAATCGATTGTATGATTAACCTGTTTTGGTAAGATATTTTGAGGCTAAAAGTTGCGTAGATCACTGACCGATGATCCTACTGTTTTGGTCAAATATTTGGAGGCTGAAAGTTACCTAGATCACGTGCCAATGTTTAAGGTGTTGGATCATGGATGATCCTAGAAATGCAATGCTTAAGCCCACTTAGTATGTGATTTTGGCGAATTTGTTTGATCCAAATGATTTGGTATGTAATTTTCTTTATATTGATACCTATTTGTCTCATATGAAATGCTAATATTTTAAAATTTTATGTAGTTGCATCTAATGATTTTTGAGATTTTGAAACAATATGTGATACATAAAATAAATCAAGAACGCATGGCGAAATGAAAGGTATCTATATAAATATATATGGTTCTTTGTCATTGTTAGAACTTTTAATAACAAAATGCCTACCATATGTAATTTTTACACAACTTATGTTTTGTGGCGTATGAGTTTTCATGCTGATAAGATGATTTTTACCTTTTGCTTGGTGGGATTTTGAAAACAATTGACCTAGACTTGCTACTCTGTTTTTCGACATGTAAATATTAACATCTTATCATGTTTTGTAGCCACTCCTTTAGTTTAAAGAAATGCAGCAATACCTTATTACAATGACTTAGTTGTTACTACGACTTTTTTGTTATAATAATCATTTTATTGTAGTGCCTATACTTCTAGTTTTGAATGAAGGAAACCCTATTTCCAATTTAATTGTAAGCCATGTTAAACTTGAAGATACAACTTAGTTGTTACTGTAATGAATTTTTTGTTATAATAAGCATTTTTTTTTGTTGTACTGCCTATACTACTAGTTTTGAATGAAGGAAACCATATTCTCAATTTAATTGTAAGTTATTTTAAGTATTCAGTACATACAATGACTTAATTGTTATTGCAACAACTTTTCCAATGTAATAAGACTTTTTCCTTGTAGTGCCCGTACTACTAGTTTTGAACGAAGGAAACGCTATTTCAAATTTAATTAGAAGCCATGTTGAACTTGCAGGTATTTTGAATTTTATAGGTTAGTAAATGTACGTAGTGAATTAGATCTTTCTGGCAATCAGTTGTATGATCAGCCTGTTTGGTTAGATACTCTTGAGGCTAAAAATTACCTAGATTTTTGGCCAATGATCCTACTATTTTGGTCAAATACTTGGAAGCTGAAAGTTACCTTGATCATAAGCCAATGTTATAGGTGTTGGATGCTCCTAGAAATCCAATACTTAAGTCTACTTAGCGTGTGATTTTGGTGAATTTGTTTGATCCAAATGATTTGGAATGTGATTTTCTTTATACTAACATGTATTTGTCTCATACAAAATGCTAATATTTTAAACTTTTATGTAGTTGCATATAATGATTTTTAAAATCATGAAACGATGGGTCTATTTGAATACAACTTATTTTACCAAAAACTAAAAACTGAAAACACTGTGGCAAAATAATTTTTAAATGTGTGAATAATGCTGTAGGGCCTATTTTTAATTTTTTTTTTTTTTTAATAAAGTGGTTGTGGGTCCCATGAATAGTGTGTGAACAGTAACTTTGTCTCCCGCACAGTGTAATCATACGCATGACCAGTACCGGTTACTATTCATAAGTGCTTAAAATAAAAAAAAAAAATAAAAAAAAGGAGCAAATGCAAAACATGGAAACGCAGCCGTGGATCCAAACAAATACAATATGTGGTACATAAATCAATAACCTGTGGTGAAGTGAGAAATATCTATATAAATTAGTACATATGTATAGTTCCTTGTAGGTTTTAACAACAACAGTCATACATACCAAATATAATTTTACACAACATAGGTTTTATGTGGCATACAATGCAAATGGTTGTATGCATTTGGTATTTGAAAATGTGTGAAAGCTCTAAAATGTGTGAAAACACAAGAGCTGTTTAGACTCCCAAATTAAAAGATTACGGCTTAGTTGATTTAACTCTAACTTAAACTAAGTGCGGAATAGAGTAAATATAAGCGAATAAATAATAAAACTACTATAAGCCATATTCATTAAAACACTGTAGTAAAATGAAAGCTAAAAGAGTAAAGAAGAAGAATGCAAACACAAGAAAACACGGCAGTGTGTCATCGAAGAGGAAACCGAAGAACTCGGCGAAAAACCTCTTCGCCGCCTTCCAAGCGGTAAATTGATCCACTAGACAATAAGTTGGGATACACGAATAGCAAGAGACTCTCCAAGCCTAATCTACCTAATGTACCTAAGCCCTCCAAGCTCTTACTCCAACAAGACTTTTCGAAACCGTGTCTTGTCTAACTTTTCGGATCCCGCAATACGCCCAATTGCATCTGCCAAGCCTCACTGGCTTCTTTTGGCAAATCTCCAAAGCTTCCCAAACTCCAAAATATTCTCTACACTCTAAATAGGTATAGGTTGTGTTTGGGTACAAATTTCCTCTCAAGTTATGACAATGGGAGAAGGAAGGAGAATAGGCTAGAATGATTTCTTACTAAGGATAAGTAGCTCTCTCTCTAAAAGATGGTTGTGTATGTTGTAGAAAACCTATCTATGATTTTTCTCTCTGAATGGCCTTCTTACATTTGTGGGTAATGAGGGTATATATAGTATGGGTGAAGAGTAAGAAAGTCACACTTAAAAATCCTCCAGGCAGAGAGTTTCGCGGGTTAGCTTCTCGCGGGCTTCTTGCAAAATCCACTTGTTTTTCAATTCATGCTTGATCCGTCACCAACTTAATACTAAACCCAATACAATAAAATCCCACAAAATACAAAGAACAAAATTAAAGTAATTACAACACTTTTTGTTATGGAATAAAGCCAACATAAAACATAGTTATAAATCACAACTTTACAATCTCCCCATTTGGCTATTCCGTGACAAAACACCATATAACAAACTCTAGACTTAAATGTGAGTTTGGAAACAATGGAAAAACTCACTCATACCTAAATCTAGAAGTTGTGATGAATTTGGAACATGTAAACTTGTAATCTGAAACACTTGCACAAGACACATGACAGTCATATGGAAATGATTACAATGATCATATAGCAAAACAAATGATCATCCGAACATGCAACCAATAGAGCACAATAACATAAGGAAGTATGCATGTCCAACACATAAGCACAATGCGATGAGAGCAATAAAGCATAGATACTAAATTTAAATTAAAGCACCATAAAACAACGAGAAAACAAGTATAAGGAAAAACAAGACAAAACAAGGTTTTCTTATAAAAGAATGTCTTCTCCCTCTTGGTATATGCATCTCCCCTATAACTTTCTCCCCTTACGAATGTGCATGAGGTAGAATTTCTCCCCCTAAGAATGTGCACGTGAGTCATATAGAAACGATGATATACTCCAGTATACTCTCCCATTTTTTTGTCACGAATAGACAAATTAATCAAAAGGAAGGAGGGAAAGAAAAGAAGATATGAATAAAGGTAAAAGATGATGCATGAGGGGTGCAAGATGAATGAGAAAATGAGGCTCAAATGAAAGACAAAAACACAAAAAAAAAAAAAAAAAAAAAAAAAAAAAAAAGCTACAAAGCATAAAGAAAACACAACATGCTAAGGATGATGAAACATGATATAGACCTAGGCATGACATAGACACAAAACATGTTATATGTGCTAAAAGGTCTAAAAAGACTTAACTAGCATGAGTGAGTGCAAAACATGTCAAGTGTTAGAGTGTGTGCAGCAAGGTGTATCTAGTGTGCATTTAGTGTGCATGTGAGATGCATGACCAATGCATGAGCAAGGCACTCACGAGGCAAAATGTATAAAATATGCAACTAATGATCAAAACATGATAAACATGAATAATTATGGTGATTCGCAAAAATTTGGTACTCATCAGAGTCCAAAATAACGAGAAAATGTCATTTGGGCATTTTATCAAACACTTAGAGTGAACACATTACACATGTATGATAAACAATGTAAGAACATATGAAAATCTTGCCTAAATACATGTTAATTTTGCCACAAGGGGCCAACATTCAAAGGAAATCATCATTTAAAACAAAACCCAATCAAAAAGATTGACATAAAATAAGTTTTTCAACTCCCATTTGAGAAAATCCCAACTATGAACATAAAACCTCAAAAAACATAATCTAAGGATCAAAATTGATGAAAAAAGTTAAAGATTACCTTAGAAATGTTTATGGAATGTAAAACTCTAGAAATTAGTTGGGTTTTGATATTGAAGCATTAAAATAGAGGTTTGGGAGAAGATGGGAGACGTTTAAAACAAATGTCTCTCGAAATGCCCTTTAAAAAACTGATCTGGAAATTTTCACAGGTAAGCCGTACTTGTGAAAAATTTTCGCAAGTAAATCTTACTCACGAAACAATCATGAAACTCTCTGTCCAAAGTTGAAAAACTTGAGAATTGAACTATTTAACTCCCAGTTGAGCTTATACATGAAATAAGTCACGAAAACACCCAGAAAACATGTTTTTTTTTTTTTTGTATAAAAACAACTTGAAAAATTTTAAAAACATGGGTGATACAAATCACTTCCAAAAGTAAACAAAAAGAATAAAAATCTTTCTGGTTTGATCCACATATGGTTAAGCATACACACATCACATTTGAACAAGCATAATCACACAAATGAAATAAACATTCATTGAATAAAGTCTTGTGTGTTGTGTGTGAGTATCAAATGTGGAATAGTCCTTAGTCTAGATTGAAACTTCAATGATCAATTTAATCAAGTCATACACAACTAATACTAAGTCAAGTGGTCTATCTCAATTATAGAAATGAGCATATATGACTTCCCACAAAAATGATTAAAAAACTTTGAAGTTTTTTCATTTGACTTTGTTAGGTTCTAAAGATTTAGGAATTTATGTATTTAGAACTTTAATTTGTAGTGTTGGCAAACCATGATCAAAACAGGTTATTTTAGTCTTGTTTAGACTTGCTCAAAGTTGGTCTTTCATGTAAAGTTGGAATCGAGTGGCTGCAAGATGCATTGGTGCATTTCGGCCTGGCTCGATCGATCGAAGGAAAGACTTGATCGATCGAAGCTCGGGCAGAATATTTTTCTGCAGAAAATTCCAGCTCAGCCCTAACTCATTAAACGTTTTAGGTTTTCTGTTTTTACCCTAGGTATATAAAGAAAAACCCTAGCCACGTTTTTAGAGTTGCTCCAGGTGAGTTGTTGCTCATACTTTTCTGTTTTGTGTAAATCTCTTGTGAGATCTAGAGGAGTTTGCCTTTACACAAAGTTTAGGGTTTTCAAGGTAGAGATTACTTCAACATCTTGATGATCAACTCGGTTACTACCATTGAAACTTAAAGAATATCAAGCATGGATTCTTGTAGCTGATTGGAGAATCCAAGAAAGAAGGAGTTCGTGGATTCAAAGCTTGCACGTGGTCGTGTCAGTAAGTTCTACTGGTAAGTAGCATTAGGAAGTCAAGCGGGGAGCTTATAGTCCTTCTGTATGAACTTCGATTCTTTCGCATAATGGATTCAGGTTTACCTTGAGGATAGCTAGGTCAAATGCTCTCCAGGTTTTTACCGTGTGGTTTCCTGGTTGATCATATCTTGTGTTATTTACTTTTCCGCTTCTTTATATTCTTGATATGATTGTTTGATTGTTTTAACCTAGAATTGCATAATTTGACTAAGTAACAACTTGGCTAATTAACTAGACTACTCAATCTGGTTGTGTTTTAAGGGGTCTAAATTTCTATCAAGTGGTATCAGAGCAGGTAGCTCTTCTTGTTGTAGATCTTTTGATCTAAGAGCTGATTCTTGACCCCTATTGTCATGGATAATTTGAAGTGTCTTTTTGCTCATCCTTAAGCCTAAAACTAAGAAAGTTTATATCCCTCCTTTCAAGAGGAATAATAAAGAGAAGACTTATTTTGCTAGGTTAGACAAAGGTAAAAGTTTTGATGTTAACGCTGAAGTTTCTAAACATATGTCTAAACCTGCTGCTAGTGTGCAAAAGAAATCCGTTTTTGTGCCTACCTGTCACCTTTGTGGTGTTGCTGGTCATATTAGGAATACTGATATTCCTAAATTTGTTCCTATCTGCCACTTTTGTGGCGTCCATGGTCACATTCGTCCTAATTGTCATAAATTGAAATTTAAGCATTCTGTATTTCAATCTAGGACATGTGATGATATTTCTCCTGCCATAAGTCCATATAAATTATTTCATATGCTTTTGAAAAATTTGAGCTTGTTAGCTTGTGAAAGGAATTTGCAGGATTTCATTCTCTCTCAGAAGATTGGTATAATCCCTCAAATACACTCTGCTTCACATGAATTTTCACCTACAAAGCCGAAGACTTGTGCTAGATGGGTGAGAAAAGATTCTCCAAGGTGGGTGTTGCTGACTTGTCCCTAAATTAATTCTTTCAATTGTTTGTGGACATGTCTTATTTTTGTTTTTGGTTGTTCTATTTTTTAGGTTTTTTTTTTATTAAAAAAAATCCAAAAACATTGAAAATTTTCAAAAAGATAAAAATATTTTATTTTGAGTCTTGTTTTATTTGTTTTTGAGGATTGCATGAGTTATGATATCTCTCTCTTGATTTAGAACATGCTTGACATTGTGGAGAAACTTGAATAGTTTGTGTTAAGCTATTTCTGATTTTGTGTGAGTATGTACTAGTTTGTACATGTACTCATGGGTTAATTAAGAAATTGATATTTCTTGTTTGTGTACTCTCTATAGCTTAGTTAAGCATTGTCATGCATTACATTTGCATTGTTCATTTAGCATAATATGTGCTTTTTGTGTTTGGTCATAAATTTTCTTTTAGAACCAAAAGGATTTTTGTGTTTTGTATTTCACATCTTGGATTTATAATCAAGGATTGGCCATATTATATTTACATAACATGTCTTATGTACCTTGTTTAGCTTTGATGAGCTTATTTATTGCACTTGACTAGTTGAAGCTTTGTAGTGCATGTTGTGTGGGAAAGATGTTTATGGTGTTTATCACCTTGTCTTGATCTTGAAGTCACATACTGTTTGACTGTCGGACTTGATCTTTTTGAAAAAGACATAAATAACCATCTTACCACTATTCACTAGCCAATCATGAACACCTTAGTGCATATCATAAGATTCTATACTCGAGAAAGTGTAGCACATGCACAAAAAGAACATAAGGTGTAGTTTTGATTAATTGCTTAATGCTTAAAATTGGTGTGTACTATTAGGCTTGATGCCATTTCACATAACTACGAGGCAAAAATACAAGAAACTTACATGATTGCAAGCTTTTATTCTAGCAGATGTGGGAGTTATATGATGTAACTCTTTAGGTGATAGTCTCTTTTGAATTCTATGTGATCGATTTTGTAGACTTTGTAATTAATTGGTATTCACATATCACTTCACATGTATCTCAAGTTTTTGCTAGTTGCACACACTACACAAGTTACTCTTTATTAAACTTAGTACATTATATTGTGTGTGATTTTGTTGTGGCCATCGAAGATTAAAAGTTTCTTAATTTTAATGCAAAATGTGTTTAATGTTTGCGCTTTGAGGACAAATTGATTAAAAATCTTGATTTTGGAAGATCTGGGTTAAATTCAAGTATTTTTGAAAAACTTTTCGTCTTATACTCATGCATTTTTTTATAAAACAATGTGCTTTGAGGAGTTTCTGCATTAAAATGCACTGTTTTTCAAAAATATGATTTTTTCAGATTTTCGATCGATCGAACCTATTCTTCAATCAATCGAAATTGCGATTAAAATTTTTGGTTTAAGTCTGCCTAACTTGATTGATGTTCGATCGATTCTCGATCGATTGAAACTAAAAAAATTTCAGTTTCTATGTTTTTGACCAAAAAATTTTTTATGCATCATTTGTGTTTAGGATTCACATGCATTGCATTGTTTTTGTATCCATCTTGCAGTTTTGCAGTCATCTCTCTCATTGTTTTCACACATAACATGCAGACACTTTACTACATTGGGTACTCAACTTGATTTAAAAATTGATTGATTAATTTTTGAGTTTTGTACATTCTAGTATATGCTTTTTCTTATGTGTGAACTTTAGAAAATTTTTTTCTTAAAGAGATATGATGGATAATCAATGTGCAAATATTTTCTCTACTCATGCAACTGTTTATGAGTCACATAGTGCCATGTTTGCATTTTATTGAAAGAGAAAATATTTTTTCTTCATGTGTATCCTCACCTTAGTTTTTAACTTTGGTTTGTGTGTTTTTAACTTTGGTCCTGCTGGTGAGGATGTACCTGATCCTATTGGTGATGCTGCTGCTGCTGTTGATTTTCCCCCACCTCCTTTATTTTTCCCCAAAACTGTTTTTTCCAAAACTTGTTTTGTTTTTCCTATTTTTGATAGGGGGAGAAAAGTTTTTTTTAATCTGTGTTGTTCATAAAGGGAGCTGTCTCTATTTTCTATAGAGTTGAATTGTTTTGTGTCCCCTTCTTTCTCTATTTTCTCTTATTCTTTGTTGCGTATGTTGACTGTTTACTCTTTGTATGAGTTGTCTTTGTTAATACGTGACAAAAAGGGGGAGAAATAGTTAATATGTGAGAATATGTGTGGAAAATATAAGAATGTTATGTTTAGGGGGAGTTAACATTGTTTTTGATGTATCTAACTTAGGGGGAGAGTTAGTTTGCATATTTGTTGATTTATTGTTTTTCTGTCACACATGCATTTATGCGTTTGTTGAGTGTTTCAGGAAATATACAAGTTGATTCAATTGAGCTGCTGTCTACACTTGCAACTAATGGATAGTAGTTAGGATTGAATTTTAGTTTTTTTGAGCATTATTTTGTAAAGGGCTTTTTAAATTGTAAACTTTGAGCTTAGTGTTTATGTTTTGTCACAGATTGCCAAAGGGGGAGTTTGTTAGGTTCTAAAGATTTAGGAATTTATGTATTTAGAATTTTAATTTGTAGTGTTGGCAAACCATGATCAAAACAGGTTATTTTAGTCTTGTTTAGACTTGCTTAAAGTTGGTCTTTCATGTAAAGTTGGAATCGAGTGGCTGCAAGATGCATTGGTGCATTTCGGCCTGGCTCGATCGATCGAAGGAAAGACTCGATCGATCGAAACTCGGGCAGAATGTTTTTCTGCAAAAAATTCTAGCTCAACCCTAACTCATTAAACGTTTTGGGTTTTCTGTTTTTACCCTAGGTATATAAAGAAAAACCCTATCCACGTTTTTAGAGTTGCTCCAGTTAAGTTGTTGCTCATACTTTTCTGTTTTGTGTAAATCTCTTATGAGATCTAGAGGAGTTTGCCTTTACACAAATCTTAGGGTTTTCAAGGTAGAGATTACTTCAACATATTGATGATCAACTCGGTTGCTACCATTGAAGTTTAAATAATATCAAGCGTGGGTGCTTGTAGCTGATTGGAGAATCCAATAAAAAAGGAGTCCGTGGATTCGGAGCTTGCACGTGGTCGTGTCAGTAAGTTCTACCGGTGGGTAGCATTAGGAAGTCAAGTGGGGAGCTTGTAGTCCTTCTGTATGAACTTCGATTCTTTCGCATAGTGGATTCAGGTTTACCTTGAGGATAGCTAGGTCAAATCCTCCTCAAGTTTTTACCGTGTGGTTTCCTAGGTGATCATATCTTGTGTTATTTACTTTTCCGCTGCTTTATATTCTTGATATGATTGTTTGATTGTTTTAACCTAGAATTGCATAATTTGACTAAGCAACAACTTGGCTAATTAACTAGGCTACTCAATCTGGTTGTGTTTTAAGGGGTCTAAATTTCTATCAGATTTCTTTACAATACAGAACATTTGATCATTTTTGAACAATACATTTTATTTTGAGATTGGTGCCTAAAATTTTTGATATTTCAATTTTGAGAATAAGCCTTTGGCTTTTTGGGCACTGTACATTTCAATACATGTTGCTTTCCCTTTTTCCTAGTCAAATACTAGTATGTACAACGGTTTTTGCAGCTTATCATCTCTTTTCAAGATTAAACATTTGATGAGCTATAATGCAAAAACATTAAAAAAAAAAAAATGTGTAGAAAGATATATAGACACAAGTCTATGCAAATGTCAAAATCATCAAGACTATTGACCAATTATTCATGACAAACTTGAAGATTGATTTACAACAGTCACACATAAATTTCAAGATTTTTCCTACAAAGATAGATGTGCATACATAACAAGCTACGCTCATAAATGCACTACACCAATAGTACAAAAGTACTAGGCCAAACTCACATATGATATGTACTCAAAAATATACGATTAAATTTTTTGAATTTTTCACCTTTATGTGTTTTTGAATTTTTACTCACACAAAAACAAAAGCATAAAAGTAAGATTAGCAACAAAAACAATGCATATGAAGAGATGCATAATGCACAAATGCATGAAAGTGAAGCATCTAATGCATGAAGAGTCCTACAAACATTGAAATAATTAGATCAATGACCAAAAAAGTATAAGCTTAAAGAATGAGAACTGGAGATGCACATAGACAAGGAGATAAGAACATCAAAAACTTTCTTCAATAACTTACCATTTTCCCTTAAAATTGGTTTTGCTTTCATAGCACAACTTCCAAAAAGCTCAAGTTTTTTTTTTTTTTTAATTATTATTTTAAGAGCTTGAAACTTAGAGCAATGAGGTCTAAGATGACCATAGGCACCACAATGGTGACAAACAATGTGTTTAGGTCCCCTAGGCTTTTCGGAAAGGGATCTAGCAACATGGTTTTGTTCCCTCAACTTTGGACATTGAGGTCTTATATGGCCAATCACACCACAATGGTGACAAGTTGGAACAAACTTAGATCCATCCAAAACCTTAGATTGAGACCTAAACAAAGGCTTAGGCTTAAGAGCCTTTCTCTCTACTTTTTGATTTCTTTTTTGTGGAGGAATGTACACCGAATTGTCCTTTGAGGTAGAACACATAATAGGTACAAAATTGGGTACCACAACATGATTGCAACAAATATTTTCATCCTTATTAGCAATAGGTTTAGCAATCAAACACTTGCATGCATCTTAAGAGATTCATTTTCACATTTTAGCTCATTAACAAGTTTGTTGACAAAACAAGTTTAGCATCTAAGTCCATATTTAAACATTCAAATTCTTTCAGTTTTTCAAGAGAATTTTTAGCAAGCTTCTTATACATTTCAACCAATTTGTTGGATTCATTGAGCTTAGCAATCAAATCATCATTTTCACAACGAAACTTGCTCAAATTCTTTTGAAACTTCTTAGCTCCTTTCTTCAAGAGTTTGATGTTAGGAAGATCAACAACACCCAAAAATTCACGTAACATGGCATCACAATCATGAGGATACACACTCATAGAGGCATTTTCACAAACACATGACATGTTACAATCAACAACATCCATAAAAGCATACAAAGCATTATCCATGGCAAAAAACACAAGGGGTCAAGGATCACACTTAGGTAATGAAACCAAAACAATTGTACCCGCTTTGATACCAATTGAAAGCTTTGAAATGTGTAAAAACATAAAAGTTGTTTAGACCCCCAAATTAAAAGATTATGGCTCGGTTAATTTTACTCTAATTTAAACTATGTGCAAAATAGAGTAAATGCAAGCGAATAAATAATAAAATTACTCTAAGCCATATTCATTAAAACACAATAGTAAAATGAAATTTAAAAGAGTAGGGAATAAGAATGCAAACACAAGAAAATATGGCGATGTGTTATCGAAGAGAAAATCGAAGAACTCAGCAAAAAACCTCTCCGCCGCCCTCTAAGCGGTAAATCAATCCACTAGATAATAAGTTAAGATACATGGATAGTAAGAGACCCTCCAGGCTTAATCTACCCAATGTACCTAAGCCCTTCAAGCTCCTACCCCAACAAGGTTTCTCGGAACTGTGTCTTGTCTAACTTTCCAGATCCCGCAATACACCCAATTGCATCTGCCAACCTCACCGGCTTCTTTTAGCAAATCTCCAAAGCTTCCCAAATTCTAAACCACTCTCTACACTTTGAATAGGCGTGGGTTGTGTTTAGGTACAAATCTCCTCTCAAGCTATGACAATGGGAGAAAGAAGGAGAAGAGGCTAGAATGATTTCTCATTAAGGATGAGTAGCTATCTCTCTAAAAGATGGATGTGTGTGTTGTAGAAAACCTATCTGGGGTTTTTTTCTCTAAATGGCCTCCTTACATTTGTGGGTAATGAGAGTATATATAGTATGGGTGAAGGGTAAGAAAGTCACACCTAAAAATCCTCCAGGCAGAGAGTTTCACGGGTTAGCTTCTCGCGAGTTTCTCCCAAAATCCACTTGTTCTTCAATTCATACTCGATTCTTCACTAACTTAATACTAAACCCAATACAATAAAATCTCACAAAATACAAGGAACAAAATTAAAGTAATTACAACACTTTTTGTTATGAAATAAAGCCAACATAAAACATTGTTGTAAATCACAACTTTACATTGTGGAAGCCACAATTTATGTTCAACATGCTTGGCATATGAGCTTTTATGCTAACAGAATGATTTTTGCCTTTTTCTTGGTGGAATTTTGTAAATGATTGAACAAGACTTGCTATTCTCTTTCTCAACATGTAAATATTAACATCTTATTATGTTTTGCAATGATCATCACAATAATATTAGAACCGATATAATTTTGTAGGGCATGATGGGATTTATTTATCGACTATCAGTACCTTTGATTTTTTTTTTTTTTTCCTTAAGGGCTTCCGTTACCTGAATGTTCCAGCGAAAGTTCTTAGAAATTAGAATGGGCTAATTAGGCAGTGCTGACTGTTGGAAGTATTGGTTAAATGATTAAATTTACTATATTCTAACAGCTTAAATTTTTGGGACAACTGATAATTTAACATAGTATCAGAGTATGATATGGAACTAAACTACAACCAACAAAACATAGCTAAGATCATATGATGCCCATCAAGATAGATAGGGACATTTCGTATGGAATTAAGCAGCAAAGGAACTTAAGAAAAAGTTAAATAGAGGGGAATTATCCATCACTAGTGTATGAAGTCATCTACATATTTGAGGTTCTGGTTGTATGAGTCCCCTTTCCATAGTTATTTGTCTTTGAATTTTTTAATTGTGTAGCATAATAGTAAGAATACAATCTAAAGATAGACATTGCTTACATCGGAAAGGATTGGAATAGAAGAAAGACATTCATACATTGATTTATGAAGGCAAATATACATGTTTAAGTCAAATAGAATTAAAAGCTGTAGGAGAATGCATAGTGATTTGTCTGTTTATATTAAAATAGGACTCCATATGTGAGACATGGTGGGGTGATACAAAATACATGCTTGTTTAAAATGGAGAACTACCTTCACATGACTGACTGAAGATCCATGAGATGGATCATGTAGCTACCTATTATATGTCATACAATTTATTTCATTAAAATATCAATTTTTCTTTAATTTTTTAATTTTTTTTTTCACATACAACAACCACCATCCACTCTCTTCCTTCACCCTCAGGATATGTAAAAAAAAATAAATAAATAAAAAATAAAATGAATAATATCAGTGTAAATTTACATGGTTACTTTAGCAACTTTGCAAATTTACACATCTCTAGCTTGATTGATGTGGGTGATTTTAGGGGTTAGATGTGTACAATTTAGCACTTTTTCTATTCTGAATTGACTGATGCAAATGGTTAGTGTAAACACTGCATTTTGTACCCTTTACAACTTAGGACCCCATTCCCCAATGATACTGAAATTCTAAGACTCAAGGTTGGTTAAAGGCCCAATCAGATGTTAAATTGACTTGAGAAATGTTAAAGTGAAAAATATAACTTTTACTAAGCAAATAAATCCATTTTTGGAAAATAAGGCCAAAGAAGCCCTCGGCATGCACACATAGGATTCAACTTGTGTGTGCAGCCATAATGCATGCGCACGCAGGCATGATCTTGCGCGCACATGTAGGGTTCCAAAAACTATGAAAGACAAGTTCTAGGCATTAATGCTGAGGTTTAGAACGAATCTCACATCGTCTGGGAGCTGTTCCAAACCCTTATTTTCAAAATATAAATAGCCATACAAGGTACCATTTCAAAACACATAGAAATCCTAAGTAAAAATGCTAAGATTCAATAGAAATAGTGAATCAAAGAGGGAGTTTTTCACAAGACATCCTCAAGTCAATTTTCTTTTGATTAGGGTCTTTTGTGGCCTTGATCTTTCAATTTAAGATTACTAATCACGTTTCTTATCTTTTGTGTTTGAGGGATTAGCCTAAACTTTCTTTTTCTTTTCTTGTTCTTTTTGTACTTTAATCTTTCTGCTTGCCTTAATTTTTGTTATTATTTTTTTATATGTGTTTATATAGCTTAAGTTTATATGTTGTTATGTTTTAAAGCGTGTTAGGATGTTAGATTTACCATTTTGAAGCCTTGCTCTATTTGCCACGTTGCTAGGGTTTTTGGGTGGATTCCATGTGCGATAATCCTGCCTGCGCATGATCCTGCCCAAAAACCCTAGCCCTAATTTTTCTGATTTTGTTTCTGATTTCACGTGTAATACCTCTGTTTTAGATCATTTTTGTTAGGTTCTAAAGATTTAGGAATTTATGTATTTAGAACTCTAATGTGTAATGTTGAAAAGCCATGATCAAAACAATATGGTTAGTCTTGTTTAGGCTTGATCAAAGTTATATTTTTTATGTAAAGTTGGAATCGAGAGGCCGTAGATGCATTGGTGCATTTCGGCCTGACTCGATCGATTGAAAGTTGACTCGATCGATCGAATCTCGGGTAGAATGTTTTTTTGCAAAATTTTCCAACTCAGCCCTAACTCATTAAACGTTTTGGGTTTTCTGTTTTTACCCTAGGTATAAAAGGCAAAACCCTAGCCACATTTTTAGAGTTGCTCCTGTTGTATTGTTGCTCATACTTTTCTATTTTGTGTAAATCTCTTGTGAGATCTAGAGGAGCTTGCCTTTATACAAAACTTAGGGTTTTCAAAGTAGAGATAGTATCAACATCTTGATGATCAACTCGATTGCTGCCATTGGAGTTTAAAGAATAACAAGCGTGGGTGCTTGTAACTGATTAGAGAATCCAAGAAAGAAGGAGTTCGTGGATTTGGAGCTTGTACGTGGTCGTGTCAGTAAGTTCTACTAGTGGGTAGCATTAAGAAGTCAAGCGGGGAGCTTGTAAGTCCTTTTGTATGAACTTCGATTCTTTCGAATAGTGGATTCAGGTTTACCTTGAGGATAGCTAGGTCAAATCCTCCTCAGGTTTTTACCGTGTAGTTTCCTGGGTGATCATATCATTGTGTCCTTTATTTTTCGCTGCTTTATATTCTTAATATGATTGTATGTTTGTGATAACCTAAAACTGCATAATTTGACTAAGTTAATCACTTGGCTAATTAATTAGATTAATCTGGTTGGGTTAAGGGGTCTAAAACTGTTCAAGTGGTATCAGAGCAGGTAGCTCTCTTGTTGGAGATTTTTTTTGATCTCTGAGCTGATCCTTGACTCCTGTTGTCATAGAGTATGGACACTCTCTCGTTGTTCCTCCTCACTTTGATGGGAATAACTATGCTTATTAGAAAGTAAGGATGAAAGCATTCTTGAAATCCATTGATAAGAGAGTTTGGAATTCCATTGAGTATGGATGGGAGAAGCCCACTACTCCTGTGAGTGAGTGGCAAATTTCGCAAAAAGAAGCAGCTGGTTTCAATAGCAAAGTTATGAATACTATCTTTAATGCTGTTTCCATGTAGGAATTTAAGTAATCTCTAATGTTGAGGTTGCTCATATGCTTGAAGAATCCTCCAGACTGTGCATAAAGGCACAAAGGCAATTAAGATTAACAAGTTACAGCAATTAACTTCTAGATTTGAAAGTATTAGAATGTTTGATGTTAAATCTTTTGATGAATTCTATGCTAAATTGAATTATATTGTTAATTATGCTGTTAATTTGGGTGAAATCTATGATCAACCTAAAATTGTTAGGAAAATTCTTAGATCTTTAACTGAAGATTTTAGACCCAAAGTAACTACCATTACTGAAAGCAAAGATATGGACTCCATCCCTGTTGATGAGCTTGTAGGATCTCTTCAGTCCTATGAATCTGACCTACCCAAGGCTTCCAAATCCAAATCAATGGCTCTTAAGTTTGTTGATGATATTGAGGTTGGTGAATTTGATGATGAGCTCTCTGCTACAGAGATTGCCTACCTTGCCAAGAACTTTAGAAACTTTCTTAGGAATAACAACAGAAAGGCAAGAGGTACAAACACTGCTGAACCTAGAAACTTTAGGAAGAATGATCCCACTAAGGTTAATAACTTTGAAATACCTAGAGATAAAGTTGGTCAATCTTCAAACAATTCTTTGGGTGCTTAGTGTTTAGGCTGTCAAATGTATGGTCATGTTAAATCTGAATGTTCTACTTTTTTTAGGGTCTAAGGGTAAAGCTATGACTGTAACCCTTAGTGATAATGGGGTTTCTGATGATGAGTCTAGATGTGACGATGATGGAAACTTTATTACTTTCACTACTACTGCTGTAGTCAATGAAAGTATATCTGTTGAAGAGAACCTTTCTGATGGGGAACTCTCTGAGGATGTAAATCTTCAAGAGGCCTATAATAAACTTTGCAAAGTTGCTGCAAAGGATGTTATGAATGTTGAAATTGGCCTGAAGAAAATTGATTCTCTTGAGCTTGAAAAGAAAAATTTGCTTGTTAAATTATTTGATAATAAGGATCTTTTGAATAATGCGAAATCTGAGAACATGCTTTTGCTTGATAAAGTTAAAACTTTGGAACATGATTTATCTGTTGCTAGATCTGCTAGTTCTAAACTTGATCAAATGCTGAATGTTCAAAAGTATCCTTCTGACAAATCTGGTTTAGGATATGTTGAAAGCATCTCTGTGTCTGCACCTACTTCCACGAACTTTGTTCCTTCATCTTTTTCTAAACCTTCCATGAGTGAGGTTGTGAGTGAAACTGTTAAATCCCCTATGAGTGAGGTTGTCCAACCTGTAGATATTTCACCCCCTAGGAAGATTAGGATTGATCTGAAAGAGTCTAAACCTAAGGAGCCTACACTTTCTAAGGACAAAATGCATGGTAAACCTGCTTGGGTTTGTCATTATTGTGGAAAGTCTGGACACATTCGTCCTAATTGTTATAAGCTTCAAGCTGCTAAGAGAGCAAACAAACCAAAAGTGTCTGTGCTTCAAGCACAGGATCCTATGGCACTCATTGGTAAATTGGTAAAGGCGTTGAACCTTTATTCCAATCCTGGAGTTGGAAATCACTCGAATGTGAATAAGAACTTCAATGCTCATGGTGCATCTAAACGGTTTTAGATGCAAAAGACTCGATCTAATTGAGTCTTTCTGACATAGTTCTTGTGCTTCATTACTCATTCCTTTGTGACCATTGTTCTTTGGTGTGTGTGTTTTTGTGTTTTTCTTTCTAGGACTTGTATTGCATTACATTTATGCATTTCATTCTAGGATTTATTTGTTTTCTCTTTTATAATAATAAAAAAAAAAAAAAAAAAAAAAAAAGGGAAAGCAAAAATTTGTTTGGCACTATTCTTCTTGGCTTTTGAAAACAAGGTTGGTCAATTTATTTACACATAACATGTCTTATGTACTTTGTTTAGCTTTGATGAGCTTATTTATTGCACTTGACTAGTTGAAACTTTGTAGTGCATGTTGTGTGGGAAAGATGTTTATGGTGTTTATCACTTTGTCTTGGTCATAAAGTCACATGTTATTTGACTGTCGGACTTGATCCTTTTGAAAAAGGCATAAATAACCATCTCACTACTGTTCACTAGCTAATCATGAACACCTTAGTGCATATCATAAGATTTTGTGCTCGAGAAAGTATAGCATATGCACAAAAAGAACATAAGGTGTAGCCTCAATTAATTGCTTAATACTTAAAATTGGTTTATACTATTAGGCTTGATGTCATTTCACATAATTAAAATTGGTGTATACTATTAGGCTTGATGCCAATCCATAAAATAATGAGGCAAAATTCAAGAAACTTACATGATTGCAAACTTATGTTATAGGAGATGTGAGAGTTATATGATGTAACTCTTTTAGTGATAGTCTCTTTTAAATTCTGTGTGATGAATTTTGTAGACTTTGTGATTGATTTCTATTCACATATCACCTCACATGTATCTCAAGTTTTTGCTAGTTTGCATACACTACACAAGTTACTCTTTGTTAAACATTGTACATGTTATTGTGTGTGTTTTTGGTCTGACCAACCAAGTTTGAAAATACCTTGAGTATTATGCAAAACATTTTGTTTGCTTAAGAACTTAAAGGGAGAATGGCTAAAATTTGCTTTGGAGAAACTAGGATTAAAACTTGGGTTTTTGAAAAGGCATTCCATCTCATACTCGTGCATTTTGTTCATCAAATCTAATGCTTTGAAGAGTTGGTGTCAAAAGGTGTTTGTCCTTTCAAAAACTGTGTTTTTTCTTAAAATTTTTTTTTGAGCCTCTGCTTGTTTCAATCGATCCATTCTGTTTTTCGATCGATCAAAAATGTGCTTCAATTCTTTTAAAAGTCTCGGATTGATTCGACCGATCTAATGTGATTTTCGATTAATCGAATATCGTGAATCATGTTTTTTTTAAACTCAGATCTGACTTTTTCAAAGTCACATTTCAAAAAGTTTCAAACTTTTCTCTACTCTCTACGACTCGACGAGGCTTTACAGCGATTTTTTTGTCGTTTTCTTCCAAATTTTTTGCAAGGTTTCTCTCTCCTTATAGCTAGTATGTCCATATTACCCTTCCTTTTGATGTTATTTTCTCATTTCATGCATTTTTCATGCATTTTAATTTGGGTTTTTCGGACTATACATATTTTGGGATTTTTGATGATTCAAGCCTTATTTTGTGAAATTGATCAATGGGTTTTTGTGGGGACATGATATAAACTTGATTTTGATAGTTTAACTTGATCAATTTTGGGTTTTGAGAAAAAATTAAAATTCTAGGGCTTGCTTTGAATTCGAATTGGGGATTTTGTTCAATTAGGTTGAAATTGATGAAATTGGTTTGTTGTTTTGATGTAATTAGGCATTATAATCTGTGTGTTGTGTCATGTAATGCTCAATTCATCAATTCTGTTTCAAAACATTCAAGTGGTTTTTCAAATTTTTAGGGTTTTTGTTAGAAACTTTATGCTCAAGCCAATTTTGTGCAATTGCTTAATTTGAACTTTGTCTACTACATTATTACATGCATTGAAAGTTCAATATGCGTATGAAACACCCTTGAACGTTTAGACCCCAAGATATAAAAATACCAATTCAAGCTTTATATCAAACAATTAATGTGCGGAATATGATAATAAGCCAATAACAGAATTGATAGACAATCTAAGCCAAATATAAACACATCCACGGCAGTAAATATAAGGCAAAGATAAAGGGAAGAACGATGCAAACACACGGACAACACACGATGTGTTATCGAAGAGGAAACCGAAGTCCTCGGCGTAAAACCTCTCTGTCGCCCTCCAAGCGGTGATAAAATCCACTAAAGAATGTAGTTGGGATACATGACCAAATAAACCTTCTCACAGAACCAAAGTTCCTTCCAAACTGCTTCCTTCATCACCAAATAAACCTTCTCACAGACGTGGGTGTGGTGAGATAAGGATTTGGTAAAAGACCTCTCAAGGGTATGACAATGGAGAGGAAGAGAGTAGAGGAATTTGTCAAGTTTCTTAGATGAAGATTGGGGATGAGGCAATCTTGTTTTTCTCTAGGGTTTTCTCTCACAAAATTCTCTCTAAAAGCTCTACACATTTAGTGGGTATAAGGGTCTATATATAGTGAGGTGATATGAGAATACGAAGAGACACATTTTTGCCAAACAGGGTAAATTGGCGGCTTGGTCTCGCGGCTTGTCCAAGTCGTGAAATCAAGTCGCGACGTAATGGCCTGGCCAGCCTGGGACTTTTGTCCTATAGTACGATAGCTGGCGCGACCCTTCAGCTTCCCTATGTGCATCTCACGTGCCTGAAGTTGGCGACTTGCAGCCGGAACCACCCGCGAGTCCTAGCCGCGAAGTTCTGCTTCTTTGCACATACTTGAGCTTTTCTTCACAACTTCTCACACACTACCCTTACAATAATCCCACCTAAATACAGGGTTACTAAGTGCTTAATTTACAAGCAAATTGGCACGGAATAAATCCAACACGATGGTTGATAATTTTCAACCTTACAATCTTCCCCTTTGGCTATTCCGTGACAAAACCCTAAAACAAACTCTAGACTTAACGCGTGAGTTGGGAACAGTTGGAAAACTCACTCACACCTAACTCTAGAATCTGCGAAGCTTTAGAACCATAAGAACAAGTAACTTCTGAAACACAACAACACAATAAGTTCATTGTATACAGAAACTTTTAATGCATATGGAGCAAGCACAATGCGATCATGCACAATGGAATAAAACAATAAATCATGGCAAGACCAAAACAAGTAATCACTATAGCCAAGTGATTACAATGCTCATTCACACTTGGAATGAACATCTGGACATTCAAGACAATAAACGCAAGGTAAAATTGCTTGAATGACCAACACTTAACCAATGCACAGTACATGAAGTATATGCATCTAGGAACAATCTTACAACGGGCACAAGAGTGATAATACTTAGAAGAAAATGCAAGACATTTAGTTGGAAGTACTGATTTAACAAAGCACAAAGGCTGCATAAAGCATGACACAAACCACAAAGGTCTGCAAACTGTGCATAAACAAACCCTTAAAGCTTACAGAAGCAACATGGGTACAAAATAACAACATAAAGTGCTGAAACTGAATAACATCATATAATATATGTTGAAATAAACAACTACCACCACATTATTTTGAGTTATCAAAGTTTTATATACAGAAAAAGGTGTTTTGAATGAATGACTCTTGCTAGCTTGTAGAGTGAACATAGAGATTGGTCGAGGATGAGCAATCATGTTCCCAACTGAGGGAGGAGTACCACCTTCTCTTAGAACGAACTTCATAATAAGACTACAGAATGGAAGGCACCCTCGTGCTACTGTCCGAGCTGTTGTCTTTCTTATGATGTGATAAATATGAGCACAGATGTCAATGGTGGTGCCTGTGATGAGATCACATAGAAATTGTGCCCTTCCAAGGTTTATATGCACCGTGTTGGTCAATGGATAAAGGTTTGAGAATATAATCAGCTTCAATGTTGTCAAATCAGGTGAAAACTTGGTAGTATTAATGGATGTGCCGGTACTGGAAATGTCATGGTTAGGACCAAGAACTTGGAAAATGTCCTGAATCACTGGAGTACGATCATCATACAGAGTTAGATCGGCATCCGCAGGTCGTGTGATTTTGAGAAGGTCAGCTATGGTGTCTGGACTAATGATGAACTCTGTTCCTCTTACCAGACAATGTAGTTTTGTCTCAAGATCAACTGTGTTTGCAAAACACTCCTTCACTAGTTCAATCATTGGATCAACAAAATTTTCAAATAATGCTGCCCAATCTTTTGCCTTAAAGATCCGAGGGACAAAAGTGGTGTCCAGAGTGTCAAATCTGACTTCCCATTCCACTATAGGAGTTCCCCGGTCAAAAATGCTTGAGTAAGCATCTCGGTGTTGAGGAGTTCTAAACAACTCAATATTGAGTTCAGTAGATGGCTGTGAAGAGGACCGTGTTCTTTTTGCAACAGGTAATGTGTTCTCTTCTGTCATAACCTCTTTTCCTTTAGAGGATCGTCGAGACATCTGTAAGAGAGCAAACACACAACAAAGTACCATATGCAATACCACAGGGAACCAACATCAACTTGATTAGATTCAGTTAAGAATGTGGGGAAAAATTTCACTTAATCATAAACACAAGAATCAGATTAATCATTAAGAGAACAAATGGTTAAAAAGATACACATTCCACACTGAAGCACAGAAACATCCCATGGAGCACAAACTCTGTAAAGACTATAGAACCATAGACAAAAGACCCAAATCCACAAACCGAATGCACCACATAAACCCCAAACCCATATGTGAAATGAGTAAAGAGAAACTCTATCAAACGAATAATGTTCAGACAAGAGACAAGCATACTGAAGCACAGACAAGAAAAAAAAAATCTAGCAACCAAAGATAATAACCGCAAACAAACATATTCACGATATTAGGCAAACCCATTTTTTGAACATAGTAAATCGCAGAACACATGTGCAAATATCAAAACGAGAAGGTAAAGGTCAACATAGAACCAAAATGAAATGGGGGAAAGGAAACCCATACCTTATTCTTGATGTTTGATGAAGACATGATGCAGAAAATGAGAGCTATTCCAAAGAACTACGAAGTGTAGAGAAAAAATATTGAGGAGAAGATGAACAGACACTAAACTTCGAGGGAAAAAACTGAAAAACAATTTTAAAATTTGTCTTTAAAACGTAAAACACGCATTTTTCGCAATTGGATCAAGTTGTCAGTAAGTCGCCAGGTTAAGCTGCGAAACACTGTGAAGAGACAAAACTTGAGAAATTTCTCTAAGTGTTTTTCGCGACTGGAAGGTCTACCCGCGAGATAGCCGCGATATGAGCCGTGAAATTCTCTGAGTACTTCTCGCGACTGGAACTTCCACCCACGAACCAATCGCCACACTAACCCACGAAAACAGGAAAATTCAAATTTTGAAGAAAATTTTCTAAGTCTTTTTCGCAATTAGGGCATTTAATCGCCAGTTAGCCGTGAAAAATCTCTGAGTGATCTTGCGACTGGGATATGCGACTAGGCCAACCCGCGACTTAGTCGCCAAAACAGGACAACACTGTTTTTTTTTTTTTAAATTTAAAAACGAAGTACTTTCCAAAAACAAGTCAAAACACTCAAAAATATTTTTGTGTTTGACCAACAGAGATTTAGCATGTGAAAACACATTTAATCAAGTACAATCACACAAATGAATAAGACATTCGTTGAACATAGACTTGTGTGATGTGTGTGGATATCAAAAATGAGATAGTCCTTAGTCCAATGTGAAGTTTCGATGATCAATTCAATCAAGACATACAAAATTAGCACTAGACAATGTGATCTATCTCAATTATAGAAACATGCATATATGACCTCCCACAAGTACTTGATAACAATTCTTTGAAACTTTATATTTGGCTCCATATTTAACATATCATTTGCAATTTTTGAGCAAAGAAAATCTCATTGAGAGATAGATGCCTAAAATTTTTGATATTTCAATTGATGTGTTAGCCTTTGACTTTTTGGGCATCATTCATACATTTTATTTTGGTCGTTTTCCCTTTTTCCTAGTCGAATACTAGTTTGTGCGATAGGTTTTTGCAGCTCTATATCTCTTTTCATTTGGAAATTTATATTTAGAGAGCTTTTTTAAGCAAAAAATAAAAAGTGGGAAGATATATAGGCATGAGTCTATGCATGTCTCAAGATCAACAAAATCATTCACTAATCATTCATGACAAGGTTGAAGATCTATTTATAACAGTCACATAGATTTCAGAATTTCTTCCACAATGATATGAATGCATGAGAGACAAGCTAAGCTCGTTGAATGCACAAAGCCATAAGTACAAAGTACAAGGCAAAACATGCTTTGAGACAAAAACTCAATCAAAGTGATCAAACTTTTTGGATTTTCTATTTTTATGTGTTTTTGGATTTTTGACACAAAAACAGTAAAAGATTGATTAAAAACATAACATAAAGAACAATGTAAAACATTTGAACAAAAAAAAAACAAAACAATCTAAAAACTAGCAATAAGCACACAACCAAGCATATACACAAACATGGGAAGTATTGATGCATGGACACATTTTAATGCTTATGCATGAGTACCCTTCGTCACCTACACATCACATGCATTTGGGGTGATATCCTTGACAGATCGGGTACGAGAGTCAGGGCTGTCAAACCTTCGTGTGAAGCTTTCCAAGCAATTTGTGAACACACCGATCATCTTCATCACGTCCATCATTCCTGGATCACGTTTTTGGCTTCTTGGTTGCTCACCACCCCAAGTCCTCATATCATTTCTCCTTCCTCGTGATCGAGGTGCGCTTGCATTGTTGTCTGATCTCAGCTTCTGACAATTAGGTCTGGTATGTCCTTGCAATCCGCAATAATGACACACATAATCTGTTTTGGGACTTCGTTGTGATCTTGGGAGAGATCTTCCTCTAGTTTCATTTCTGGCCACATACTGATTTTAGGGCTTATTCACCATTCGTTGCTCAGCCATATTCTCCCTTTTTACATCCTCATCTTTCTCAAGAATGGGCCCTTCAACGACCGTCTCGTTTGCCTTCACAAACTTTACTCCTTTGGTGACTTTGGCTGATGAGCAGCTTCCTCCGGTGTATCCCAACCCAGACTTGTTTGAAGAAGGTTTTTGAGATGAAATAACATCTTCTAACTTCTGAGAGGAGACTCTCTCTATCTTAGCATGAGCTTGCACAACCTTTTGTTCAAGAAATCTCACCTTTGTATATGCTTCAGACAGCTCGCCATTTAGTGTCTCAATCTCACACTTAGCCTCTTTATATCTGATCAAGAGACTTCTGTAATCTTCTTTAGTTTTCTTCATTTTCCTTACAGCTACCTGGGCTACTCTGGAATACTCTCCTAACTTCTCAAGAAGTAAGGTGTAATTTTCTTGAAGATTAGCTATATTCTCTTCCTCTTCAGCATCTGATTCTTCCACAATCCCAATAGACTCTGAATCAGAATGCTCACCAAGCTCCTTCACAAGTGCACCCAAATCATCTGATGACTCCACATAAGCAATGGTCATGAAGGAGGAGTAGTTTCCCTCTCCGTCACAGCTCTCTTCCGAGTCAGAATCAAAAGATTCTGAATCACTGAGTGTCGTGGCATAAGCCTTGCCTTTTCCTTTCAGAAAATTTGGACACTCCTTCTTTAGATGTCCATGGCCATTGCACTCATAACACATAATGTCTGAAGAAGGTTGAGAATCCTTCCCTTCTTTCCTCGTAAACTCTTTCCTATCACCTCTTGAAGATGAAAATTTCCCTCTGTTGAATGGTTTTCCACTGTTCTTCATTTTCAAGAATTTTCAGAAATTTTTTGCAAGATATACTACTTCTTTCTCCATTCCATTTTCTTCAGAAGCATTATCCATTCTTTCGGTGATGGTTTTAAAAACAAGCAATTTACTCGTCTTGTGGGAAGGTAGTCCAAGCTCATACGTTTGAAGTGACCCAATGAGCTCTTGGATATTAATTTCATCCTTACTTTCAAATCCTTACTTTCCTCTATGGCTGTGACTTTTGCCCAAAAGCTCTCCGATAAGGACCTCAAAATTTTTCTCACCACCTTATTATCCTCAATCTTCTCCCCAAGATTGAATTTAGCAATTACAATTTTATTTAGCTTCCCATAGAATGAATCAAATGGTTCATCATCCCCCATCTTGAGCTCTTCAAATTTGGTGGTAAGCATCTGAAACTTTGTGTCCTTAACTTTCTTTGTACCCTCATATGTCATCTCCAAAATCTCCTAAGCTTCCTTGGCTATCGTCATATGAGAGATTCTGTGGAATTCATTAGGAGACACACCACAAAAAATAGCATTTAATGCTTTACTGTTAGCATTGGCTGCTGCGAGAGCTGCCTTATCCTAAGTGGACTTAGGATCCGTCGGCTTGGTCCAACCAATCTCAACAGAATCCCAAACAGCATCATCTATAGAGTATAGAAATGCTCTCATTCAGACTTTCCAAAATGCATAATTATTACCATAAAAAAAGGGTGGAACAGTGAGAGATTGAGACCTATCCATCTCAACATGGGGTCAAGGATCACACTCAGGTATCAAAACCACAATAAGTGTACCTGCTCTGATACCAATTGAAAGTTCAATATGAGTATGAAATACCCTTGAATGTTTAGACTCCAAGATATAAAAATACCAATTCAAGCTTTATATCAAACAATTAATGTGCGGAACATGATAATAAGCCAATAACAGAATTCATAGACAATCTAAGCCAAATATAAACACATCCACAGCAGTAAATATAAGGCAAAGATAAAGGGAAGAACGATGCAAACACACGGACAACACACGATGTGTTATTGAAGAGGAAACCGAAGTCCTCGGCGTAAAACCTCTCCGCCACCCTCCAAGCGGTGATAAAATCCATTAAAGAATGTAGTTAGGATACATGAACAGCAGAAGACCCTCTGAGCCTAATCTACCCAGGTACCTAAGCCCTCTAAGCTTCTTGCTCCAACGAGGTTGCGCCGAACCTATTTCTTCTTTAGCTTCCAGGATTCCGCTACTTGACCATAGCATCAACATAATGTATATTGGTTCCTTCCAAACTGCTTCCTTCATCACCAAATAAACCTTCTCACAGACGTGGGTGTGGTGAGATAAGGATTTGGTAAAAGACCTCTCAAGGGTATGACAATGGAGAGGAAGAGAGTAGAGGAATTTGTCAAGTTTCTTAGATGAAGATTGGGGATAAGGCAATCTTGTTTTTCTCCAGGGTTTTCTCTCACAAAATTCTCTCTAAAAGCTCTACACATTTAGTAGGTATAAGGGTCTATATATAGTGAGGTGATATGAGAATACAAAAAGACACATTTTTGCCAAACAGGGTAAATTGGCGGCTTGGTCTCGCGGCTTGTCCAAGTCGAGACGTAACGGCCTGTCCAGCCTGGGACTTTTGTCCTGTAGTGTGACAGCTGGCACGGCTCTTCAGCTTCCCTGTGTGCATCACACGTGCCTGAAGTTGATGACTTGCAAACGCGAGTCCTAGCCGCGAAGTTCTGCTTCTTTGCACATATTTGAACTTTTCTTCACAACTTCTCACATACTACCCTTACAATAATCCCACCTAAATACAGGGTTACTAAGTGCTTAATTTACAAGCAAATTGGCACGAAATAAAGCCAACACGATGGTTGATAATTTTCAACCTTACATACATCATGATATTGTGGTTGTTCATGCATCATATAAATTGTTGTTCTATATCTTTTTGTGCTAATTTGCAATCTGCCCTTGGTTTTTGTGTTATTTTGGTTTTCTTTTTATATCTTTGTCCTTTTCTTAGCACTATGCCTAGGAAGACTAGGGCTTGTAGAACTGTCCCCTCACCTACTCCTTCCCCTCCCTCCTTCGACCGAGAGAGGTTTTCGAGTGAGAAAAACTAAGAGAATTATGAGAAACTGAACCTTAAGAAAAAGATTTAAGCTGAGCGTTCTGTTCTTTTAGATGAGATTGATCCTGCTATTAGGGCAAATTTTAAGCATCGAGGCTGGTTACCTTTGTTGGATGTTTCTGATCCTCCTCCTCCAGCTACCCTGATTAGAGAGTTCTTCTCGAACATCTCTATCCACGTTTACGATTCCAACACTTTAGTAAAGAGTTGGATATGAGGCGTAGAGTACTCCATTACTCCTACGGTAATGGCTGATGCTTTAGGGGTACCTTTGGTCCAGCACCCAGTCTACCCTTATGATGAGTCTCCTTTGTTGAGTGATGTCATGTCTTACATCACTGGGTCTTCTGTCCAGTGGGTTTTGATCCTAGAATCACCTCTGCTGAGCTATCTGAATTGCACTATCTCTTCTTTAGGATAGCTTGTCATTT
Source organism: Quercus variabilis (assembly GCA_030445155.1). Lineage (NCBI taxonomy): Eukaryota > Viridiplantae > Streptophyta > Magnoliopsida > Fagales > Fagaceae > Quercus > Quercus variabilis. The sequence goes on along the minus strand of CP129455.1, from coordinate 35,220,408 downwards.
TATTTGGCCCATTTCTCATCTTCACACAATTTCTCTTGAGCAGTGTGTCTTTTTGTATGCTCTTGTCACTGATGCTCCTATCAGTTTTCCCTATTTGTTTCTTCGTTCTTCGAATGAAGTTTATAAGAGTTCATCTTCTTCTCATGCTTTTGTTCATCCTATTTTTATTCATAGGATTTTGCTTTATCTTGATCTTAGTGGTTCCCTTTCCTCTGAGCCCGTTCATGTGATTGCTCCCATAGGTGCATCTTTTCTTAGATAGAGGGCTGCTTATATTCGAGCTGGCTCTAAACACCCGAGGTCTGAGCCTTCTAGTAGTGCACCTCCTCCTTCTTCTTCTACAGGTCCTGCTGGTGAGGATGTTCCTAATCCTGTTGGTGATGCTACTGCTGCTGATGTTCCTCTACCTCCTTCAGATGACTTTGATATTCGTCATACCTTGGAGACTGTCATAACCGTTTAGGTGGCTCATAGTCAAATTTTGGTGGACTTGCTTGATGAGATTCATGCTCTGCGTGCCGACATAGCACATCTTCGTTCACCCTCACCACCTCCTTTTGATGATGGCATGTGATTGTCCTTTGGCATTCCGTCACAAAAAGGGGAGTAGAGTTTTGACACTATAGAGGAGTTTTTATCATTAGGGGGAAAGTTTTTTTGTTTTAAGGAGCTAGTGGTGATGTTAGATTGTATCTAGGTGTTTCACTTTGTATATCATTGTTTTGGGGCTATTCATGTTAGGGGGAGTAATTGTTTTTGGGTGTTACATTGTTTTTGATATACATGATTCTTGTTTCTTGTGATTCACTGCTTATTGATTTATATTTATGAGTTCTTCATTGATATATGTCTTTATTATGTGTTGTGTGAATTATACAAGAATGTTATACCTGTTTATTTACTGTTTTCTGTCACACATGCGTTTATACGTTTGTTGAGTGTTTCAGGAATATACAAGTTGAATCAATTGAGATGCTGTCTACATTTGCAGCTGATGGATAGTAGTTAGGATTGATTTTTAGTGTTTATGAGCATTATTTTTGTAAAGGGCTTTCTACTTGTAAACTTTGAACTTTGTGTTTGTGTTTTGTCATGGATTGCCAAAGGGGGAGTTTGTTAGGTTCTAAAGATTTAGGAATTTATGTATTTAGAACTCTAATGTGTAATGTTGGCAAACCATGATCAAAACAATATGGTTAGTCTTGTTTAAGCTTGCTCAAAGTTATATTTTTTTATGTAAAGTTGGAATCAAGAGGCTGCAGATGCATTGGTGCATTTTGGCTTGGCTCGATCGATTGAAAGTTAGACTCGATCGATCGAATCTCGGGCAGAATGTTTTTCTGCAGAATTTTCCAACTCAGCCCTAACTCATTAAATGTTTTGGGTTTTCCGTTTTTACCCTAGGTATAAAAGGCAAAACCCTAGTCACGTTTTTAGAGTTGCTCCTGTTGTATTGTTGCTCATTCTTTTCTGTTTTGTGTAAATTTCTTGTGAGATCTAGAGGAGCTTTTCTTTACATAAAGCTTAGGGTTTGTAGGGTAGAGATAGTATCAACATCTTGATGATCAACTCGGTTGCTGTCATTGGAGTTTAAAGAATAACAAGCGTGGGTGCTTGTAGCTGATTGGAGAATCCAAGAAAGAAGAAGTTCGTGGATTCGGAGCTTGCATGTAGTCGTGTCAGTAAGTTCTACTAGTGGGTAGCATTAGGAAGTCAAGTGGGGAGCTTGTAAGTTCTTTTGTATGAACTTCGATTCTTTCGCATAGTGGATTTAGGTTTACCTTGAGGATAGCTAGGTCAAATCCTCCCCAGGTTTTTACCGTGTCGTTTCCTAGGTGATCATATTATTGTGTCTTTTATTTTCCGCTGCTTTACATTCTTAATATGATTGTATATTTGTGATAACCTAGAACTGCATAATTTGACTAAGTTAATCACTTGGCTAATTAACTAGGTTAATCTGGTTGGGTTAAGGGGTCTAAAACTGTTCAATTTATATATATATATATATATATATTTGTGGTTTTGAGTCTCTGTTTCACATGCTTGTTGTATGTTTTCCTTCTACATGTTTAAATTAGGGTTTGTCTTGTATTTTTGTATTTTGATGACATGAACTCGCATTCACATATTCATGCATGAATTCCACAAGTGCTGAGATGCTGCAAGGTAAGTTAGGTAAGTCATGCATTCGCATGAATATGCATCTTTGAATATGATCTTACTTTGATGATAGAGATAAACATGTTTGTTTGGATCTTTCTATGCCTATGTTTGTCTTGATTTATTACTTATGCTTCTGCCTTGAATATGATATTATGACATGGTATTAGATGAATGTTAGGTGGATGATATGTATGATAGTAACATGCTAGGGTTTATGTTATACCATGCTAGATGAATGCTAGGTTAATATGACATGTATGCTAGATGAATGTTAAGCTTTGGTTGATTGCCATGATAGATGTTTGATCAGGTTTTTGTAATGATTGATGCCATGTTGTATGCTTAAATATATGCCAATGTGTGTGTGAGTTAGAATGCAATATTGAGTATGCCTTTAATAGGATTAAGACATAAGGCATGATAAGAGGAAGCCAACCTTAGAGTTGGACGGTTTTGGATTCCGAACACCTTCCTAAAACTGTACTTAAACTCTGAACCCATATATCTAGTAGTAAGATCAAAAAAGTCATTCCTTGAGAAGACGTTATATATATGGTTCCTAGACCATTTCAAAAACTAGGTGGCGACTCCCCCCATTGTGTCCATAGTGGCAACTTTGCTAGGGATTATGAGTTTAATTCATATGTGTCCTATGTCTTAACCTTAAAAAATCTCATTCAATACTTGTTAGCACACATATTCACTTGATTCTATTGTTCCTTTACTTCAGTTGGTGATGAGTGGGAAGATGGAAGGCTCCATTCAGGCCCAAGTCTTTCGAAGTTCATCCCACCAACTCACAATTGGTGACATTGCCTATGATGGGTTTTGAGTACGTTAAAGGTTTGCCACCAATCCACAAAGGTCCACTTAGGCCCTTCGTTGGATTTATGGCCCACCTAGTTATGAGTGACCTACTTATCTATCCTTTTAGCTTTAAGAAGCCTACCCACACTTAGAGAGATCCTAGATCCTATCAAAAGAGGACACCCTTTTTATATCTCTTGTTAGTTCAATCATATATCTTATGATCACCTAATTCTAAAGAACAGATAAAGATGTAAAAATTGGAAGGATGACCCTAAAGTTATGGCATACCTTAAGACAATTGGCACAAAAGAAAAGAAGTTCTCACATGTAAGAGGCTTATCCCTAAATCCAATGGTATATCTTAACTTGAAAGGGTCATAAGACCATAGTCTAATTGCTATCATAAGCCTAAATCAAAAAGCCTTTTTGAAAAAGAGGACTTAGGGCCTAAGATAACAAGTATGCTATAGACTTAGCATCCAAAATCCTACAAAGTCAATATGAATTTCCCTAATCTTAGGCCTCTTTGTTGTATGCCTAGGCCCAAAATGATAATAACTTTATGGACCTTGAAAGGAAGGCCACAATATATTCTAGCTAAAGGGCTACTTCAAAAAAAAAAAAAAAATGATAACAATGAAATAGAAAGGGCCTAAAGGTGATGAATATATTGTAAGCCCACGTTTGAGACAGGGTTGAAAATCTCTACGTACATTCTAATGAAAGCCCATGAGTGTAAGAAAGCATTATTGTAAATGGACTAAAGCCCAATGAAACAAGGGGCAAGGTCCATGAGAGGAAAGTGAGTGATTTTGTAATTGGGCCTTTATTAAAATGGATTCAAAGACTTTCTAAGAACATCTGAAAATATAAAAGGAACCTTTTAATTAGGACATGAACTTAATGAAGATGGAACTTCTTTTCAGGAACCATTGCACCACCAAGGTCAAGAACACGTCCCCACTCCAATTTGGATTCGAGAAAAGCATGGAAGGCGTTTGGTCAAGATTGAGGACACACATCAAGAAGAAGTGTTCCAGGTAGGGGAGTTATCTCAAGTGACAATGTCGTATTGCATGACACCAGGCGGTCATGGGTGGCTTCGTTAATTCTCCTCCACCTACTTTAGAGGCTTCTAAGGATGCGGATGTTGATGATGATGCTACTACTTTTGATGATGAGGATGATGGAGATGCTAACTCTTACCCTTTGTCACTCATGACAAAAATAGGGAGTAGTTTTAGTTATGAGAGTAGTCATGATTAAAGGGAGAGTTAGTATAGAAGATTTTTTGTTAGGAGGAGTGTTGATATTAAGGGATGTAGTGAGGAATTTATGTATCTTTTTCTTTTCTCTCCTTTTAGATACATTGTTCTTGTATATTGGTCTTGTGACCATTTTGACATACATTGTAGTTATATTTGCTTTATATATATTGATGTATTTTTTTCACTTACCTTTACATGTGTTGTTTCTTTTCTCTTTTTATGCACATGCTTCCTATATCTTGTATGCAATCTATTAATTCTGTTTCACATTAAGATGCCTTGATGAGTTTTGTTTAAAGTGTTTCAAAAATATAGGTTGTCAAAGTCTACTTGCTATAAACTCTCTTCTTGTAAAGTTTTTCCAAAGTTTGTGTTTAGATAAATTTTATTGTATTCAACAAGTGAATATAAGTTGAATGATTTATGACTTCTCTCATATCTCATTTGTTTGTTGTGGTTTTGTCACAAATTGCCAAAGGAGGAAAAACATATGTCAACACTTTGTGTAATTGACTAATCTTTTGATAAAACACACTTTACTTGTAATTGGTAGATCTAGGATATGTTTGATGCTTCAAGAAACCTTGTTTCAAGTTCAAGTGTTAAAACCATGCAAATCTGTCTAAGAATCAAGTGTGAAAGTGCTAATCATTAAAGCTCGATAGCTAGTGTCTATCGAGGTTTAAAAGCTGCTGAAACTCGTGGCTCGATAGTTAGCTCGATGGATGGCTATCTATCGAGGTTTATGAAGTTAAGTTTTTCAGGACCATTTTTCATTCAATCTGTGATTATGTGTTTGTGCTTTTTTTTCTCACAACCCTAAACATATATAAGGATTATTTTAAGGGTTGTCAAGTGTGACATAAGTTGCAAAAGAGAAAATTTCACAAGAGTGTGACCAGAGACCTAGTTTGCCATAGTTCTTTAAGAAGCTGCTGTGTTTGTACACCGTAGGGTTTTGTGACCAAGCAACTTCATGATTTTCGTTGTCTAGATGAATTGAAGAACTTTGCAGCCAACATCATTCTCAAGTTGGTGATCAAATCGCGTATTGAGATCCGCACAATTGGTTAGTCACGTACTGGGAGCCGTGCATTGAAAAAGAGAGGTTGTCACTACAGAACAAGTCCAATTGGATATTGGGATAAGGGTTCAACTGTAAGTTGGTATAAGGTACTACGATTCCTTTACTTGTAACCGTTTGTTGTGATAATAGTGGATTCTCGGGAGTGGTGACCTTAAAATCATCCGGTGGGGTTTTTGCCGTGTAAGTTTTCCCTATTCGTAAACAAATCACTGTGTCAATTTAGTTTTTGCTGCATACTTAGTTTAATTGGTGATTTGTTTGTGTTAATTTAATTAATTAATAAATTTGGCTAATTAATCAATTAATTCATCATAAGGGGTCAATACATTTTTGGCCTATCATCAAACATTGGCTTGTGATCTAGGTAACTTTCAGCCTCCAAGTATTTGACCAAAATAGTAGGATCATTGTCCTGGGTTGACCATACAACCGATTGCTAGAAAGATCTAATGCCTTACGCACGTACATATACTATCCCATAAAATTCAATGTATCTGCATGTTTAACACGACTTAAAATTAAATTGGAAATAGGTTTTCTTCATTCAAAACTAGTAGTACAGGCACTAAAAAAAAATGCTTATTACAATAAAATATTTGTTGCAATAACAACTAAGTTGCTGTAATAAGGTGCTATTGCAATAACAAAAATTCAATGTGAGCCTTGTTGTTAGAGTTGATTCCTGTTGACTAATTACAATTGGAAAGGAGGGTCTCACTGGTGAAGAAGGCCTCTGTTGCCATTTATTTCCAGCTGTAGTGGGACTTTGCACAGTTTCAGATAGAGTTTGTAACACATTGGTCACAACATCAAACTTTTGATGAATCTCACTTATTTCTTGTTCATGTTATTTGTAGTTCTTGAAATGGTACTAACTTTCTCATTGAGAGAAGCTAAGGATCGAGTTTCTATCATTATGACAGAAGGGCTCTGATACGAAATGACAGAATCAAGTTCAAAGAATTGAGAGCAATATAGGTAGTTTTTCGAGGGAACTAGACCTTCTAGAGTTGAATAAGGGAAAAGAAAGTAAGAGAGAAGTAATAAGAATAAAGTGGCATATTATTTCTGATCATAATTAAGATCTGTCCCCTTATATATGACTACAATTGCAGATAACTCTTCTATTATTCAGTTATACAAACTGTCACAGCCACAAACTAACTAATCTTGTAACTAACACACAACTGTCATTTGCAACTAACAAACAGTTGTCATAAAAACTAACAACTGAGCAACAATGACCCAAACTGTCATTCCTGTCAGATTGGTCACCCATGTTTGATTCATTTTATTCCTAAGCTAAAAGGGTAAATCAATTGTCTTGAACCACAGACATCTCTTAAGAATTCTATTACATGTGAAGAATGTGTTAAACACCCTTACAATGTCTATCCTAAGATGGTACATTCTTTTTCATTACATCCTTGATTTCTATCATTTAAAAGGTAACTCATTAATTTGGTAATTTGGCTTTTGAAAAAACATGTGACATGGATGTATGTTAACTATGTATAGCAGGTGAGATATATACAAATAGGTATATATTCATATCATTATTATCATGTGAAGTCAAAATGTGTACATATACTTGGCATGCGAGATGCACTAGAAGGATATATACATATGCATGCAAAAGTATTCTGGCATGTGAGACATGTACTACCAAAACATATATATAGCAAGTACATATGCCTTTTTTTTTTTTTTTTTTGGCAAGTACATATGCCTAGCGTGTAGGAATATTTTTAAGTACATGTATTACATATGGAATTCAGGTACTAGCATGGGCATTTACACTTTTTAAGTACATTTACTAATATATATGGCCATAAAATCCTTTTGCGGCATAAAGGAATCAAGCACCAAGAATGTATGGATCCCTTGTGATAAATTAACAAATTAATTCATCCACTGGAAAGGAATTTATTAATATTCATCAAGTAATTTCCATGTGATAGGTCAAGAATGTAGGGACCCTTTGTGATGAATTAACAAATTAATTAGCCAAGTTAATTAATCAATTCAATTAGCATGCAATAGCGTGGTAGCACAAATAAATCAACAAATAACTAAATGCAGCGAAAATTAAATTGACACGGTGATTTGTTTACAAATGAAGAAAACCTATGCAGCAAAAACCCCACCAGGTGATTTTAAAGTCACTACTCCCGAGAATTCACTATTATCACAACAAGTGGTTACAACTAAAGGAATCTCAGTACCTTATACCAATCTACAGTTAAACCCTTACCCCAATACCCAATTAGACTTGTTCTGTAATGACAATTTCTCCTTTTATTGCACGGCTTTCAATATGTGACTAACCAATTCAATGCGCGGATCCCAGTATGCGACTTACTCACCAACTTAAGAAAGATGTTGGCTGCAAAGTTCTTCAGTTCATTAACATGATGAAGTTCACGAAGCTCCTTGGTTTCGAAACCCTATAATGTACAAACACAGCAGCTTCTTCAAGAGAAAGATGAATTAGGGAAAATTCTGTATCCAGTCACAATTTGCATGAACACAACTTTGCTTTACACTTGCACAACCTTTTACAGCCCTTAAAACAATTTATATATATTTTTAGGGTTGTGAGAAAAAAAATCCCAAACATGTATTCACAGAGATTGGATTGAAATCAGCTCTGAAAAACTGAATTTCATAAACCTTGATAAATAGCTTATCTATCGAGCATCGTGCTTCAGCAGCTTTTTAAACCTCGATATATACTAGCTGTCGAGTTTTAAAATCCAACACTTCTTCACTTGTTTCTTGAACAAACTTGCATGGGTTTAACACTTAATCTTGAAATATTGTTCTTTGAAGTATTAAACACATCCTAGATCAACCCAATTACAAGTAAAGTGCATTTTGTCAAAGGATTAGCCAATTCTAACTTGACATATTTTCCTAACATTAAATCACAAATGTCCTAACACCATGCAAAAAAGACAAGAAAGTGAATGGTTAGTTTAGGGGTGGGGGAATTCGTTGGCATGTTTATTTTGTGTCCATGGACCCAATTGATTTAGATCATGGACATGGAATTTGGAAATTGTTTTTGGATTTGTGTAAAAAGGAATGTTATTTAATTTTTTTTTTAATAAAAATGAATATTCCCTCAAATATTTTGGAAGATATTTATTTGAAAATCCTATGAGTGTTTTTTATGAAAATGAGATTTTCAAGGAAAAATGAGATTTTGTTGAAATCTCAGAAAATTATTTTTTATGAAAAAAGAAAAAAAGAAAGTCATGTTTGGAGCCTTAGATTCCAACCACAAATAGAAAGATGACACATGCCTTGTAATGTGCAATGACTCATTTAGTTGGTTGGGTTAAGTGAGTCGTGAGCATTGTAAATAATAAAAATTAATGTAATCTTTCTATTGGTGGTTAGAGCCAAAAACTCTAAACATGTTTGAATCTAAATTTTGTCTTATAGAAAAATGAAATTTCACGTGCAAAGTCAGCTTTGATTTTATGGAAAGTGGTTTAATGAGAAATTATTCTAAAAATCATTTTTATGAAAAAGTGCCATGCTTGTTATGGATGAAAAGGATTTTGAAGTGAAAAATCCATGCAATTTTAGTTTAAGACCTCCTAAAAACGTATTCTAACTTCTAAGTTAATCTCATGATTTTTTTCTGGAAAAAAAAAAAAAGAAAAAAAAATGAAGCCTTTAGTTTATTACCAGCCCAAAAGTTACACAACCCATTATTTGCTGAGCTGAGCCCCTGAATAAAATTTGCAAATGATCACCTTGGGCATCTCAAGTTTAGGCAGGCCCAATGGTTGCCAATGAAGCATTTAGCCATTAAGGTCATGGGTTGGTCTTAATGTTAACTCTGGCTAGCGTAAACCGCAGCCATATAGAGACAATTGCTCCCGTCGGCATGACGAAAAATAGAGAGTTTGCTGATATGGGTCAATAGTCAATATAGTAAGTCTAGTCAATAACTGTACCATGGCCAACCCAAAAAAACAAAACAAAAAGAAAAGTCAAAGTAAAGTAAAACTTCTTCCTAAAAAAAAAAAACGTAAGTAAAACATTATTTTGCATTGAAGATTTGTAAATGTCAGATATTATAAATTAAAAAATAGAGAGTTGACTCGAAATTTGAGAAGTTTAAGTTTGAATATTCTTCAACTAATTAAGAGGGGTTGGTGACTTGGTCTCGATTGGTGAACAATCAAACTGTAATCATTTTAGCACTTGGTGATAAATTGTTTAATTAAAAATTTATCCGTTTGTCTAGTTTTGAGAGAGTTTCAACTTATGACATTCGCTCTTGATGATAGCTCTTTATCATCAAACCAAGACACCAATCAGTTTTTGGTGTAGGCGAGAATTGAACTCCAGATCTCTTATACAACGATTAAAAACTTTACCTGTTGAGCTAACTGGAACCCACCGTTTGTCTGAGTTTTAGCTACTCGGATTTGCACACTGTTTATATTTGGTTCTTATGAACATACTCACATTCTAAGGAAATGCATTAATCTCTTTGGAGGTCCATTCCATATTCTTTTGATACTTTACTAGAAAATGTAGTCAAATACCAATAAATTTGAAAAGACAAAGTAGAGAAATACGTTTAGTTTTTTCTTTTCTTTCCCATACAACAAAAGAAGCAAATACTTATAAATCCATCGAAGAAAACAACTTCGTTACTAATTAGATTAGATTTTTTTTTTTAATTATCATTAGGAGAATTAAGCTAAGTTGCCAACAACCTTTAAGTTTATTGGCATATCCAACTCCTCCAATGAGATGAGCTCAAGTTCAAAACCTACTAAATGAAATTGAGTTTGGGCTTTGATAGGCACACATGTGGGACAGTCCATTAAAGACTTTTTTTTTTTTCAAGAAATAATTACAATATGCTGCTAACTTTGTAATTCAAACCACTTTCCCCCTAGACCCTCAAGTACTTTATGTATGAAGAAGTACTAATTCAACTACAAAACCCTTGACAACCCTAAAGACTTTAGTTCTAAGATTTTATTGTAACCCATTTAAATGTATTTATTTAGATAGACATGATATACACGTCTAAGTGAAGATTAGATAATAATAACAAGATTGAGTTGTTAATATAACATAGTTTGGCCTATATAAGTTTTTGGATGAAGTGTTGTCCTTATATATTACTAGATTTGAACACACACCTTGTGCGAGAGACATTTTGATAACAAAGAAAGGTCAAGCAACATGTAACTCTCCTATCCAAAAGAAAAATAGAGAGAGCCATGTAGTTCAATGCAATTGATTAGTTCTCTTTACGTGGAAAACTTGGATTCAAACCCCCTCCCACTTGTTATAAGTGAAAATAGATTAGAAAAGATATAGAAGATCTGGAAAATTGAAGAGGCTTACATAGGCATTATTATTTTAGGATATTGAGAAATGAAAATGAATACTAGACATTGTTTCAACAAAACTATTTTATTAATTACTAAAAGTTTTTATTCATTTATTTATTTATTTTCCAAGTAATAAACTCCAAAAAGTTTCCATCAAAGTAAAAAAGGCTATAAAATTCCACCAAGAAAAAATAACAAAAACAAACATAACAGATATATCAATTTTGATAGAATTAAAGTAATCGTTTTCAAGTATCAATCCATACTTTTTGCTCCCATATCCATCCCCTCTCTACTTTAATTAGTGACAAGAGAGCATGTAAATTAGTCCCCAAACTTCTGCTAGATTCCAAAACTTGCTAGGAGTGTTCACCGGAGTAGTTAACTAATACACTTAAGAACAAAAAGACTATAAGATCCTCACAATTTTTAGCCCATCCATATCTCTAGGGGTAATACCGTAATAGAGTAATTTCAAAGGAAGTACTAGACAAAAAGACCCAAAAAAAAAAAAAAAAAAAAAAACATTAACTTTCTTTAACCTATAATTGCCTTTAGAGGTAAGAAAGTAATTTCATAGGCCATTGCACCACAAACTTTTTCAATGGTATTAACCGAACAACAAAATCAGAAGACTCACAAAACTGCCATCTAAATGCAAAACAAACTCAAACTCTCCTTTTTTTTTTTTTTTTTTTTTTTTTTTTTTTTTTTTTTTTAATATAGATAGAAGATATTAACTACTTAACAATAATCTTTCTTAAAAAAAAAAATAAAAAACTCTATCCGATTGGAGTCTCTACCAAGCTGTTCTCTGACTTCCCTCCCAAACAAGTGGGGTTTGCAACCAATCACAAAAAAGTAACTCAAACACTCATTTGTTATGATGTATAAGTGACCCAATAATTATCATATTCTTCCACATTAATTAATAAGGTTTTTTTGAAAAAAAAGTAAAATTTACAATAATATTAGTGATCTTAATTCTTAAGAATGTTGATACATATTGCTTGGGAAGGTTATATTCTAGAGACTGACAAAAAAGGTTTATTCAATATCTTCCTAGATCACTTGAAGGTTCAATTTGATTGCCCAACAAATGGAAAACCGGGAGAGAAATTGACTATTCAAACCAAAATCCGAAACAATCTAATATTTCATACTATTAGATGGAATTAATTACGTAGGGAATGACTCAGCCTCACTCAAATGTTAGAAGAGCAAGTTACTTAGCAGACTAAGAAAAGAATCGGAATTTCATCCTCAGTTTCTTGGGAAGTTTCCACATGATTTCCAATAATAGAAAAAATATATATAGAGAAGAGAAGGAAACTTTAAGTACTAAACCCAAAGTCAATATGCTAGATTATTATTTCACAAATTGGATTTCATTTTCCATTTAAAAATAGAAACGATTATGTGAGACATGATCTCATTCTCAGCAGCCTAGCTTACTTGTACCTTCTTTCACTAAAATGTTACAAATAATAAGGACAAGATAAAGGATCAAAAACTCAAACAAAACTTATTGTAAGCTAGTGTGTTTGTTAATTGCTACAAAGTGTGCCAAACTTTGACGGCACACTAAACTAAAGTGTTAACTTTGGCCACAAAGCTACGTATTCATTTCCCTGTAGTGATCCAATTGGCTCATTCCACAAGCTCAGTAACATGTTCAATTTCCATTGGTACACAGAATTGGAAAGACGTATGAATCAATGGAACTTTTGGTTTTTGGTTTCTTTCTCAAAGCCAATCTTTTTACCTCATACAATATGCTTGAGCTTGAGTGGTTGAGCCAGAAAGATGATAGGAATTGGAATACGGTGCTTTATCTCCAAGAACAATTTTGATTTGTCATGACTGAGCATTCAAACAAGACCCGGAATTCTTTTCAACTCAATTCTTCCAATTCTTAAATATACACATTAAAAAAAATTTTAAAAAATTAAAAAAAAAAAAAAAAAAAAAAAAAAACTATGTTTGAGATAAGTAGGGAATAAATAAAAGGGTTGGGGCCGCAGGGACGTAGCTGTTCATTGACTAAGGGGGGCAATGGCCCCCCCTAGATTTTTTTTTTTTTAAAAAAAAAAAAATCATAATAGTATATATATTCTGAATTTTTTTGACATTTAGGTCCAAGATAATTACTCTTGGCCCCCCCCTCTCCCCCAACAATTTACAAATTGGCCCTTACAACCCATCCAAAATAGATATTTTTTTTTTTTTTTAAATGAAAAATAAAGTCCATCACTTTAGTTGATGGCCTCTCCACAGTCAAACAAACAAATTCCCCAAAAACAAGTAACAAATCCTTGAACTGTAAGAGATATATATATATATATATATATAAAATAAATAAATAAATAAATAAACCTCTTTGACATCCCATTTTGCATTGTTCTTGAGGAATGAGAAGGCAACTCAAAAAAGTTTACCAGTAATATCTGGAAAGTCACTCACTCTACTCTATTTAGAATGTTTATTTGAGAGAGATGAAGGGTTTGTACTTAGACTACTCCTGATCACTCTTAGCTCTTTTTTGTTTGTGGCCATAAGCTATTGAGTATGTTACTAAGAGGACTACGTGTGTGGCTATTAATTTTAAAGGGAATACTTCTAATATTTAACTGGTTAAATTGGTTTAACTTAAAAGTTGAAACGTTTGAGGTTTTTTTTTTTTTGGGAAAACGTTTGAGGTATGGACTTTTCTTATCTTCTCTTTGTTTACATTTTTTTTTTTTAATTCTCAATCAGTAGAGGTATAAGGTTTGAAATTGAAGAAACATTTGAAAATTAATTAAATAAATGACAGAACGAAGTAATGGAAACATTAATTTTTATAAGATAATCTCATTTAGTTACAAGTCAAGAAATTTTTTTAACATATTTTTTGCCCCCCCTAAGTCTAAAGTTTGGCTCCGTCCCTGGTTGGGGGGGGGGGGAGGGGGGGGGGGGGGGAGTATGTATTTTTTTTATATCTAATGGTATGTTCGGATAAATAAAAGAAAGGGCGAAGAAAAAACGAAAGTTTAAAATTCTTTTGTTTCTTAACATTAATAATAAATTGATAGTTGATAAGAATTTTCACAAGTATATCCTTAACCATAAGTTATGGATACTTGGTTCAAATTCTACCTCCCCACTCCACTATTTTACCAAGGGAAAAAAAAAAACCATAAAAGTAAAGTAAAATTTTAATTTAATAATTTTAATCAAATTAAGTTATTTATCTCCCTCGTTATACTCCAAAATTGGCAGAAACCGCCATAAAAGAATACCATAAAAATATCCCACCCCCCCCCCCCCCCCCCCCAAGCCCCCGAAGGAAATATTATTACCTTAATACCCCCTCTTTTGTGTCTAAATTACTAATTTAATCCTTCAATTATTAGACAAATTTTAATTTGTTCTCATTTATTATTGTATTAATTTAGTTCATCAACTTTCAGAATCAAATCTTAATTAGTTCTTAAGTCTCATAAATGTTTAAATTTTTAACAAAATTAATAATTGAGATTGACTTAATTTTTAAAAATTTATATACATTTTTCATAATATCATATAATTTCGTTAAAGTTTGAATAGAATGAGGGTTTATCAAATTTATTTTTGTTTTAAAATTTGAACGATCCAATTGACACAATTAATAGTTTAAGAGATCAAATTAAACTTTATCAAATAATTAGAAGACCAAGTTAGTACTTTAATAGCTTTTTTCCATCTCACGTTTCCTCCAACTAGGTAGGAAAAATAGTATATATTCTATCTTTTTAGTGGTCTCTATCTTCTTTTTATCTCTCGGTATGTAACTTGTATCAAAACATAACCCCACACACCCACACACAAGTCAAGATCCCCTAAGTCAAGAGCAAAGGACCTTATATTAAATTGCCTCCCCTAGTATGGTAGAGTGAGTGATTGACAAGCTATCCACGTGAAGATGAACATGAACATAACAATATCCAAATCCATGCAATAATTGGATCTAGTGTTTTTGTGCATTAGACCTGTTGAGATGTGGATACATGGTAAGTATTTGACACATATCTGTATTTCAATAAAATATGATGTACAGAGCCGTGAATTCAAGTCGAATCCTCTAAAATCAGCCAATATTTGATAAAAACACTCATTCTTAAATTATTTATTTCATTTTTTTCAAAATTTTAGAAGAACACAAATTAAGACTTAAGACTTAAGAGCTACCTAACCATAAAGATTTAAGGCAGCCTAATTCATAAATGCTTTATGGCCACAAAAATATTGGTGAAACCAAACCAAACCAAATTTAGTAGGCCAATAAGTCTAAATGCACAAATAATTTGGCAAAAAAATTCACGCTGGTCTAATCGCAAGCTATAAATAATGAATAAAAGAGTGGTGTTAATAATAAATCTAAATGAAAACTAATAAGAATTCGTCAACTCAATTATTATTATTAAAAAAAAAACTGTAAAAATTGTTATGTTTATACCAAGGGAGCCAATCTCATACCGGATGTTGTATCGGTTTGACTAATAGAATGATATATTTTAGTATCAGTCAAGACTGGTGTACCATGTGTATATATATATATATATATATAACATTACCATAAAACATTACCTCAATTCAGAATAAATTATTCATGATTTTAGACTTTAGACTTTAGCATACTAAGAAAACAAATAATGCAAATAAGTTAATGCAAATAAATTATCATTTTATCCTTACGAAAATTCAAAAATTACAAAACTGGAGAAGGAAAAAAAAAAAAAAAAAAAAGCTTATTTCTGTACCGGTTGGTATACCTGGTACTAGCCAAACACCCGAAGTCAACCGGTACTACTGATATTTAAAATGATACGAAACGTTGACGTTTTGGAGTACATACTGGCAGTACGGGCCGGGCATGATACAATATCGACCACCTTGGTTTATGCTTGATAGCAATGGACCCAGTAAGCAGTATCGCAGTATCACTACAATTTCTCAAGTGTGAACTCGGACTGGATATGAAGTACGTGGCAGAATAGATTACACTTGGCAGTGTTAGAGGGACTCCCAACAAACGGCTTTGATGCGATTGATTAAATTTCAATTGCTTGTGGCTTACGGGTTATGCCAATTGCCAAACCCAAAACCATCATGTGTAAAAGGACACTTGGGGACATACCATACGGGTCGGTGAAGCTACTTCGGTAGTCTAGTGTTGTAGTAGTACTTTGCTCAGTTGGATGGTTATTTGACATTGACATGAGTTCATTTGTGAATATATATTAAAATAAAAGTGCAATTAAAATGTTAGGTAATCCATTTTTTTTTAATAATATGATATTTATTTGGAAAATAAAAGGATGATTCGAATCTTATATTTTCGTTAATATCATAAGATAAGGTGACAATTAAATTAAAAGATTTTTTTTTTTGCAATATATTCTAAATTTATGTCAAGTCTTTTTCTAATTTAAAATTTACTTTAAAACTCAATCACTACCACTTCAAACTCATTTGATGTACATTTTCAATGAATCTTAATGATTAAATTTTCAAAACTTTCCAAAGGTATTTTAGTGACTAAAATTCAATTTAAATAAAAACGTTTCATATGTATGTAATGGAATTATTTTCAAATATGTATGCGCAAATGCTATAGATTACTATAACAATTTGCATATTTTACCAAATGATATCCTTAATTTTTTTTTTTTTGGTGAAAAAATTCAATTTAAATAAAATTGTTTCATATATATGTATATGTGTGTGTAATAAATTTGTTTTCAAATATGTCTGTTCAAAATGCTAAATATTACAAATTAGTATGACTTATATTTTTATATCTTGTACACTCAAAATTTTTATTTGAGAGTACTACCCTTTTTTTTAGAGGAAATTGGAGAGTACTACATTAACATTTGAAGATGTACCATCCTTTAACTTATTATATCTTGATTCTTGCATTCATAAACATTAATGACAAGCCAGAAACCAAAACAATTTTTATAGTACAAAAAAGCATACCAATAATACATAGCTATGTAGTGAGTTTCAGTTAGCTCAACTGGTAAAGTTTCTGATGATTAAATAGGAGATCTGGGGTTCAATTTGTGTCTACACTAAAAACTGATTAATGTCTTTTTGTCTGATGATAAAAAAACTATCATTAAAGCGAACGCCAAAAGACGGAACTCTCTAAAAAAATAATAATAATAATATAGCTATGTAAGCCAATGACAAATCAATAAATGGTTTGCAATCATTTTAAATACCGCATTATGTTTTTTTTTTTTTTTTTTAAAGAGAAATTTAGGTCAGAAGTTTTAATTACCATGATGACCAAAAAAAAAAAGCTATAGGAAATTTGATTTTAGTAGTTACACCACACAAAAAAAAGCTAAATGCATGACTTTGATACATCCAATTCAATGTATTTGAAAGCGAGAGAGGACGTGTTGGCAGCTTTGGTGTGAGTAAAGGGAAGCTTTATAATATTTTCTAGTAAACAAGGATAATCATCGGACTAGTAATAATAACACATGGCTAATAATTATAAAGGATGTTTCTCACGAAGTTTAGCTGTCCCAAAAAAAAAAAAAAGAAAAAAAAAGCTGTCTTTTCATAGAGCCAACCAACAAAGAACTTCCAAAACTGAAGCTCAATTTCTAGGCAACAGTGGGGAGCCTTTTTTTTCTTTTTTTTTTTTTTACGTGCCTAAAAGGGCGCGTGGACTGTGTGCACAATCAAATCAAGCAGTGAATTAGTGTAAACCATATTACTGTTTGTGTGAGTGCTTTTTTTTTTTCTTAGCACGGACCAAGTAGAGATAACGATCATGGGCCCAAGTATTTGTTGTTTTGATGGATTGGGCTTAGTTCACCGCAGTTAAATGGGGTTAATTATGAACCAAGTTGTGCGCAAGTTACATAAAACTCCTCAAGATGAAAAATGCAATTCCTCCTAAGCAATAAAATACCATTATAAGTGTTTTAGTCTCGTAAAATGACCATTTACTCTTACGAAATAAGTAAAATAAGTGTTCATAATATTCACAATGAGAAGGAGATTGAAATAGAGTATTTAAGGCTTATCTTTTATTGTATAAACATTTAAAAGAGTTCCTTCACTCAGTACCCCAAGGCGTACTATTGTAGGATCTCGGGGATACTATTGTGGGATCTCGAGGCGTACTAGGCCTGTAAGAACCCAGATTGCTGGTTCCCTGAACTATATGATCTTTTTCCATATTTATTATGCAATCGAGCTTTGTCCTTTCCCTTTACCTCTATAGGTGCTACATAAAAGCATACTATACAATACACATATCTTCAAATAATTGTTAGTTTCTTAGATTAGAATATACATTTTAATACATATACATATATGTAAATGAGTTTCATAAGAATGATCTAGCCACGAGGATCCTGGCCCCAATTCTCACAGACTTAGTGCTTTTGCACAAGACTTGTGGGATTTGGAACTTAAGTCTGAGTGGCTTTGCTTGGGTTTTGCCTTCCAAGATAGTAAGGTGAGAAGGATTTTAGCAAGAAACAGTAAAGGAAGACAATATAATAAAGAAAATACACCAAATAATTGTTAGAGATCCTCAAATTAATATGAGTTATTTCATTATTTTTCTTGACTGTGGATTATAGTGTACTCACTAAGACATGATACAAAGTTCAAATTAACTCAAAAATTGCAGACTTTGATGGCTATTTAAACCTTTAAGACTTGCAAAGTTTGAATCCTTTCGAATCCAAGTATGTGCTATAGTGGTTATTTTCTGGGATACTAGGAGACAGTCCTCTGTTTTTCAATGGGATTTACAGAGTTCTTTCTATGGCTCTGTTGTGATATCTTTTCTCATATCAAAATGGTGATGAATGAATCCCCTTCAGCATGGGTTTTTTCTTCCTTTTGTGGTGCGACTTTAGGGCTCCAGGGTACTAGCGATTTCTCTCTTTTACCCCTCAGAGCTCGTACTGTGTCAGTTACACAGGAGTTGGTTCTTTCCTTTTTTCTCATAGTTTCTTCCTTTTGGTCCGACTAAGCTGAAAGCCCTTAGTTAACGTTCTATTCCAAGGTCCCCTCATGTTGCTGATCCTAGCTATTTTGGCCCTCTTCACTTTTTCAGCTTTTGGCTACCTTCCATCTTTGTCATTTTTCCCAAATAATCAAAATCTTTTACTGCTGGATTGAAAGCTCCTCCCCAGCCACTTCTACTTATGGTTTTTTCATTCTTGGTTCCTTGAGATGTAGCTCCTTTGTTCATGAATGTTTGCTTTACACTTTTTGACGCATGACTAGGCGCTTGAGACCTGTTTGTCCTTCATCCTTTATGCTTTGAGCCGTTTCAATCTTACTTAGAGCATGTTGTGCGTCCCGAGGATCCTGAGCCTCTGGGGATTCGGTCCAGTTCTTTCACTGGAATTTGCTGGACTTTTTAATAGCATTTTTTGATGGAAATTTGAACATACATAGGGCCTTGATGTTGATTCTTCTTGCTGCATAAAAATTGGATCTTCTTTATTTTTTATGGAATGGGCTTTGTTGTGAAATTTTGGACCTTAACACTGTTAGATTAGACGATCATTGTACTGGAATTTGTGAGTTTTTGGCGGAATTTGGTTAAAAATGAAGTTTATTTGTGATATAGATACTGTTCAAACTTATTTGGAAAAATGAGGAGAGAAGCGAATTTTGACAGTATCATTGCCAAAATTCTGAGAAAAAGTAGGAGAGAAGAGAGAGAAAGATGTGACGGATATGGGAGAGAGAAAAATGAATTTCCGCAATGATATTGCAAAAAAAAAAAAAAAAAGGAATTGTGACAATTGAATTACCGAAATTGGAGGATTAAAAAAAGGAAAAAAAAGAAAATGACAAGAGTAATGCTATGACCACAAACTATTTCCATATTTTTATAAACTGTTGTTATGACTAATTTCTAACTAGTTCTCATTAGGGCCCACCAATAATATCATTTTTTTTATTTATTAATAATCACTCATCACATCAACAATTTATGAAAGTTTTTGTAAAAAAGTTTGTATCTCTAGCATTTTGCCAAAAGTGGTCGATTTAAAAAAAAAAAAAAAAAAAAAAAACTTGGATTATGGTAAGATTAATGTTATAGCCACACTTTTGGAGTAAAATTATAGAGATACACACTTTTAGTCATCCAAAAGTGTGGCTGTAGCATTAATCTTGCCACAATCCTTTTTTTTTTTTTTTTTACTCCTCCAATTTTGGCAATTCAATTGTCACAATTGAGTTTTATTTTTATTTATTTTTATTTTTTATTTTTTATTTTTTTTAAATCCTCTACTTTTGGCAAAATGCTAAAGATACAAATTTTTTTTACAAAAACTTTCATAAACTATTGATGTGATGAGTGATTATTGGTAAATAAAAAAGTGATATTATTGGTGAGTCCTAATGAGAACCAATAAGAAATTGAACATAACAACAATTTGTAAAAAATATGGTAAAATAGTTTGTGGCCATATCATTACTCTTGACATAGTTCAACTTTCTTTTTTTCTTTTTTTTTAATCCTCCAATTTCGGCAATTTAATTGCCACAACTCAATTTTATTTATTTATTTATTTTTGACATTATCATTGCCGAAATTCCTTTTTCTCTCTCCCACATCCGTTACATCATTTTTTTTTCTCATCTCTTCTACTTTTTCTCAGAATTTCAGCAATGGTATTGCCAAAATTCGCTTCACTCCTCATTTCACTAAATAAGTTTGAACAGTACTTATATTACAAATTAACTTCATTTTTTACAATATTCAGCCAAAATACTCTAAATTTGTTCATTTGTTCTATACAAATAAACAGTAATCCATAGAAGAAAAAATGAAAAAAAGAAATAAAAAATAAAAAAGGTAAAGGAAAAAGAGAAAAATACAAAGAGAAATTTTGGGAGATGGCTTTTTTTTTTTTTTTTTTTGGGTGTGTGTGGAGAAACAATAATGTTTTTTCTATATTGAATACTTTTTTTTCCCCTCTTTTTGAGTACTGAATATTGTTAATACTTTTTTTTTTGATGAATTGTTAATACTTAATATATCTTGACTTATTTGTAATGTTTAATTAATGGGAATATTTCTCTAAGTTTGCCCTTCGCTCTAGCTATAATACGATTTGGTAGCTTCAGTGTTAGGGAGTTAAACTTAAAACTTTTCATACTTTTTTTTTTTTTTTTGGGTATTTTTTTTTTTTTTTTGCTAATATATTTTGAGCAAGTTGTGAATATTTTAAAGAAAAAAAAAAAAAAATGGTGCAAGGTTGGGGGAAGAAGCTCCTAGCATAATGTTTCCATTCTTTATGCCATCATGAATATGTCAATTTCATTTTATAATTGGTGCATAATTTAATACATGATTTTTATGTTCCTTTAATATTAAAGAGAACAAAAAAAAAAAAAAAAAATTCTCATGGAGTCATGGGCATAATTTATGTACTCTTTTTTCTTAGAAACTCTTTTTACTCGTCAGTTGTTGGCTTATCCTAGTCAACTATAGTTTTAGTGAACAATTAATATTTAATAAGATCACAATCTTAATTAGATAAAGTAGCTAGAGGCATGTAATTGCAAGTAAATCCTCCAGATCATGGGATTTATCTTTTTCTAAAGAAGTGGGTTGAAATCATATAGTTAAATTTTTAGAAAAATGCTATGTTCACAACAAATCTTAAGTTATAACTAATAACAACTTATCAGTTATCACCCATTATTTGTTGTGAAAGTGTTATAGACATAGTACTTTTCTAAATTTCTAAAGTAAGCATATCTATCAACAAAATAAGATCCATTAGATCCTATGATCTCAACTCATCTAAAGCCTATATAATAAAAGTTTGGTGGTTATGCACCAAATCAAGGTGGGTTTTTTTTTTTTTTTTTTTTTTTTTTTTTTTTTTAAATTATAAAAAAGGTAGACTTTTTTATAGATATATTTTAATAAATAATAAGATTAATTCATGAATTCATATTTCATTTTGGGAAGACTTATGTACAGTACTTAAGTACAGTTCTTTAGGTTCCCCTCTTAAAATTCTATCACGTGGATTTATTTTATGGCATGAAAGTGTATTTTTTAGTTAAGTAGTTACATGACTGAATTTTAAGAGAAGAATATAAAGAACATCACCTAAGGTACTGTACATAAGTTTTGTCTTTTCATTTTAGTCACAAATGTTATTATGAGTAATGACATTTGTTTTAATAAACCAAAGATGTTTCTCGCTATTTTCATTATTATTATCATTACTAGGCTTTAGCTAATAGCAATTCAAATTTTATAGGAGCTCATTTGGTTAGACTTTTTGCTTTTTATTCTTGAAAAGTAACTTTTTATCTTATTTTTTATTTTTTATTTAAATAAAGTAATACATAAAAAATTATAACTACATCCACTTACTCCATTGATAAATTTCTTAATAATTTTTGTTGGAACGTATAATAGTAAATTTTCACTATCTTTTTTATATTAGTATATTAACTTATTTTTTTATTCACAACTTTTAAAAACTCTAATCTTAAAATATAATTGTACTTTTATCAACTTTTTAACAAATAAACAAATAAGCTTTTCAATTTAAAAAAGAAAAGGAAAAAGGAAAAAGGAAAAAAAAAAAAAAACACACACACACACAGAGGCTTTCTAAGATGCAAACAAGATATCTTTTTGAAAATAAAATAACACACTTAAAATTTTCACGAATTTATATTATATATTTATATTATATATATTGAAACCCCTGTAAACGTCACACTATTCTATACATATATTTAATCCTTATTTGGAAAAGTCACAATTACTAAAATTTATGAATAATACAAATACAAAATGATAGTATTTAATTATTTTGGCTGAGAATTGAATCGTGAATATTTAAGGTAAAATAAAAAAATAAAAATCTTGAAATTATCTTAATCTAATCTATATATTCTATATATATATATATATATATATATATATATAAAACTAAAGCCTTTGAACCTCTCACAATTTTCCACATCTTTTCTTTTTCTTTTTATTTTAGATTCTTTTTATTTTAGGTTTTATATCTTATATAGAATCCACCAGAAAAACAATAGACAAAAGTTTGAATTTTTATTAATATCAATAATATTGAAAAACGTATACAAACTTGGAGGCCTATTTAAGGGCTCCATAAAACTTGATGGATAAGAAAATATATTCTAAAATAAGCACTAATTAATACCTAACCATAATAGGAACCAAATTTGACCTAAAATTTATTAAAAGAACCTAAAAATAAGGAAATAAATCACCTAGACCTAAAATAACGTTTTTTGCATAAAAATACCAAAATTAAATAATTACAAAATAATTTTCCACATCATCACTATTTTCTTTTTCTTTTTATTTTAGATTCTTTTTATTTTAAGTTTTATATCTTATATAGAATCCACCAGAAAAACAATAGACAAAAGTTTGAATACCTAAAAAACATTAAAAGAACGTTAAAAAAAAAAAAAAAAAAAAAAAAAAAAAAAACTCACATAACACGTTAGAATTTTTTTTTTTTTTAAAGGACTCACCAAAAAAACAAAAAAAAAACACTTTAGGATTAAGGAAAAAAAAGAGAGACTCCTGGTAGGACTCTTTCTTCTCTCCTTAAAACCCTAGCAATTACCATCTCAAAACCCTAAACTAAACTTCACTTTAAGATTAAAAAAATAAGAAGGAGAGAGACTCATGTAAAAAAAAAAAAAAAACGTAGGTTTTTTCTTTTTTATTTGCTTTCATATGTGCCTGAAATTTTCATTCTATCTTATTGTTTTATTATGTTTAGAATTGATTTTCTTCTAAGTATTTGGGTTAATCTCTATATTTTGATAGTGTTTTTATGGGTTTGGTTTTTTGGTTGAAATTCTAATAATTATTTTATATTGTATATGGCAGATGAAACATCTCTATTTTTTGGAGAAAAATCAAAGCTGTAACCTATGTCTTCCAACCCAAGGTGTGGTAAATTTTTATATGTTTTTACTTTATTGAGAATTTTTATTTGGGTTCATGTGATTTTTTGTTTTTTTATTAAAACTTTGATTTTTGGTTGATTAATTATTTGTTTGGATTAATTTCAATTAATTATTTGTTTGGATTCAACGTAAAAAATAATGGAATTAGGTGTTATAAATTTGATATTGTTCCATATTTTGAATTGTTTATATTATTAAGACTCCTGGTAGGACTCTCTCTTCTCTTCTTAAAACCCTAGCAATTACCATCTCAAAACCCTAAACTTAACTTCACTTTAAAATTAAAAAAAAAAAAAAAAAAAGGAGAGAGACTCACCGAAAAAAAAAAAAAAAAAAAAAAAAAAAAAAAAAAAAAAAAAACTAAAAAAACTTAGGTTTTGTCTTTTTTATTTGCTTTCATATGTGCTTGAAATTTTCATTCTATCTTATTGTTTTGTTATGTTTAGAATTTATTTGCTTCTAGGTATTTGGGTTAATCTCTATATTTTGATAGTGTTTTTGTGGGTTTGGTTTTTGGGTTGAAATTTCTAATAATTATTTTATATTGTATATGGCAGATGAAGTATCTCTATTTTTTGGAGAAAATCAAAAATGCAACCCATGTCTTCCAACCCAAGGTGTGGTAAATTTTTATTTGGTATATTATATATGAATTTTTTGAATTTGAAGGGTTTTGTTTGGTTTTGAAGTAAAATTAGGAGATTCTATAAAATTTGGAAGCTTTAAGTTTTGGGATTTTTGGTATTTGCGTCTTAGTAGGTTGATCTTAATTCTTTACCTTATATGTTTTTGCTTTATTGAGAATTTTTATTTGGGTTCATGTGATTTTTTGTTTTCTTAATTAAAGCTTTGATTTTTGGTTGATTAATTATTTGTTTGGATTAATTTCAATTAATTATTTGTTTGGATTCAACGTAAAAGATAATGGAATTATGTGTTATAAATTTGATAATATTCCATGTTTTGAATTATTTATATTGTTGTTACTACGACTAAATAAGATTTGTTTTTATCTTTGTAGTTTATATCAATTTTGAGTGTGTGTATATATATAACTTTTGGAAATTTTGCTTTATTAATTTAAGAATTGTAAATTACTTTGTAGGTTTCAGTGCAGTGAGACATTGACAATATAAGCATATATATATGGTATTAACATTTTATAAAAATCTTTCTATAATATGCATATTATTAACCCAATTTTCTATTTCTAAATTTCTTAGATTTTATTATATCAATATTTTTTTCTTTTAAATTCTTGGTGGGCAAATCAGCCTCTCACTAATTCTTTTACCTTAACGTGATGGTCGTTAATTATTCTTTTATTTAACTATCCTGTGCATCGTACGGATTGGTGACTAGTATTAAGTCTAAACTAGTTGAGAATCAATCCAAGGCAATAGAAAATAGAAATAGAATAGAAGCCTGTTAAAAAGAAGCGTGGTTTACACGCACTTAAAGACCCAAAGTCGGTCTACTATAACTATACCTATTTATTATTAATTTAATAATAAGAAATTAAAAGTATATATATATATATATATCTAAAAGAGTGTGTGTGTTAACTAGCGCAGGCGTACCATAGTTTTGACCTGGAAGAAGTCTTCTCTTCTCTCCCAAAGCTCACTCTCCTCTCACCTCTGGTCCTCTCTTTTGTTGACCCACCAACTCACCCAACCCAACCGAACCCCTAATTTTCACATTCACTCTCCCCTCTATATATATACACACGCACAATCACCACAAAGCCAATTCACACAACACTGCTCACTCTTTTCTTTCTACTTTCTAGTTTCTACACACAAAAAAGAAAAGAAAAACGCTTTCTTTGTTTCTAAGAAATTACCCATCTCTTTCTCCTTTTTTAGTCTCGAACTATGGCCTTGGAAGCTCTGAATTCTCCAACTACACCCACTCCTTTCAGCTTTGAAGACATGGAACATCAACAATACCCAGAGCCATGGGCCAAAAAGAAGCGCTCAAAGCGACCCCGTTTTGAAAACCCAACTACAGAAGAAGAGTACCTCGCTCTTTGCCTCATCATGCTAGCTCGTGGCGGCGGAGACGCTGCCACCACGTCTACCAGTGAGCCGCCAACTCTGAAGCTTTCATACAAGTGCAGTGTATGCAACAAAGCGTTCCCTTCTTACCAAGCTCTCGGTGGACACAAAGCCAGCCACCGTAAATCCGCCGCCGAATCCGCCGCCGCCACTGCCGCCGCCGCCAACGAAAACAACAACCACCACACGTCGACTTCTTCCACTTCTGGTCGGACCCACGAGTGTTCTATCTGCCACAAGACTTTCCCCACTGGTCAAGCCTTAGGCGGCCACAAACGCTGCCACTATGAAGGCGGTAACTCAGCCAATACCAACACCAACAGCAACAATAACAACACCGTCGCCGCCGCAAGCAGCGGTGTCACTTTCTCTGAAGGCGGTGGATCCACCCAAAGCCACCGTGACTTTGACTTGAACCTGCCAGCCTTACCTGACTTCTGGACCAACAAGAAAATCAGTACTAATATTCATCAGCTTTTGGTGGAACAAGAAGTTGAATCTCCTTTGCCAACAAAGAAGCCACGATTGCTCTTGATGAATCAAGAAGACATGATTGTTTCTTCACAACAATGATTTCTTGGATTGGATTTTTCTTTTTTTTAGGTCTTTGATTGTTATAGTGAATTTTTATTTTTTATTTATTAATGAATTGTTTCTGTACAGTGAATTTGTTCATTGATTGTAAAACGAATCACTGTTAATATCTCAGTTATGTTCATCATTTATTTATTAATTCAATATTGATTCATTTATTTATTCCATATAATTATTGTATAGCATATCTTTTTAGGTGAATGAAATTTCCTCTTCTATTTAATTTAATGGTTTAAATGATTTAATTATATACGCAATTAAGACCTCTTTCACCTAAGTGAATTAATAAATTAGTAGATTAATTTATATAAATAGCAAAATTTATTTACAAAATTTATTTCCATCTACTTTTATAAAAACGTGTTAACGTGGCATGCAGAGCTGACCGACCGAGTGATTGACTTTAGCTGGACTAAGTCCAGGTCTCTCTCTCTCTCTTTTTTTTTTTTTATTTAATTTTTGAGTGTGTAATATTATATTATTAGGGGGTTTGATTTTTCATTGCCGAAATTTCAGTAGGAGGATGTGTTGCCGCGTGAACAGCGTGTAGGTACAGCAGGCAAACTCATATGTTCATAGTTAGAGCATGTCTTTTAATTAATGAGTCTCTAAATTTGTTTATTTATTTATTTTTAAAGTCTTTGAGAAATTAACACGAACCAGGCCATGTTGGGGTGATAGCTAGGTCTCAAAATAACAACTACCCATCCCATGTGAGTCACGCCTTTATTAGTGCACATCAGCACATGTTGACATGATTAATATCAACATTGCAACATCTTTTTTCGTGGCTTATAGGACAACTTGTGATGTCTAAGTTATTAACACCATTATCTGATACCAACTCACTCTCTAAAGGGTTCCTAAAAAAAAAAAAAAAAAAAAAAAAAACTCTCTATAAAGGGGTGTTTTGTCACACTCAATGTTGACAATACAGAAAAATTAATATTTCAACTAAATTAATAAGCAACTATCTATTAAGACATTCAGAAATACATTATTAACTACCAACTAAATCCATACAGCTGTGAAAGCTCTTGAACTACCCTATTTGGAAATTGAGATTTCGAAAGCTATACTTGAAGGTGACCGTAAGATAAACATTTAACTCTTTGAATGATGAGGAATTATCTTTACTCTCTTTTGGTCATTTGATTTTAGATGCTAAGTTTTATGTAGAATTTTTTCAAAATATTAGTTTTATTCATGTTTTCCATTAATTATATTATGGGTTTTACGGTGTGAATAAAAGATATTCCTTCATATTTTAATATTATAATTCAAGTTGATTTGACCTTTCTTTAATGAAATTTACAACTTTCTTCTAAAAAGAAAAAATAAAAATAAAAATCTAGATTCCTCACCAGAAAAGAGAAAACAGTATTAATTTTTCACCCTAATTGAGTGCTTCCCGAAATTTGTTAATTTTCAAGAATTAAAATTTTTTTTTCAAGTAAAAAAGAACCGTATATGTCAAAAATTATTTACTTCCCCAAAATATATTCACCATCACCAAAGACACTGTTAAATATTCTCAAAAGTCAAAAGTCTAGACTCTCGACTTGAAGAGTTCTTCCTTGATGACTACTTGAATTATTCAAAACATTCAAGGTACGTTACTAAAATTGGACCACTTATCCACTTAAATGCCCAAACAACCCCTCACAATCGTGTATCTAATTAAGCAAGGCTTTAAACATCGAGTAACTTGAAGTACTAGTGTGTAATGTGAATGCTATGCGTGATGTGTTATTACAGATCACATCACGCATAGCATTCCTCCAAACGCAGCCTTGACACTCTTTTGATTTATTTATTTAATTTTTGGATGAATATTGACGACTAATCATTATTCTTCCCTTTACTTGCGTTAGAGTGCGGGGGATGGAAAAAGTCTTCCTAATTATTTTGTCAAGTTTCTTATAGTTCAATTAGTTAACAATTTTTCTATATAAAAAAAATAGTCAACATGTTTTTTTTTGGTCTAATGAAAACATCTAAAACTCAAATTCCCAATTTTTTCAACTATTGAATTATATTTAGCATGCATTTGGATTGCATTGGGGATGACAAATTTTTGCATTTTGTTGAAAAATAGTGGGTTCCATGGTATTGTTCATGCACTTTTTGGTATTATTTATGGGTTATACTGTACTATTTCAACTAATTTTTACCTTTATTTATAGTACTTTCAGTAATAAGTTTTCTATTTCAGCAAAATAAGTGGTATCCAAACACACTCTTGAAGTAAAAAGTCTTACTTTTAATTATATGCATACCATTTTTTTTTTATGAGAGAGTTTTAATCTATGACATCCGTTTCTGATAATAATTCTTTATTATTAAACCAAGACACCAATTAGTTTTTAGTGTAA
Organism: Quercus variabilis; assembly: GCA_030445155.1. Lineage (NCBI taxonomy): Eukaryota > Viridiplantae > Streptophyta > Magnoliopsida > Fagales > Fagaceae > Quercus > Quercus variabilis. The sequence continues at coordinate 35,191,668 of CP129455.1, read as the reverse complement.
GTAGGAATTAAATCTCAAATATTTTATTTGACAACAAAATATTTAACCAATTGAGCTAACTGGAACTCACTATGTGAATACTAAATTGGTTATACAACAAGCTAATAAGTGAATGTAAGGTGGTAAGATGACTCTGCAATATTGCTAGACATTCATGATTCAAATTTCTAGACGTGATAATGAGAGCATTAAGAGGAATCAAACAACAATGCTGGATTGCTGGACATTACTGCACAATCAAGAGTATGGGTTTCACAAGTGACACGTATGGTATTATATTTTTTTAAGGGAAGGATATTCCTAAGAATGACAAAGCTGGATTGGATAGGATTTGTTTTCTTGGACCGTTTTTAACAGTTGGAGAGATGCTGTAAAGCAACAAAGAAGAGAAATACAAGCAGCCGTATATTTCAGTCTTCTTTGCGTGTGGGGAGGTAAACTTGGATTGTATTTTAATGGACCTAAATTTTTTGTTAATTGTTTCACACTTTAGCTAATATAATGAAATATTTTAGGCATTCTTAATCTTAAACATGAAGAAATATCTATCACGTTCACTATATTTATATCTATATCTATATATTCTCAATTGATTACTCAAAATGTGAGAGGAAAATGTATAAATTGAGCCCCAAGAAAACCAAAAAACCTTCTAGTTTGACATTAGAATAAATTTCTAGAAACATATATGGGGAATCCATTGATTTTGAGTGTGTGGATAATGTGGTCTAATTGATTTTGAAGGGTTTATTATTACAATTTGATCAAAGATGTGTGGGACACGTGAGAGAAATTTGACAAAGATGTTTTTTTTTTGGGTAAATCTTGACAATGATTTTGAAGTGAACGGAAAAAAAAAAAAAAAATTCAAGAAAATGTATGAGAAAAGGTATAGCTGCCCATTTGTTGAAAAAAGAGAAAAAAGAAATACTTTGGCATGAAAAACGTGGAGGAGAAAAAATACGTGATACGTTGATGATGAGTGTGCACACATCATTAACGATTCGCATATGCTTTTCTTGCTGTTTCTTTCCCACATATCTATATCTCTTCTATGACTTAATTTAGCTTCCCCAAATAGTACTAAATTTCGTTTTCTATTTATTTGTTTATACATATATTTCTTTCCATGACACTAACTTTTCTATTTCTTTTGGGCAGGGTCTAATTCCATGTCACTATTTTAGATGCCCTTCTTTGTATTACTGTATTTGACAAGTACATTTAATACAAAAAGATGTACATGCATACTGGTGTTTTTGATGTAGCATCTTCGATGAGGTTAGGTGCATAGTTATGGCTTATTCAAAATTCGGATCTCATGTTTTTACAGACTTGAGCCCAATGAGTATAATGTTATCATAGTCATACTCAGGTAGAAGACGCTAACATCTAGTCATCCCCTTTACTCATTTCTCATTAAAAAAAGAAAAAAAAAGAAAAAGAAAGGAAAAAAAAAAAAAAAGAAGAAGATGTATTTACTATTTTGGATTTTGCAAATTCATTCATTTGCACAAAACACAGGGCCCTCTCCTTGCTTGCTTCTCTCTTTTTACCAACTGTGCCTAGTGATACACGATTGCAAATTTTTCAACCCAATAGTTTGAGACTTTAAAGAATATCTACTACCATATCCATTAAACATGCTTGCAAGAGATAAAAAGATACATGCACATTATCTTGAAGGTTGACTCTTATACTAAACTTAAATTATTACCAAGACATCGTGGGTTTCTGTGCTTGTTCTTAATGGGTGGAGATTAGACATGTGGAAACTTATCAGCAACCAGGGGCGAAGTACCTACGTTGTACAAAGTACAAACTTTATATTACGTGGGATGTATTTAGATCACTCATATAAGTGAATGTACAAAGTACAATAGAAATTGATGAAGCCAAATTTGTCAGCAGATGAGTTCGTCTAAACGGTATATGACCAAGAGAATCTGTATCCCGACGCAAGATTAAAAATGGTGGTCCCCTTGAAAAGGTCATCGGCATGGTGCCAGCCAATAGGTCTCCAATGATAAAGTTAGACGCTTAAGAGGGACAATAATAAGAGTTAAGTGTATTATGATATCTGTGCGTACCTTGGTTTAGGTTCTAGGGCGATTTATATAGTTTCTTGCCTTTCTAGCCATTGGAGGCCTTCATTGGGGGCCTTAAAGGCTAGGGTAATGCCTCTAGTGCTTTAATGAGAGTGTTTTGAGTGCTCATTGTGGACACAACGGAGAGTCACCACCTAGTTTTACAATGGCCTAGGAACCATGAATATAGTGTCCTTTTGGGGAAGGACCATTGATCTTACTATTAGAGTATGAGTTTGAAATTTAGGTACGGTTTTGGGAAGGTGTTAGGCATCCAAAACCGCCCAACCCTAGGGTTGGCTTCCACTCATTGTGTCTTATATCTTAATCTTATTAAAGGCATATTCAACATTGCATTCTATACTCACACACGCGCTAGCATACATCTAACAATCAACATGGCATCAATCATCCCAAAACCTAATCACTTATCTATCGTGGCATATCACAACCCAAGCATACATCTATCTCATCTCATCCAAGGCAGCAAGCATATCACAATACAGTAGCATCAACAAAGCATTAACATTAAGCATATCCCAAACATCCAAGCATAGCATCATGGCATTAACCGAACATATTCATCATGTTCATATACCATATCATGCTCATCATCCCAATCAAATGCAAGTTCATGTAATTATGCATGACTTACTTTACTTACCTCATAACACCACAACAACTATGCATCAATGTATGTTCATGTGATTTATCCAAGATATAAACCTTAATTATTAATCTATTAATCCAAGCATGTGAAACACGTTATTCTACTAACCCTAGACCTAAACATATGAAAACTATACTTAACAAGACTCAAACAGAGGATTAAAACTAAGCAAAACACTCGAAATTGCAAGAACCCTAAATTTGCATTTCTAGGCACAAGTATGCATACACATGCCTCTAGTATGTGTATGCATACATGCCCAGAAACATAGTTTTAAAGCAAGCAACAAAACAACAATCAAACCAAACCTAACATGCTTCTTATATAAACCTAAAAAACCTAAACTAAAAACAAAGATATTAAGGATAAAAAAAAAAGAACAAAATCTATTCCTAAATATGCATTGGATCTAACAACAAACAAGAGCAACACTTAACACATCAAAACATATTCATCAATATATCAAATCATTCAACTCTCCAATAAAAATATTGTTGGGAAATTTAGACCCTAGTTGATAGAATTAACAAGTTTTAAATCCAAGTTGTTAATTAGATTTATTATGAATAAAACTTGTTAAAACAAACAAACATCAATATCATGTCAAAATCATGCAACGAAAAAATTAAAGAAGACAAGATATGATGACCCAGGAAAACCAATGAAACCAACCAGTTTCACAGTAAAAAACTTGGGGGGAAACTTTCCCGAAAAGCAATCCACTATAGTAAAGAGAAGTTTCAGATCCAGTACAAAACCTTTGTCCCTAGACTCTACAATCCCCGTAGATGAACTCACAGCAGAAACCTTCTATCGCTTCAGAACCTCTGAACTCTTCAATATATGAACGTCACCCTTTGATGTTGCACGGATCCCAATACGTGACCAACTCCTTTGCACGAATCTTAGTACGTGACTCATTCACCAACTTAAGGAAGAAGAATGTTGGCTGCAAAGTTCTTCACTTCATCAACAATGAAGATCAAGAAACACTTGGTTACAAAACCCTAAGGCGCAAAGACGCAGTAGCTTCTTTTAGAGAGAATAAGGCATCGGTCACCTTTTGCATATATTCTCCTTGTATTCTCTTATGTGACGGCCTCTAAAACAAGCCTTATATAGGTCTAGAGTTGTGAGAAAATAAACCCTACACAAATACAAAAATCTGGCCCAAAAACAGAAATCTGAATTCCCGTAACCTCGACAAATAGCAGCTATCGAAGAGATGTCGAGCAGGTGTCGAGGTTTAATGAATCTCAACAGATACAACTATCGAGAAGGTGTCGAGGGGACAGAAACTTTCTCGATCAATCGACCAGCTATCGAGAAGCTATCGAGATTGCGATAAGAATCAATTGAAGAGCTCGACAGATAGCCAGGTGTTGAGGAGGTATCAATCAGCTATCGAGCTTTAAAATTTAGCACTTTCTCACTTAATTCTTGGACAGACTTGCATGGCTTTAACACTTGAACTTGAAACAAGGTTTCTTGAAGTATTAAACACACCCTAGATCTACCCAAATACAAGTAAAGTGCATTTTGTCAAAGGATTAGCCAACTACATAAAACAGTGACATATGTTCTTAACAAGTGAACCACATATGTCCTAACAAATATGATGAGACATAACAAAACAAAATTAAACAAAGCAAACCATATTTCTAAGCATGTATAACAAATATATCAAATAAAAACAACAAGAACACAAGTTGTAAAAAACCCAATCAAGGAAGAGTCATGAAGAGAGACTCACCTTGCTTATGGAAAACACAACTTGACTGATATTTAACCGGCCCCTTAGTGCCTACACAACAAAATTAAATTATAATCAAAGGAATAAAATATATCAATAGTTCATTAGTAATCACAACTCAAAATAAAAAGACATTCTTGGAAACAATTGTTTGAAAATGGTTTTGAAAGAGATTAAAAAATAGTTTGCTGCCTTAGAACTAACTAAAGAGAGGTTTTGATTTTGTCAAAAACGTGCTAAAGGGCTGCCTTAGGGTTTTCAAAAGAGAAAATATGGTTTTAGAGAAGATAGAGCCCAAAAAATCCTTCTCTCTAGCTAGAGTTTGAGTTTGGAGGCATAACGATGTATTTATAGGTTTAAACTATGGTTTTCAGGCTTATTTTTAGAGTTTTGGACGTTCCAAAGGGTCTAGGAACCGGGCCCCATCAAAGGGGGAGGCTTTAGGCCCTAAAACATGAAGTTTTAGGCCTCTGGAAAATGGCCTGTGTATGCCGGTTTGGGGCTACATACACATGCATGCTCCCTGCACATGCATGCTCCCTGCACATGCATGCGTCCTTAGAAACCCTAATTTTGACAACTCTGATAGCCAACTTCAAACGGCCATAACACATTTAATATAAATCCAAATTAGGCAAAATTTATGTTAAAATTAAATCCCAGGATGTCTACTTTCCAATGAAATAAATCTCACTCAAACATTATTTGTGGATCAAAAGTTATGGCCAAAACAGTGAGCAAAAGTCTTTGTGATTACTTACAAACTATCAAAATAACTTCAATTACTTTATGTAGGCATGTCAAGCTCATTATTGGGACTGGAGACTAAAGTTTATTAATGGGGTACAAAATGAGGTGCTACATTCATCCAACGGTCGTGTTTGTTTATCTGTCCATTCATAATAGTTTGTGCATTAAATATGACTTAATGGCTCCCTGGTCATCCATAAGCTTCCCTGGACAATGGGAATTTATTGGTTCATCATTTGTCCCATATTCCATGATCGTTAGTACTTATGTTGACAAGCTTAGGAATATGAAGAGTCATTTTATACTAGTTGTGGCTTTTGAGATCCCATTCTTTTTGCATTTAATTTGACATGATGGCATTGTATGCGGCATGGCCACGTGTCGATAGGTTGGATGTGGGTGCTTCTATTGACGAGGCCTTTGGTTTTCCCAAGCCTTGATTTTTTGGAGGCTTTTATAACTCCCCTTTTCTCTTTCTTCTTCTTCCTCATGCTATTTTTCTTCTACTTTCTTTTTGCAACTCTCTTTTTCTCCAAGCTAGAGCTTCTTAGACCCTTTTTTTCTAGGTACATCTTCTTTTTCTTCACTTTGCTTCCTTTTCAATGTGTTAATGATAGACTTCTTTGAAGTTAGGAGCCTTTTTCCTTTGGTCTCTTTCTTTTTTGCTTGCCTAGGAGCTTTTCTTGAAACTTCATGTGGTCAGCGCCCCCATGTTGGTCTTTTTGTTTCTAGGGGTAGTGCATTTAGACCAGTTTTGATCGATTTGTACCCACTATTGCACTGATCTTTAAATTGGTACTATCTATTGTGTGAAATGTCTATGGAAAAGGGAGAAAGGTCTGTTGTTAGGTCGAGTGAGCTGGAGAGATAGGTTTATCATCTAGTGATAAACCTGTGGAAATGAAGATAGATACTGTCGCTTTGAAACCTTCGTCCTTAAAACCCTCTTCCTCCAAACCCTCATCTTCTACTAAGCTTAGGTCCTTCCATTTGCTTAAAGGACCATGTGGTTTGGATGAAGAAACACTCTTTAGGTTTAGGGATAGGTTTCAATTTCCAAATGAAACAAAGATTTGTCTTCCTCATGAGTACAAAAAAGCTTGCGCCTTTGCTCATGGCGAGGTTTGCTTTTACGAAACTACTTTTTTGAGTGACCTTAGGTTCCCCGTCCATCCTTTCATAATGGAGCTCTTCCACCGTATTGATATTGCTCCATGGCAACTCATGCCGAACTCATGATGGACCATCATTAGTTGCATGGCGATTTGGTTAATCATAAACAACAGAGATATGATTAGGATGGACGAGCTTTTATACTTGTATCATCTAAAGGAATCTAAGCAGTTTGGATATTATGAGTTTGTACCTTGGGATAGGAAAGCTAGGCTCATAGTTGATTTCCCTTAATCCTTTCAACATTGGAAATCTAGGTTTTTCTTTGTCTCTAGTAGTGGTTGGGAGACTTCATCTAATAACTTTTGGGGTGATATCCCTAGATTGCTATGTAGGTGGGAGATTCCAAAACTTGGTGCATTGTTTCTATGAAAAAACTCTTAATTTTTTCTTGTTACTGTTTAATATGATTTTGATCTTTGTCTTTTGCGTTTGCTTTTCAATTACTATTCATCCAAAGTTGAAGAGTAGATACAAAGGACGGGTTGAAGTGACTTTTGATTATGTGAAGACCATTGACGATTTTGACAATCTTGTTGACCCCGTACATTGTATCGTCATTTCCTAGGACCTGAACCTCCTCCTTATGTGTTGAAGTCTTTGTTGAGAGAGGAGCAAAGTAAGTGTTTGCCTCAAAATCTTTCACACTCATATATGGCCTATTGTGCTTTAATTGCAATTTCTGTTGTTGTTACAGAAATGGCGACCAAATTCAGTTAGGAGAATGAGCATCTGTCCAGCATTGGCTAGAAAAGGCCAAGAGTGGCTAAGAAAAAGGTCGTCGAGAAGACTTCGTCTACCCTTGTCCTTCAAGAGCCAAGAGTTGCATCTTCAATAGTCTCTCTTGAAGAGATCACTCCTTGTCATAAGATTGCTAGAGTGGTCATAAAGGAAAAGACAAGGTTGGAGGTTTGGGAAGATGCTGCCATAGCATTTGGGAGGGCTCACAACGTTGTCACTTCTGACGACCTTAAGGAGCTTTCCCAGTATCCTTCTTACGAAATTTTGAATCATCATATTCATAAGCTCATCCAGGTATCCTTCATATGCACCGGATTTTTGCTTTCCTTAGAGTGATTTTTCTTTTTTACTTACTTTCATATATGGTAGGTGCTGGAAGAGACAATCCATATTACCACCGAGTACCATACCAATGAAGAGAGTATGGTCATGGCTGACTAAAAGGTGGAGGCGCTTGAAGCTGAAAGTTCTAAGCTAAGAAAGGAGCTTAATAACAGCCATGGATGATGGGAACAAGGTAAAAGAGTAGGTTAAGGCTTTTATTGAAGAACTACGAGTGGAGAAACTGTTGACGATGCAGAAGGATGAGCAACTCCAATCTGCCAACCAAAAGATAGCCTCTACCGGATCCAAGGCCATGCAAGCTTTCTAGCTTACTGATGAGTAAAACACTGTCTTGCTCAATTGGTATTTCAAAGGATTTGAACTTCTAAGGAGGTACTTGACGAAGCATAATCCAAGGGTCGATTTGGAAAGCCTAGATTTTGAGGCAGTGGACAAGGAGATGGAGGCTGAAGCAGCTACCGAAGGCAACACACCTAAAGCTAAGGACAAAGCCCTTGAACCTATGGTTAGAGATGATGCCGTTGTTGCATGATATTATTGCTTTAGTCCTTTTTTATTTATTTATTTTTTATGGTGCCATGCTTGTTTTTGTGCTTTTATTTTCAAAAATCTACCCTACATAACTTTTGGGCTTATTTTGTACAATATTTTCTCTCTATGTTGAAGTTGATTTCTTCTTCGTCCTTTGCTTCTTTGACTGTTGAATGCTTACCTTTATGAATGTTTGCCTTTCGCCCTTTTGTATTGCATGGATGCTTTGCATATTGGATTTTGCATTTAGTTTTGGATCGTTAGATGACTTGTACTCTTCTTAAGAGAATTTGTGTCATTCTAGGTTGTCCTATATGATATGTATTTTTTTCTCAGTGGAATTCACACCATTTGTGGTTTTTTTTTCTCCTTAAGAGAACTTGTATCACTTTAGTTCTTCATACGATTTATATTCCCCTTAAGAGAATTTGTATTGTTTTGATTTGTCATATGATTTGTATTCCCCTTAAGAGAATTTCATTTTAGTTCGTTTATGTTATTTATATCCTTTTCGATAAGGATTTTATCACTGGCTTCGTCAAATGATTTGAATCCTTTAAGGATATCTATCACTAGCCTCGTCAAGTGATTTGTGTCCTTTAAGGATTATTATCACTAGCCTCTTCATGTGATTTGTGTCCTTTAAGGATTTTTATCACTTGCCTCATCATGTGATTTGTATCCTTTAAGGACTTTTATCACTAGCCTCGTCATGTGATTTGTATCATTTTTTATAAGGATTGTATCACTCGTTGGTTGATTCAGCATACTTGTAAAGGTTGTAAATAAATGTGTATATATATATATATATATATATATTATTGAATTGCTTTAAAGCATAAGTGAAAAATGTCAACAATTACAAAACTTGATACCTATTGATAGTACCTTTTAAGGTGTTTAATATTCCATAAATGAGGTAATTTCTTCCCTTCCATGGATTCTAGACGGTAGCTTCCTTGTCTTAAATAGTAGATGATCTTGTTGGGGCCTTCCCAAGTTAGCCCTAGTTCCTTGGGTTGGGTATTTGGTTGCCGATGTGACATTCTGTAGGACGAGGTCTCCTATATTGAATCTTTTGAGCTTTACTCTAGGGTTGTAGTAGCCAGCCATCTTTTGTTGGTACTTTGCTATTCTTTGGGATGCTTTAGTTCTCACTTTGTCTAAGTAATCCAAGTTCATCTTTAATTGATCGTCATTGCCTTCTTCATTGAGAACCTCTCTCCTTATGCTGGTGACCCCTACTTTGATAGGGATTATTGCTTCAGGAGATTGAATGGTGTTTCTCCTATTAGGATTCTGCTCGTGGTTCAATAGGGCCATAGGACATTTGGTAGTTCATCAGGCTATACACCATTTGCCCCCTCTAGTCGAACTTTGACGATCTTCCACAGTGTTTGATTAGTTACTTCTGTCTATCCATTGGCCTAAGGGTGACTTGGTGAAGAGAAATGGTTCTTGATGCCAAGGTTCGAGCAGAACAACCTGAATCCTTGACTATCAAATTGGCAACAATTATCTAATATGATCGTCCTAGGTATGCTGAACCTACAAACAATGTTCTTCCATACAAAATTCTGTATTTTGGCTACTGTAATCATTGCTAGGGCTTCTACTTCTACTCACTTCGTGAAATTGTCAATTGCTACAAGTAGGAATTATACTAGCTTTTTACCATGGGGCAAAGGACCCATTATGTCGATTTCCCACTATGCGAATGGCTATGGTGATGTCATGGTCGTCATCTTCTCCCCCAGCATTAGTTGGACGTTTCCATATCTCTGGCATTTGTCATGTCTTCTAACGAACTCCTTTGCTTCTTTCTGCTTTATAGGCCAGAAATAACTAGCCCTAATGATCTTTCCCACTAGAGACCTTGCTCCCAAGTGATCTCTGCATATAACTTTATGAACTTCATCTTGGATATACTTAGCTTTCTCCTATTCAATGCATCTCAAGTAAGGCAGTGAGAAGCCTCTTTTATAGAGTACGTCATTTAGGATTGTGAACCTAGTGGCTCGCTTCTTAATCTTTCTTGCCTCATCTAAACCTGATGGCAATTGTTCGTCCTTGAGGTATGATAGGATTGGGGTCATCTATCTGATGTTTCCTTGTATTGAAAATGTATGTAATTCTTTGATTCTAGGAAATTTCTGTATTTCCGGCTTCAAATTTGGCAAGCTTGATCCATCTTCTAATGATGCGTATATAGCCATTTCGTCTACTTCTGAATTCTAACTTCATGGGAATTGCATGAAATTTGCCTGCTCCAAGTCCACAATTATTTGGTTTGTCAATTTTAGATACCCTTGCATCCTACTTTCTTTTTCTTTGTATTCACCATTGAATTGCCCTATTACTAACTTTTAATCACTTTTCAAGAGTACATTTCTAATTCCCAAAGATCTTGCCACCCTGAGCCCCGTCAGTATCGCCTTATACTCCGCTTTGTTGTTAGTAGTAAGGAATTGGAGTTGTACCTCGTATTTTAGGATGTCTTCCTTCGGGGAAGTAATGATGACTCCAACTTCGCCCATCTTCTGTACTGACAATCCATCCGTGTGAATCGTCCATAGCGTTAATGTATCCTGCATGTTCTCATCCTCTGATAAAGTGAATTCAACAATCAAATCAGCTAATACCTGGGCTTTTATCACTGTTCGAGGTTTGTACTCAATGTCAAATTGGCTTAGTTCAATTGCCCACTACACCATTCGCCCTACTGCTTTTAGTTTGTTCATTGCCTTTTTGATTGGTTGATCTGTCATTACTAAAATATATGATTTGCTTGAAAGTAAGGACGCAACTTCCGAGAGGCAATGATTAGGGCAAAGGAGATCTTCTCAATGCATGAGTACTTTGCTTTTGCCTCCTAGAAAGCTTGGCTAATGTAGTATACTAGGTTTTGAACTTTAAACTCTTCTCAAATCAATGTTGTGCTTATGGTTGTGGCTGATACTACTAGATACAAGAATAGATCCTCGCCTTCTTTGGACGGACTCAGAAGTGGTGGGTTACTCAAATAGCATTTTAACTCTTGAAATGCTACTTCATAGTCGTCCGTCCTTGTGAAAGCCTAATTAAGAGTCTTGAAGAAGAGTAGACATTTGTATGTTGCCTTAGAGACAAACCTGTTGAGTACCATGACTCTTCCCGTCATTTTTTGTACCTCTTTGTCGGTTTTAGGTGATGACACCTCCAGTATGGCTTTCACCTTTTTTGGGTTGGCTTCTATTTCTTGTTGTGACACCATGAAGCCAAGGAATTTCTTGGAGGAAACTCTAAATGCACACTTCGTCAGATTTAACTTCATCTTGTGTTGTCCAGAGGGCTTCCTTATTCTTTACTCTTAACAAGTATCTCATCGACATAAACCTCCATGTTCCTTCCAATCTACTTGCTGAACATCTGGTTCACCAACCTTTGGTAAGTAGCTCATACGTTTTTTAGTCCAAATGGCATTACTTCGTAGCAATAGAGTCCTTGACTGGAGATGAATGCTGTCTTCTCCTAATCCTTCTCTGACATCTGGATTTGTTGTAACCTGAAAAGGCGTCCATGAACGTTAGGAGCTTATGTCCTTCCATTGAGTCGATGAGATGGTCAATTCTTGGCAATGGGAAGCTATCCTTCTGGCAAGCATTGTTCAAGTCCGTGAATATGCACACATCTTTTACTATATTTTGTTTGCATTTGTCACCATAACGACGTTGGCTAACTAGTCTGGGTAATAGACTTCCCGAATGAAATTGGTTGCAAGCAACTTGTCTACTTTGTCCATTATGGCCCTATTCCGTTCAGGAGCGAAAACCTTTCTCCTCTGTTGGACTGGTTTTTTTTTTTTTTTTTTTTTTTTTTTTTTTTTTTTTTTTTTCATGATTTACATTCAGGCAATGTTGGATAATATCTTCGGATATACTGATTATGTCTTCATGGCACTAGGTAAAGACATCCAAATTCTTCTTTAGGAACTTGGCTATTTCTTCCTTTGTCAAGAGATCAAGGCTCATCCCTACTTTTGTTATCTTCATCAGTTCTCTTTCTACCAACTCAACTATTTCTAGTGCTTCTACGACTTTTGAATTTTTCTCCTCGTTCATCCAAGTGTGGTTTTCCTTCAAGGCCAATACTGCTTGATAGCATTCGTGAGACAACACTTGGTCATCTTTTATCTCTCCTACTCCATGTTTCATCAGGAATTTCACCTTCAGGCAATATGTCAATGTTGCAGCTTTCCAATGATTGAGTGTAGGTTGTCCTATGATCACATTATAGGACGAGGGGTTGTAAACAACTAGAAAATTAAGTTGTTTGGTTACCTGAAGAGGGTACAAGCTTGCCGTCATCATTAGAGTTACTATTCCCTTTGGGTATACTCTATCTTTGCTGAAACTAACGAGGGGAGATTCGAACAGACAAAATTTCTTAAGTCTACCTTTATTTGTTAGAAAGCTGAAAGGTAAATGATGTCAATGGAGCTCTTGTTGTCCACTAGGACTCGTCTAGTGTTGAATCTTTCTATCACGAGCATGATAACCAACGAGTTGTCATGTGGTTGTTTCACTCCTCTTTTCCTGTGTTTCAACGATGGTGCTATGTGGACGCTGTTGATCTGTCTTTGCTGTGATTTTTTGAGAGATTTGAAAGATCCCCCTGCTGCTGGACCTCTATTAATCATCCTTATTTCTCCCATGGTACTCTTTGGATGATCTAGTTACCTCTCTTCATCTTTAGGATTGTCTTCTGATCTTGCCCACTGGTCATGCTTGTACCATCCAGATGTATCTTTCTTCATAAACTTTTGTAATTTCCCTTTCTAAATCAATTCTTCTATTTGCTCTTTTAAGTCTCTACTCTTGTTCGTGTAGTGTCCGTAGTCTCGGTGGAAATGATAGTATTTCTTTTTATTGCGGGAGCTAGGTGAACAGTTCAATGGTTTCGGCCATTTAAGTGAATGGTCATCCTTAATTTGCATCAAGATTTTTCCACAGGCATTACTAGGGTGTGAAATTTATCGTACTTTTGGTCTTATCATTTCCTAGCTTGAGATTATCATGGTTGGATTAATAGTCTTTTCTTTCCCTCTTTTTTCCTTTTGAGTATTCTTGAATGTTTCTCCTGGCTTTCCGCATTGTTGACACCCCATTTTGCAACCTGCATTTAACCTCACATGGTGGGTAAAATGGTACTTTCACTTTAAAAATATGCATCTTGATTCTAGCCATTAGATCATTGGACTCATTTCACCAAAATGATCTTGATGTTGTAACGATCAAATCGACTGGTCATAAGCCCTAATCGGACCATTAGATTGAAAGTTATCATCAAATCAAGTTTTAATGGCTAAGATGTACTATCACAAATTGAGTCTGACTATATGTGATTATGAACAATTGATTTCAACTGGTTATAGGTGTAATCAATTTGAGAACAATGATGTGTCATAATTTAATTGGTTAGGACTACATTTTATGGTGAGGTTGCATACACCTAATTAATTAGATAGTTAAACATTAATTATTCAATGAGTAATTTGTGTAATTATCTTTTAATTAGAGTAAATTGGGAACCAATTAATTCTGAAATGGGAGTGATTGGAGCCATTTAATGTTAATTGGGAGCTAATTTGGGACCTATTAATGTTAATTGTGCTGAAACCATTTTCTAACAAATGACCTCTGCTCACTATTTCATCAATATCTCGCAGAATATTTTGAATCTGTGAATGAGATTAATTTTCCCAGAAACTAGACATCCGGGGCTTCAATTTGAGCACAAGAACGAGACAATTTCGATCAGAATTGGGTTAGATATGATTTTTCGAAGTTAGCTCTACAAGTTGTTACAGCAGCTACGGGAAAACCGAATTTTGGCTTGCTCCCCACTCCCACCAATCTCTCCATTTAATGCACCAGATTTTCCCCAAGGCTAAAATGAGGTCTAGGTTCATAATCCTTGTCAACCCTCATTAAATGGCCTTCCATTCATATTCCCTCCACTACCACTATATAAACCCTCCCCCTCCTTCATTCGAACACAAAAAAATCCCCTCTCTTCTCCTCTCTTGAGTTCTAGTGAAGTAGAGTAGTCTTGTCATATCTTGGTCTTCTTGAGACTCAAGGTATTGAGTGAGACTCACTCTCCCTCTCCTAGTTCTTCTTCTTTCCTCCACCTTTAGGATCTCCACCAAGAATCTCCTCCTCCACCGTATGGATCTTGCATGAAGGTATAATCTCTTTCCCTAACTTGTTTTTTTTCTATTGCCATGATAAGAGTTTAAGATTAAAGCATCATAGTAACTATTTAAATTCCCTCGAATATGTTTGAATGTTCTTAATTGTTCTTATATGTTCTTCATATGTTCATCACATGTTCATGCATATCACTAGTTTTAATCTTAAATCCACATCAAAAATATGAAAAAACATGTTTGTTTAATAATTCTTTCAAATCTTTGAATCTAGGATGTCACCATACACACACATTCACTAGAATTTTATTTTTCAATCCAAATGCAATGTTCAATAAATTGAATTAGGGTTTGTCACATGCACACACATTAAATTCAACATGTAAATTGATTGACATATTGGATGATATGATATGATTGTTGGCCACCATAGTCTAGAAGACCGGTTTCACCGGGCAAGGTGGGTGCCTAACACCTTCCCACCTTGTAACATAGCCTCCGAACTTAGATCAAGGGTTAGTAGATCAAATGCTCATCCTTGTAATTTTCAATTTCTAGATTGTAACTAGGAAACAAAGCCATGTACTTTATCTTAGATTGTATCTAGGACCAAAGCCATGTAATTTTCCTATGATCAATGTAAATTCAAATTTCAAATTAATAAAATGAGGAATTTTTCAACTATGGTTTTCTTATTTTTCCAAAAATTAAATAAGTGGCGACTCCATTGTAAAACCCTTAATCTAAAGGGGAAAATATAACTACTCGAACCTCCATTTTGAGAGGCAATAACACGACTCCACCCATTCACGTGGGTTTGGCCCAACATTCATTAAAACGGGCCGGGGGTGCGGTCTCTCACACGCATGTCTCCCACTCTGATCATGGCAAAAGCATCCTCTGCATTCATGTACTTTTGAGCTTTTAACAATAACTCCATCATTGACTCTAGAGGGCTTTTTGCGAGCACGACCACAAACTCTTTGGACTTTAAACTAACTTTGAAAGTAGGGAGTTGCACTTTGTCCCTAGGTTGTCCACTTCTAGCACTTCCCTATTGAATTGTTTCACATATGATTTCCACGATTCCCCTTCTTCTTGCCTGATCGTGAGTAGGTGGTTTGCTGGTCTTTTTTGTTGTTGTCCACTGACAAAGTGACGTATAAACAAATTGCCCAGCTATTCAAAATCATCTGTGGACGATTGGGCCAATACGCTGAACCATACTTGTGCTACCCCCTTAAGGGTTGTTAAGAAAGACCAGCACACAACCTTGTCCAGGGTTTGTTGCAAGCTCAAGGTCTTCTTGAAGGTGGTTATGTGATCCAACGGGTCTTTCAAACCATCATGCCACTCAAGTTGAGGAAGGAAAAACTTTGGTGGTAAAAGGCACTCCAGGACTTTCATTGTGAAAGGAGAATCAGTCCTTTTCACCATTCCATCTAAATTCTTAGTCATTTTTTCCTTCATTTCATTTTTTAGTTCGTCCATCTCTTTTCTCATACTTCTAAGGAGGTCGTCACTCACCTCGTCAGATCATTCTGCCTTCCTTGAACCATCTTTCTTGTGGCTATTCTCCGAGCCTTGAACCTCGTCTTCGTAGCTGTTGTTTTCGATCCTCCTTGGTGAACGATTTTCCTCTTGTTGCAATTGCTACCTCATCTCTTAATTCTAGTTGGTGAGTTCTTCTATATTGGTCGTGAGTGTTTGGATCTGCAAGGCCAATGCTGTTGAATCTTGTGGTATGTTAGATTCCATCTAGTACGCAAAGAATGGTAGAGCTACGTTTTCAAAGTAAAGTTTGAAATGCGTCCCCACAGATAGTGCCAAACTGATGAAGCCAAATTCATTAGTAGATGGGTTTGTCCAAATGGAATGTGACCAACAGAATCTGTATCCCTGCACAAGATTAGAAATGGTGGTCCCCTCGAAAAGGTCACCAGCCTAGTGCTAGCCAATGAGCCTCGAATGATAAAGTCTAGCACTTGAGAGGGACAATAATGAGAGTTAAGTGTATTATGATATCTATGTGTGTACCTTGGTTTAGGTTCTGGGGTGATTTATATAGCTCCTTGCCTTTCTAGCCATTAGAGCCCTTCAATGGGGGCCTTAGTGGCTGGGTTAACACCTCTAGTGCTTTAATGAGAGTGTTTTGAATGCTCATCCAACTGTCATGTTTGTTTATCCATTCATTCATAATGGTTTGTGCATTAAATATGACTTAATGGCTCCCTGGTCGTCCATAAGATTCTCTGGATGATGAGAATTTATTGGTTCATCAGAAATGTTCCTCAAAAAAATGTAAAATAGAAATAGAAAAATTTATAATAAGTGGGATGTATTAGATCATTCACATAAGTGAATGTACAAAGTATAATATAAATAAATAAAAAAATGTGTAAAATTTACACATTTTTGTCTAAAATATGACCTACATTAGTGAGTGTATAATTATGTAAATCTTCAAGTTTGTTATAGCCTATAGTAACTGTGTAAATTTACACTTACATTATTTATTTTGCATTTAGTTTTTAATTATTTCTTTACATATTTCAAAAAAAGAAAAAGAAAATAAAAGAGAGAATGGATGATGATTGTTGAATGTGAAGAAAGAAAAACAATTAAAAAAATAAAAATAATTAATATTTTAATAAAATGTAAGGTACAATGGTTAATTTAATGTGAAATGTTTCGAAAAGTAAGTATGTAAAATAAATAAATAAAATTAAAAAAAAAAAGTTTTTATGTTAAAAACTTAAAATAGACAATTTTTTCTATGAACCTCTTCCCCTTTAAGAGAGAAGAAGAAAAAGAAAAAGAAACATTATTGCTAATATTTTATTCTTGTTTTCATTTTTCTTTTTACCTTGGTTTTAAAGACTAATTTATAGCCATATAATCTGAAATGGAAGTCTGCATAATAAACAAAGCCAAACAGCTAGCAGAAACAACGGGCTTGCGAGCCGTGCAGATGCGTACAATTTGTGAAGTTTCCAATTAACAATAATAATAAATAACGTCTGTTAGCAGTAGCACAAAATAAATAAAAGAATGGGTTATGGGGTCAATCATGCAACGGTTTCAATAGCAGTGGCTAGTAGACTTTATCACAATTCCCATTTAGTTCGGCGACCAACAAATGAAGTATTTGTCACCACCAATAAAAAAAAAGAGCAGAGAATGTCATAATACATGCACCTCATTTATAAGGAGGGAAGCTCATTCTTTTCAATAGCCATCTCTCCTTAAGTTGAAAGTTAAGTACCTGATTTAGGATAAACTATGGTTTATCCTTTTATATTTTTATTTCATTTTCAGAATATTAGTATAAACTATGGGGTTTTTTTTTTTGGAACCTTTAATTCTCCCCTGTAAAACAAACATGAAAAGTCTATTATCAATAAGTTATGACGAGTAGTGATAAAGGTCGTTGTTGGAAAATCTGGTTTTGCATCTCATACAAAACACACAGTGGAAGCAACAAACACAGATCTACTTCATTCATGAGAGATAACATGTAATCTTAAATTATAGAACAAAGTACAGAAAGCGTACCTTGGTGCAGTGAAAATCAAAACCATGACTTGAGAATACCTTTAATCTTTATCTTAATTCCATATGGTGCCCAAGAAGTGTGGTCTCTCAATCAGTCCTTTTGTATGTTGATTTTCAAAGAAAGCTCTTCTTCTTCTCCTTGCAAAGAAAAACTAGTTTCTTTTCTTTTTCATCATACGTACATTATAACTACCTTAGTAGTTTCTTTATTTAATAACTCTTATTAAATAAAAACTTATTATCTAATTGGGTTAGCCTTTTGGGCCTACTCAATTGGGTTTTAGCTTGTAACTTGAGATGGGACCAAAGGGAATAAATAAGAATCTAGCTCCAATGGGTCTTGGACTTTTCTGTCAACTCTTGACAAGTCCAAAGTTACTATTAATTATATTCAATATCACTATAAGAATATAATTGCACTTTAGGCCTTATTAATGAATTATATCATAAGACTTTATTATATATGCAACCTCTTCATAAAAATATTCGTAGTAATACAAAGTCATGAATATAGACTGCTACTTTAAAGATTACTACATCTTAATCTCAAAGTACTCGGTTTAATCCTTTATGTTATTCATTATATATTTATGAAATCTAATTTCATAAATATATACTTTAGTAACTCCTTAATAAAGTGGTTGGACCCAACACTTTGAATAACCAAACCTATTAAACTTATTTCAAGGGAATATTTTATATCTCTGTTAAGAGATTATGAATTCCATCTTGAGAATATATGTTCCATCAACACTAAATGCGGCTGCCCAATACCTCATGATCAGGTTCATTATTCTCTCAGGATTTAGAGTTAATGTAAATAAAAGTTGTGAGATTTATTATTCATTTGACAGTCGTTAGGAGAATAATAAATCTCACAGTGGTCCAGTTCAATATGTATTAACTTTTAAAACATATCAACATATCAACTAGAAGTCTCTACTTCCATTATCAAGACAAATCATCTTAGTTGATATGTTATAGTTTTCGCAGATGAAATGTCCAATTTCATCATCTACTACGAACTAAAATTCTGAATTTACAAAGAACTTGTGATTTATATCTTCTGTGACTTTTTAGATAAATAACATACTATGCATCTCATGGACTAAGATAATGTCTCATTAGTTCATTTATAGATAGTTTTATATAATTAATCTATTTAATTATTTATGACATGTTGTGAGAGTGACTTTTTCTTCTCACCATAGTGGCCCAAGGATCCTGGGCCAAAGAAATATTTTTAGTGGACTGGGTTCGGTTTACTGCAGCTAAGAGGGCTGTTTAAGAACTGAGTGGTGCACAAAGCAAACTTCCTACAATACAAATAATTAACAAGCAAAGATATTTGTATTGAATGACTTTTTAACAGTAAAGAAATGCACAGCAAAATGAAATATAATGTAAGAACAGGTTAGGGATCCTCGAAGTAGTGAGGTGCATTTTATTAATTTTATTTAGTTATGATTGAAATGCTTACAAAGACGTGATGCAAGGTTCAACTAAGTTCAAAAACTACAGCCTTTGATAGCTATTTAAGCTTCCAAGACTTGCAAAGTTTGAATTTTTTGAATCTGAGCATGTACTATAGTGGCTGTCTCTGGGATACCGAGAACGGTTCCTCTATTTTCTTTCAATTTTACAGAGCTTTTTTCTAGTTCTATGAAACTCCAACAAAATGGTAGTGAATGCCTGAATGTTCTAATCAAAGATGAATCTTTCTCTCCGAATCTCCCTCCTTTCAGCGTGGATCCCTTCCTCCTTTTATAGCACAGCTTCGGGCTCCAAGGTACTAATGATTTCTCCCTTTTGCCCCTTAGAGTTCGTGCCATGCTAGGTTGCTTAGGGTCATGTCGTTTCCTTTTTCTCTCATAGTTTCTTGCTTTAGTACGACCAAATGAAAATCCCTTAGCTAGTTTTCTATTTCCAGACTTCTCCGTTGGCTGGTCTGAAGCTATTTGGCTTTTTCTTCTCAACGCTCCAGCTTTTTCAGTGTACTTTTCCTTGTCACTTTCTCCAAATGGTCGGTACCAGACTCCTGCGTTTTGCTTCGTACCTCCTGGCTCCACTGCATGTCTGGAGCATGAGATCCGCATGCCCTTTGTCTTTTTATCTCTCTTTGAATTTTCTTTAATCTTACTTCGCACGTCCAGGGATCCCCTGACTCTGGTGACTTCTGGGATCCCGACCCAGTTCTTCTTGCTAGGCTTTCTTTGGTTTGCTGGTTCTGCCTAGTTTGGATTTTTCTTGTTCTTTCGTGGGTCTCTGGATTCCAATCCTCTGGGCTTCTTCCCCTTTTTCTTCTTTCTTTTCTCTTTTCTTTATTGTGTGAGCCCAGTCTTCCCTTTTCTCTCTTAGTTTTATTATTTATTTATTTTTTGTGTGAAATGAGCCCAACGTTTTACTTCTTTAGGCCTTAGTTTGTGACCAATTAATTTTTGGACCTCAACATTTAGCCCCTCGAGCTCATGGGTTGCCTGTAGCCTATGCGTGAGTTTCTGCAGGATCTTTTCCGTTTTGATCTTTATTCGGGGATCTCTTCTTGGTCCCTTCATTTTTTTTTCCCTGTAACTCCTCCTTTTTAAATGGGACGCGACAGTTTGAGTCTCAAAAAAGAACTTCCATCACCTACTTTTACGTTTCCCATAACTTCATTAATAACTGCTGATAATTTTTCCTTCTTTAAATTTAATTCATGGCAACTGGCGCGTCTTTCCACACATTGTCTTCTCTAACTGCTCTTATTTCTTCATTCTAATCTTTTCATATTACCCTTTTTCTTCTTGTTTGCCTGAATCTTCTGTTCTTAGCCTTTTTTCTTTTCTTTCAATCATTCTCGCTACTACCTACTTTCTTATTTCAAGATACCCATTGCTTTGATGGCTTCTTCCTCTTCTCGAAAAAGAAAGGAGCGTACTCCTAGTCCTTTTGAAGGTGAGGGTTCCTCTAGTTTTGCAGATGAGTCTCAGGAAGTTATCTGGCGTCCTGCTTTTCCCTTACGAGACCCTTGGTACTCCCCTAGCTTGTTCTTCCCACAGGTGTCCCATTGTGAGGCCCCTTCATCCACTCACAGGCGGGTTTTGTTGGTTCTGCTCAAGTCCCAGACCCTAGGGAGATTTTCAATCTTCAGATCAGGTAGGGACTTCAAGAAGTAGTCCCCATATTTTTCGATTTCATTGCCAGAAAGATCCAGGGTTGGCCCATCTGGGTGGACAAGGAACTTTTTGACGAAGAATTTATGGGCCACTTGGATCGTGTTGGTGTCCTGAAAGCAGTGGCTATTTCCAGGAATCTTAAGGGTTGTAGAGATGCCAAAGGCCTTAGTCACTTGGTGCGTCGTTGGTGTCCAACTCTGCATACTTTCTCTTTTTCTGTTGGTGAACTGACTGTCACCTTAGAGGACATGGTCAACAATTTTCTTCTTCTGGTGCTTGGGGATGAAAACCCTTTTGATATTGATCTTTCTGATAAGGATCTCAGGGTGGAAGAAATGTTATTTGCTCACTTTGGTGGACGTACTGCTTCTTCTGGTGGGAAACCGGCTAGGATGGGCAAGTGGGTTATGAATCTTTCGTGTGAGAAGGATAAGAAAGTTAGGCGAGCCGGGTTCTTCGCATTCTGGCTTAGCAAGTTCTGTTCAGTGAGTTCCCTGGGTATGGAATCAAGTCCTCCCTTTTTTCCTTGGTGATTAAGTTGGCTTAGGGCGCTCAATATCCTCTAGCCCCCATGTTTTTGGGCCATGTCTATTCTTAATTGGATCAGCTTCATGGAGATGAAGCCGAAGGTGATTCTTGTTATGTCATTACTTCTTCTCTTCATTGCGCCATTTTTCAGGTATTTATGTGGGAACATTCCTCAGTTACTTTAGCAAAATGTAGGAATTTAAAGTTTGTAAAAGATAAGTTTTAGGGATCCCCTGATATGGTTAAAGGGCTTTGTGGCAGCTCTACTGACAACCACCCTATTATTTTCCGTTGACTGAGTTTGAAAGGTGGCAATTTTAACTTGGTTGAATTATTTGATCAAGCAGGCCATTTGCACTGGCGCTCTCCCCGGGAGTTTGGCCTCGGTTTTGTTTGCGATTCTATGTTATCTCCTTTTCTGACTTCTACAGGGAATACCTTTGATTTGCGTCGTGGTGACGAGGGTAGCTTAGCCTACCTTGCTAGCATTAGTCCTTCCTGGCTTCCTGTGCTTTCCTCAAGTGGTCCTCGGTATACTCATTATTCGACGCACAGAGTACTTCGGCAGTTTGGCTTTGATCAGGATATTCCCCTAGTGTTCAATGATGTAGTACCATCTCTTCCTTCCTTGGATCAATTCATGAGACTCCAAGCTTTCTCTTATTGGTCATGAAGGAGTCCTCAGTTTGTAGTGCCCAACTTTCAAAGAAGGGTTTTTGCTTCTAATGGCTATGCCGATTACTGGAAGAGGGTGCAAAAATCTTTCATTGATTATGCTGGTACTGGGATAATAAAGAGAGTTCCCAACCTTGACATTTCTTCTGCCCCAACATCCAACAAACATTTATCCCTACCTACTGCTAGTGTTGTCTCTTCCGCTGTGAGCAGTAAAACAGGCTTTGTAGAGTGGCATGCTTCCAGGAGAGGTTAGGTTACTTATGCCCAGGATTTTCCAGAAACTTGGCCAGGATGTGATCTTGTAATTGGTTCTTCTGCTGGAGTACCCATTAAGAAGGGGGTGGTAGAGGCCATAAGTGCTAGTACTCCCATTGGCATGAGTAAGGAAAAAATAATTAAGCAGGAGAAATTGAAGGAGGCTGCAGTTGAAGAGAGTGTAGGGGGGATTGGCCCTAAGTCAAAAAAGAAGAAAACTGGAAAATCTCATAAATAGTTGGTGCTTGCTGAGGAAAAAGAAGTTGAGTAATCCTTGGTCATAAAGGGCCGGGTGAAGACTAAGGTAGAGTCTTTTTTTCCCAGGTTCCTGTAAGTTCTTCAGTCCATGGTTCTCTGGGATCCTCTGGACGTACTCGTAGTAAACAATAGAGACCTAGAGATCCTGAGAGAGAGAGAGAAGGGCAAGGCTTCTTTACTCTTTTTTTTTTTTTTTTTAGTTTGTTGTTCTCCCCCTTCTCTTTTTTTTTTTTGAACTGATGAGCGGTTGTCTTTTCTGCAGTCCAAGCGTATGTTGGATCCTATGAAAGGTAGAAACTCTTCCTCTGGTGAAGATGTGGTATGTTTTTTTTTTTTATCCGTGCCTTCTGCTGTTGGTTTTCATCCATTTGTGTTGTGTACTTGTGATGTCTTTGTGCTTTTGTTGTTTATGTTGCCCCTTCTTTTTTTTTTTTTTAGTTAGAGGCCTCTCCCCCCAATGTTGGTGAGACTTTGGAAGGGGAAATGGTTGCAGCTGCATCTCAGGGCACAGAAGAGGAGATCCCCGGTAGTGGCATTGCTGGGGAGGCTAGGCAGCCAATGCAGGGTGTCCAGGCCACCTAGGATCTTAAGGTTCCTGAGCTTCCTACGTACCAGGGTCCCCAAACTGAACATACTCCCAGTCCTACAAGGACTGTGCTTCCTCAGATGGGGTTAAGTACAATGCCTTTGGGAGGCACGTCTCCATCTGGGCAAACAGGTGAGCCTTTTTCTTTTATAATATTGTTAATTATATTTCTTTTGCATCCCCTTCCTCTCTTTTTTGTCTTCCTCTCCTCTGAGTTCTTTCTTTCTTTTCTTTCTCTTCCCAGGCCACGTCACTGCGAGATCTGTCTCTTTCTTCCCTTTTCCTGTATTTTTGTTATAGCGAAGCCCCTTGTATCCCTGCCTTCTTTTAGTCATTTTGCTGAGGCTTCCTCACCTTTTCTTCAACTTGCCATGTGTTCTTTCTTAGAGTCCTTTAAGAAGTCAGAGGACCAAGAGGAGGAAACTCCACCCCAAGAGGCCGATACTGGTTTCTCTTTTACCCTCTTTTGCTCTTTATTTCTCTCCCTTTTTTTTTTAATAGAAGAAGGAGCTAAGTCTGTCCCTCCCTTTTCCTGTCTTTTTTTTTTTTGCATGAGTTGAAACTGGTGTTAAGGATCCTGAACTTGTGATTCCTGAGGGGGGTGTAGGATCTGCTCAGGTTACTGGCCCTCATACTACCCAGAGGGTTGAAGGTTCCTCAGCTTCTTCTGGTGGTAATGCAACAATGGGGGAGGCTCCAGAGAGGGTTGTTTTAGATCCTGCTTCAAGGCTTTCCACCTTTCTGGCTCGCTTTGATCTTCTGAAGTTCAACAGCCTCCCTGCCAGTCACTTTTGCCATTTTGGGCCCTTCTATGGCAACTTCTTGTGGTTCTCTGTGCCTGTGGAAGGCCTGCCACTACTAGAAGGGCTATTTAAAAGTCATGGGGATTTTACCACTAGTTTCAGAAGAGGAGTATTTTTGGGGAACATTTTGATGGAGCTGTTATGTGTCGTGTTGATTTCCTTGAGAGATTTTTTGCTAGACTCTCTTTCTGAGGAAAACTTTTGGAATGGAGGGGAGTGGTTCAGGATCTCTTGGAAGCCAAGTTCAACCTGTCCTTTTTACTAGAGTATCTGCGATCATTGGCCCAAGTGCTATTCCAGAGGCAAGCTTCTAAGAGCATTGATGTTGAGATTGCTGCTGCTGAGGAAGCTTTAGCTCATACCCATAAGACTTTGCAAGATTTGAAGATTAAAAGGCAAAGGGTTCTTTCTTCTTCGGCTGTCCCTGCTCTCTCCTCAGACGGCTCCTTGTTGGTTGGCCTCATTTCTTTGCTTTTTTTTTTTTTTTTAGCTGGTTTGGATGAACAATTTGGGGTTGTATAAGTTTTCTTTGTTTGAACATTGCTTCTGGCTTTTTAGACCTGTACTTATGCTTTGAGACTGCTTCCATGTAGTTGTGCTTCAGGATTGCTTCTAAGTATTTATGTTTCGGAATTGCTTCTGATCTTTTTGATGGCATGTGGATCTTCTTTTCCTTTTGTCATTCTCTCTCTCTTTTTTTTTTTGTACTGAGTCCTGGTCCATACTTCCCACAAGTTTTTGTTGCAGGTTATAGCCAGGTACCCACCCTTTTTCTTCTTGATTGCGCGACTACTGAACTGGGTACATTGGGCGATATATTTTTCATCCCAGCCCACGAACTTGGCAGGGTTTTTTTCTTATCAAGTACTGGGCTAGGTATCCTAAGTTTATGCCTGAGATCCTAGACCATGTATTTGAAACTTAACTATTTTGTAGTTTATCTGTGGGGTGATCTTGGGTCCTTTATCAAAAAGATTTCCCCAAGTATCCTCCCTTTTCTTTCTTGTTTGCGCAAGTACTGAATTGGGTACATTTGGGCGATATATATATTTTTTTTTTGTCCTAGCTTATGAACTTGGCAGATATTTTTTTTTTTTTTTTTTATCAAGTACTGGGCTAGGTATCCTTAGTACATGCCTAAGATCCTAGACCATGCATTTGAAACTTAACTGTTTTGTAGTTATCTGTGGGGTGATCTTGGGTTACGCATCAAAAAGATTTCCCCAGGTATCCTCCCCTGATTCCATCTGTGTTAGGACTTTTGTAATACTTAAGACTTAATAGCTGAGAAATAAGAAGAAACTTCATTGAATTTAAAACATAAATGTCATTCAAGGAACACAACAAATCTAACAAATATAGTAAGGATCATAGAGTGTCCTTCTACCATGGGTCCTTGAACAAAATTACTTAAACGATAATATAAAAGAAAGAAACACTTAGCAAGTTAGAGCGTTTGGCAGAAAGGATTCCAGTGTACTGAGACCTCTCCTTTCTCATGCGTAGTATTGTTTTAGCCACTTCCCATTTATGGGTTCTGTTAGGATTGTCCCATCTTCTTTTGTAAGGAAGTAATACCCACTATCATGGGCCTCCCTGATGATGTAGGGTCCTTCCCACTTTGGGGAAAATTTGGAGGGTCCCGGTAGGTTTCTTCTCACATGCTTTACTGTCCTTAGTACCAGTTGCTCTTTAGCGAAAGTTCTTAGGCGTACTGCTTGTGCATATGCTTTAGTCATTCTTTGTTGGTACTTCTGGCTTCTTCTCTTGGCTAGCTCCCTTTCTTCCTCTACCCATTCCAGATCTGCTATTCTCCTTTCATTGTTTGTGTCCTTGGCGTCCTCCTGACTTTCTTCAAGTACTACTCTTGGTGTGGGAACAATTAATTCTATTGGGCTGATGGCTTCTGCCCCGTGGCTGTCTTCACAGAGCTCCTGCATGCCCAAAGTACATCTGCTAGGTGGTCACTCCATTTTCCTCCATACTCTTCATTTTTTTAAGGATCTTCAATATCACCCTATTAGTGACCTCTGCCTGGCCATTTCCTTGTAAGTAGTACGGTGTAGACCTTCCATGCTTGATGTAGTAAGCTTCAGTCAACCCCTTCATGTCTTTATTTATGAATGGGGTTCCATTGTCACTAATCAACCTCCTGAGAATCCTAAACCTTGTAATGATATGGCCTCGAATGAAGTTTGCTATAGTTGCTCCAGTGGCCTTTTTTAAGGGGATGGCCTCCACCCACTTTGTAAAGTACTTAGTATCTGCTAAGATCCATATGTAACCATTGGATGGGGGATTTATAGGCCCTATGAGATCAAGCCCCCAAGTGTGGAAAGGCTATGGAGTTGTCATATCTTGTAACATATTTGGGTGAGTATGGATTGTATCTCCGAGGACTTGACATGCGTGGCAGGCTTTGACTAACTCCTCAGAGTCCTTTTTCATTATTGGCCAGTAGTATCCTAACAGTAGTAGCTGTTTATAGAGTCTCCTTTTTCCTGGGTGACTTCCACAATAACCGGAATGGACTTCCCTGACTACTTCCCTAGCTTCCCTTGGCCCCAAGCATCTTAGGGGATCCTCGTTGTATCCCTTTTTGAATAGGATCCCATTTTGCAAGAAGTATCTGACTGCTAGCCTCTTGAGCTGGTGGGCCAGTGCCCTGTCAGTCGGTAGGATTCCTTGAGCCAAGTATTCCATGAAAGGAGTCCTCCAGTCTTCTGTAATAAATACAACATAGCTTTCTTCTTTGTCCACCGAGGATTGGCATTCTTGACATTTTTCCTGTATAGTTGTTGCCTCTTTGTTCATATTTGGCTAGTAGTATCTCATGCGCTGCATTCTCCTATAAAGGCTGATCTTTTCTAAGATCCCGCAGACTTGGGTATGTAACTCTTCCAACCTTACTTTCCCTTCTTTCTCATTGATGCATCTGGATAGGATCCCTCCGGGCAATCTCCTGTATAGTTCTCCTTCTATTAGAGCGTAGTCCTTCAACTCCTTGGCACTCCCTCCGGATCCTGTTTCTTTCATTTTTTCTGTCACTTCGCTCCTCCAACCCCACTGCCTGGACTCTTTAGGGGATATCCTTTGGAAGATTTTTAAGATGGAATGCTCCTGTCTTCCTATTTTGACCAGAGTGTCTTTTCCCTTGAATGGTACCTGTGATCCCAGGGTGGCAAGTGCATCTGCAAACCTATTTTCGTTTCTCTAGCTGTACTCTATGCTAAAGGTCAGGAATTCCTGCTCCAGCCTTTGTGCCCAAGTTCTGTAGGCTGCTAAAGTTTGTTCCCTTAGTGCAAAGTCACCTTTCACTTGAGAGACCACAAGATTGGAATCTCCCAGCACTCTCATGTGTTTTACCCCTATACTGAGTGCTATAGTTAGTCTGGTTAAATATGCCTCATACTCAGCTGCATTATTGGAACAAGAGAACCCAAGCCTGAAAGATAGAGGTATGGTGTCCCCATCCTCACAACTTAGTACAACTCCCACTCTATTTGAGGTTGCTATAGCTGACCCATCAAATCTCACTGTCCATTTCTTTCCTGGGATTTCTGCTATCGCTACCTGACTTGGGATCTCTTCATTTAGTAAGGTTTCCTCATTTCCTGGGAATTGTGCCAGGAGGTCAGCTATAGCTTGACTTTTGACAGCCTTGGGGGTCTTGAGGCCTATGTCATATTGAGAAAGCAGGATCAGCCACTGTGCTATTCTTTCTATTAGGAGGGGCTGATGCAGGAGTGCTTTTATGGGGTGTGACTTAGTCACTAGAAGGTTTTGGCGAGCTGAGAAATACCTCTTCAGCCTCTGGGATATGTAAATGACCACTAGGCAAGCCTTTTCTATCTTGGGATACCGGGTCTCGGCATCCTTGAGTGTCCTGCTTACATAGTAGACAGGTTGCTCATTCCCATCATCATCTTCTTGCGCTAGCAGGGCTCCTATTGCTTGGGCATTTGATGCCAAGTACAATAACAGGCGTCGCCCATGTACTGGTGCCTGGAGAGTGGGTAGATGATTTATAATTTGTTGGATCCTTTGGAAGGCTTCATTTTTTTTTTTTTGCTCTCCAGGAGAACTCAGTTCCTTTCTTTAATAGCTTGGATAAGCCCCCTGTGACTGAAACCAGTCCTGGCACAAATCTCCTGATGTAGGAGACCCTTCCTAGGAAGCTTTTGAGTTCCCTCACTGTTGTTGGTCTTTTCATAGTGGCAATGGCTGCAGCTTTGGCTGGGTTCATACTTATGCCTCTGTGATGTACTAGGAACCCGAGGAATTTTCCCGCAGATACTCCAAAGGCAAATTTCATGGGTTTCATGCGCAGTTTGTATTCTCTGCATCTTTTGAAAACTTGCTCAAGTACCTGAAGGTGTGTTATCCAAGTTTTTGACTTAACCACAATATCGTCCACATAATCTTCCATCTCCTTATGCATCATGTCGTGGAAGATGGCTGTCATGGTTCGTTGGTACGTGGCTCCTGCATTTTTGAGGCCAAAAGGTATCAAAGTGTGATAAAATTTCCCAATTGGGGTCCTGAATGCTATTTTCTTAGCATCCTTGGCAGCCATGCGGATCTGTTTGTATCCACTATACCCATCCATGAATGAGAACATAGAACTTCCGGCAACTGAGTCCATAAGGAGGTCAATATTAGGCAGGGGGTGTTAGGATTAATGCCCTTAAATCCTATTGTATGATGCTATGTATGACATTATGTATGACTTAATGTTGTGTTGAATAAAGTTGTTTTATTATTATCTAAAATAATGGTAACATGAATATTCGGACATTATCATTTAGTCCATGAGATGCATAGTATGTGATTTATGTGATTTAGTCACAGAAGATATAAGTCACAAGTTCTTTGTAAACTCAAAATTTTAGTTCATAGTCGGTGATGAAATTGGGCATTTCATCTGCGAAGATTATAACATATCAACTAAGATGATTTGTCTTGATCATGGAAGTGGAGACTTCTAGTTGATGTGTTAATATGTTTTAAGAGTTAAGACATATTGAATTGGACCGCTGTGAGATTTATTATTCTCCTAACGACTGTCAATTGAATAATAAATCTCACGACATATATTTGCATGAACTCTTAATCCTGAGAGAATAATGGACCTAATCATAAAGTGTAGGTTGCTTTGATATATCAGGAGTGAGATCTAAAGTAACGGTCAAAACCTCAGTATGTTGGGCAACCACATTGCGTGTTGATGGAACATATATTCTCAAGATGGAATTCATAGTCTCTTAATAGAGATTTAAAATATTCCCTTGAGATAAGTTTAATGAGTTTAGTTATTCAAAGAGTTAGGCCTAACCACTTTGGTAATAAATTACTAAAGTATATATTTATGAAATTAGATTTCATAAATATATAATGAATAACTTAAAAGGATTAAACCGGGTATTCAAGGATTAAGACGTAGTAATCTTCAAAGTGACAGTCTATATTTATGACTTTGAATTACTACGAATATTTTATGAAGGGGTTGCATGTATAATAAAGTTATGAGATATAATTTATTAATAAGGCCTAGAGTGCAATTATATTTTTATAGTGGTATTAAATATAATTAATGGTAACTTTGGACTTGTCAAGAGTTGACAGAAAAGCCCAAGGCCCATTGGAGCTAGTGTCTTATTGGTCCTTTTGGTCCCACTCCAAGCCACACATTAAAGCCCAATTGGAAAGTCCCAATAGGCCGGCCCAATTAGATAATCAATTATATATAAAGGGAGAGACATACAGATTTTTTATTAGAGATTAGAGAAAAAGTGAGACACCATTGTGAAGTGGTGTGTATGTGCGAGTGAAACCACTCAGTTATTCTCCATTGGAAATTGATTGAGAGACCACACTTCTTGGGCGTAAAGTGGAATTGGAGTGAAGATTAAAAGCATTCCCAAGTACTTATAATCTTTTGTTTTGGATTCCTCCACACCAAGGTACGCAAATTCTAGAATTTATATAGTGCGAGTTATCAATCATGAATGAAATAGATCTTTGTTTGTTGCTTCCGCTATGTGTTTTGTATGAGATACAAAACCAAATATAACCAACAATTGGTATCAGAGCCAGGTTTTCATATCATGATTGTATAGCATGTGATTGAATTTTAGAATAAAAGAAAAACAGTTTCTTGATGATGTCAATGCACTTGACAGCGTTGTTTGTTTCTATATTATATTAATATTGCTTCAATGAATTCGTTCACATGATGATGTTCAACGTTGTTTCATTGATTGAGTTTATTAATATATATGTGGATTCATGTGATTATATGTGTCTAATATATATGTGGATTCATGTGATTATATGAGTCTAATATATATATGTGGATTCATAGTTAATGATGATATTCGTTTTTGTCATCTATGTTATTAGCGTGCATTGAATATAACTGTTATATAACTGTCACATTGAATGTAACTGTTATATAACTGTCACATGCATGCACTGCTCGGTTATAAATATAAATATAAGGCTTGCATGGTTTGATTATTATAAGGCTTTTGATCTTGCATGGTTTCGTGGACCCATATGGTATTATCATTCTGTCAGTAACATGCTTTCAAATGGTTTTATATGCAAGTTCTTGATAACTGTTGCTGATGCTATCAACGTATATAAGATATACATTGGTTCGAATAATAGGTTCATGTTATTCGAAGTGGTCATGATTATGTCGATTTATATATTCTGTGTATTGATAGTATTTGCTTTAATGGTGCCGTGTTCATGGAGTTTGTATGTATCAAGGATTTAAATACTTTATTTCATATTGAATCGGTATATATATATATATATATTGATAATGTGGAATTCGCATTTCATAAGGATTGAAGTACCTTATATCTATTGAATCCGCATATAATAGATAAAAGGATGATATGATTTATATGTTATCAAGATTAAATCCTTATGTTGATATTTGTTTCCTTGGTCATCTTATAAACATGTTTTAATTCCATTAGATCCGTTTGTGATCAAGTGCTGGAATTAATGTGCCATGATTTATAGTGTCGGTGCCATGGTATATGTTAGTTTAATAATATATGTTTTCATGATCAAACAGTATATTAATGCTAGAATAAAGTATTTTGGTTTCCTATTTAAATACTTTAATGAAATTTATTCCTAATGTGATTAGGATTATGTTTTTAAGGGTTTCTAGCATTATTATGGCTTTTGAACATAAAAAACCTTTAATTTAAAACATCTAGTGGGAGAGAGATACAAGGGTTGGATCTCACGGCCTCCATTATCGGTTCATAGTAGCATGGGTAAGCACCTCGTCTTCGCGTATATGCTTTGCAATCCCAAAGGAGGGTGTTTACTTCAAGTACTACGAGATTGAACTAACTTGTTTAAAGTAGTGTGGACAAACACCTCGTCTTGACGTATATGCCTCGTGATCCCAAAGGAGGGTGTTTTTGTTCCATGGTACTACAAGTCTAAACATTATAAGGGAGATGAAATGTGGCTACACATGATTCTAGATAATGGTGTACACTAGACTAAGTGTAATGTTAACCTCCCAAAGGAGCTATGTCATTATCACTTAGAGGCTAAAGGTAATACGGCATATTATTAGTGTATGATAAGAGTTATCATGATAGCACTAATAATGAGAATAGTTCTTAATCAATTAATGTGTTTATAATAAACTTGCTACCAAGGAATTATAGACATGGATTGGTTTGTCGTTGCATATATTATTTTATGGTTTTATAAGGTTCCATAATATATGTTTATATGCTAAATTGATAATGTCTAGTTTACTTATTATATTCATGTTTGTTAATTTTAGATTTAAAATCATGGCATCATTTAGCCCACTTGTTGCTATACTTAATCAAAACAAACTGACTGGATCTAACTATGTTGACTGGAAAAGAAACTTGGACATTGTTCTTACTGCTGAAGAGCACAAATATGTGCTTACTCAACCATGTCCTAGCTTTCCATCATTAGATGCTCCTCTTGAGGAAAAACAGCGATATGATCGTTGGCAAAAATCTAATGAGATGGCTAAGTGCTATATCCTAGCATCTATTTCAAATGTTCTACAGCATCAAATGCAGGATGTAGAACTAGCTTCGAACATTATGCTCAGTCTGAAAGAGATGTTTGGTGAGCGAGGCCGTTATGCTAGGCAAGAAACTATGAGGCAGATTTATAATACCAAAATGGCTGAAGGTACTTCAGTGAGGGAGCATTGTCTTAGGATGATCTCTAATCTGAATACATTAGAAGTTTTAGGTGCCGATATTGATGGAGAATCCCAAGTGGATATGATACTCCAGTCACTACCAGAATCATTCAAGGAATTCAGACTTAACTATAATATGAATAAAAAGGTTTATACATTGTCTGAATTGATGAATGAGTTGGTAGCGGCGGAAGGTATCCTTGGTACTTCTAGTGTTGAAGCCAATGTTGGTGAAGCTTCTACTTCTCAACCTAAGTCGAAAGGCAAAGGTAAGAAGAAGAAAAAGAAGAACTTCACTAAGAAAGATGGTAAACAAGTTGCCTTAGGAGTTACCAACAAAGGAAAGAAAACCAAAGGAAAGTGTTTCCATTGTGGTGAGAAAGGACATTGGAAGAGGAATTGTCCAATATTTAAGGCTGCCAAGAATAGAGGTATGAAAAGCATATTCCTTCTTGAAACATGTTTGGTACAGAATCCCACAGATTCCTGGTGTGTGGATTCAGGTTATACTAATCATATCTGCAAATCCTTGCAGGGGTTTCAGGAGACCAGAAGTTGAATGAAGGGGAAATGTTTCTTACCTTGGCTGATGGGAGCAGGATTCCAGTTGTAGCTATTGGAGTGTTTAATTTATGTTTTGAATCTAGAGTTTTAGTATTGGAAGACTGTTTGTATGTACCTAATGTTCGTAGAAATTTAATTTCTGCAACTTATTTAGGTAAACATGGATATTATGTTATCCTAAAAGACAATGTTGTAATAAAGAAGGATAAAGTGTTTATCTGTTCTGGCAATATTGTGGATGGTCTTTATATTTTAACTCCTGATAAGCATGAATTATATAATTCTGAATTAGATCATAACTCTCATGTAAAATCATTAAAGAGAAAGTTTCCTTCTACTAATGAAGCATATCTTTGGCACTTGCGTTTGGGTCATATTAATCCAAATAGAATTCAAAGACTGATCAAAGATGGACTTTTAGAGCCATTGGACTTTGATAAATTTCCAGTTTGTGAATCTTGTTTGGAAGGAAAAATGACCAAACGACCTTTTAGAGCAAAAGGTAAAAGAGCCAAAGAGTTGCTTGAATTAGTTCATACAGATGTATGTGGTCCTATGTCAACCCAAGCAAAAGGAGGTTACGAGTATTTCATCACTTTTACTGATGATTACTCTAGATATGGTTATGTGTACCTAATGAGACGAAAGTCCGAAGCCTTTGAAAAGTTCAAAGAGTTTAGGGCTGAAGTTGAGAATCAATTAGGTAAACGCATAAAAGCCATTCGATCTGATCGTGGTGGCGAATACCTTCTTGGGGATTTCAAGGATTACTTAACTCAAAATGGGATTATATCCCAATTGACTGCACCTGGAACTCCCCAACAGAATGGTGTAGCAGAAAGAAGGAATAGGACTCTTTTGGAAATGGTTAGGTCCATGATGAGTTACTCAACTTTACCAGTTTCTTTTTGGGGATATGCACTAAAAACTGCAATGCATATTTTGAATTTAGTTCCATCAAAATCTATTCCCAACACACCTAAGGAATTGTGGAGTGGGCGTAAGCCTAGTATGAAATATCTCCACATTTGGGGATGTCCAGCACATGTGTTGAAAAGGAAGTCTGATAAGTTGGAATCTAAAACCGAAGTATGCATGTTTTTAGGGTATTCAAAAGAAACAAAGGGTTATTTATTCTATAATCATAAAGATAACAAAGTGTTTGTTAGCACACATGCCAAATTTTTGGAAGATGATTATATGAATAATTTTGATCCTAGAAATAAAGTTGTTTTGGCTGAAATGAATGAACCTTTAGTTGAACAACCAATAGATGAAATTAGGAATGATGTGGTTGTATTGGATACACCACAAGATACTACTCATGAGATGTCTAGTACACAGGTGCCTCGTCGTAGTGGGAGAATTGTTCGGCCTCCCATAAGATTCATAGGTTTGGGAGAAACTTATGAAGCTATCTCAGAAGAGGCTGAATCGGATCCTTACACTTATGAAGAGGCAATGAACGACATAGATGCACATCATTGGATCAAAGCTATGAAATCTGAATTAGATTCTATGTATTCCAATCAAGTTTGGGATCTTGTAAAGGTGCCTAATGGCATTAAACCTGTTGGTTGCAAATGGGTTTACAAGAGGAAGAGAGGGGTAGATGGAAAGGCTGAAACCTTTAAAGCAAGATTAGTGGCGAAAGGGTATACATAAAAAGAAGGTATTGACTATGATGAAACTTTTTCGCCAGTAGCCATGCTTAAATCTATCAGAATTCTCTTATCTATTGCTGCTCATTATGATTATGAGATTTGGCAAATGGATGTCAAGACTGCATTTCTTAATGACAATCTTGAAGAAGAAATCTATATGTTGCAACCGGAAGGTTTTATAGCAAAGAACCAAGAGCATATGGTATGCAAATTAAAAAGGTCCATTTATGGACTTAAACAAGCATCTAGGTTATGGAACATCAGATTTGATCAAGCAATCAAGTCATTTGGTTTTGAACAAAATCTTGATGAACCATGTGTGTACAAAAGACATCGAGATAAAGTAGTAATATTCCTAGTGCTTTATGTTGATGACATTCTACTCATTGGAAATGATGTAGGGGTAATGTCATCGGTAAAGGTTTGGTTGTCAAACCAATTTGATATGAAGGACTTGGGTGAGGCTAACTTTATTCTAGGGATCAAGCTTTGGCGAGATCGCAAGAATAAGATGTTAGGCTTATCACAGGCTGGATATATAGATAAGGTTCTAGAACGGTTTAGCATGCAAAACTCCAAGAAGGGATTACTTCCTTTCAGACATGGAGTTCCTCTGTCTGATGACCAAAGGCCTAAAACTCAAGAGGAAAAAGATATGATGAGACAAGTTCCTTATGCTTCTGCAGTAGGAAGTCTCATGTATGCCATGCTTTGTACTAGACCAGATATTTGTTATTCAGTAGGCATGGTCAGCCGATATCAATCAAATCCATGGCCAAAACATTGGCAAGCTGTAAAGTATATTCTCAAGTATCTACGGAGAACGAGAGATTATATGTTTTTTTATCGGTGTGAGGATTTGATACCCATTGGCTATACAGATTCAGATTTTCAGTCAGATCTAGATTTTAGAAAGTCCACATCAGGATGTGTATTCACCTTGGGAGGTGGAGCCATAACATGGAGGAGTGTCAAACAATCTTGTATTGCGGACTCCACCATGGAAGCAGAATATGTTGCTGCTTGTGAAGCAGCAAAAGAAGCTGTATGGCTCAAAAAATTCCTTTCTAACCTTGGTGTATTGAGAATGGAACAAGTTCCCATCACATTGTTTTGCGACAATAGTGGTGCAGTTGCACAATCAAAAGATCCAAGGAACCACAAGAAAGGAAAGCACATTGAGAGAAAGTATCACATCATTAGAGATATTATTGCTCGTGGAGATGTGGTGGTAGCAAAGATTGAAAGTGCAAATAATCTAGCAGATCCCTTTACCAAAGCCTTGCCTCAAAGGACCTTCGAGTCACATTTGGAGCGAATCGGAGTTAGATTAGTGCACAATAGTCTTTAGGGCAAGTGGGAGATTGTTAGGATTAATGCCCTTAAATCCTATTGTATGATGCTATGTATGACATTATGTATGACTTAATGTTGTGTTGAATAAAGTTGTTTTATTATTATCTAAAATAATGGTAACATGAATATTCGGACATTATCATTTAGTCCATGAGATGCATAGTATGTGATTTATGTGATTTAGTCACAGAAAATATAAGTCACAAGTTCTTTGTAAACTCAGAATTTTAGTTCATAGTCGGTGATGAAATTGGGCATTTCATCTGCGAAGATTATAACATATCAACTAAGATGATTTGTCTTGATCATGGAAGTGGAGACTTCTAGTTGATGTGTTAATATGTTTTAAGAGTTAAGACATATTGAACTGGACCGCTGTGAGATTTATTATTCTCCTAACGACTGTCAATTGAATAATAAATCTCACGACTTATATTTGCATGAACTCTTAATCCTGAGAGAATAATGGACCTAATCATAAAGTGTAGGTTGCTTTGATATATCAGGAGTGAGATCTAAAGTAACGGTCAAAACCTCAGTATGTTGGGCAACCACATTGCGTGTTGATGGAACATATATTCTCAAGATGGAATTCATAGTCTCTTAATAGAGATTTAAAATATTCCCTTGAGATAAGTTTAATGGGTTTAGTTATTCAAAGAGTTAGGCCTAACCACTTTGGTAAGAAATTACTAAAGTATATATTTATGAAATTAGATTTCATAAATATATAATGAATAACTTAAAAGGATTAAACCGGGTACTCAAGGATTAAGACGTAGTAATCTTCAAAGTGACAGTCTATATTTATGACTTTGAATTACTACGAATATTTTATGAAGGGGTTGCATGTATAATAAAGTTATGGGATATAATTTATTAATAAGGCCTAGAGTGCAATTATATTTATATAGTGGTATTAAATATAATTAATGGTAACTTTGGACTTGTCAAGAGTTGACAGAAAAGCCCAAGGCCCATTGGAGCTAGTGTCTTATTGGTCCTTTTGGTCCCACTCCAAGCCACACATTAAAGCCCAATTGGAAAGACCCAATAGGCCGGCCCAATTAGATAATCAATTATATATAAAGGGAGAGACATACAGATTTTTTATTAGAGATTAGAGAAAAAGTGAGACACCATTGTGAAGTGGTGTGTATGTGCGAGTGAAACCACTCAGTTATTCTCCCTTGGAAATTGATTAAGAGACCACACTTCTTGGGCGTAAAGTGGAATTGGAGTGAAGATTAAAAGCATTCCCAAGTACTTATAATCTTTTGTTTTGGATTCCTCCACACCAAGGTACGCAAATTCTAGAATTTATATAGTGCGAGTTATCAATCATGAATGAAATAGATCTTTGTTTGTTGCTTCCGCTATGTGTTTTGTATGAGATACAAAACCAAATATAACCAACAGGGGGAACTTATCTTTTGGAAATGCCTTATTTAGATTGCGGAAGTCCACACAGCAATGAATTTGGCCATTCTTTTTCTTCACAGGTACTATGTTGGAAAGCCATTTGGGATGTTGAATAGGCTTGGTAAAACTAGCTGCTAACAACTTCTTGACCTCCTGGGTTATTTGGGCTTCTACATCAGTGTGGAAGACTCTAGCTGGTTGGACTACTGGTTTGACTCCTGGGTCTACGTTGAGAGCATGGGCCACGAGCCCATGATCCAGGCTAGGCATCTCATCGTAGGTCCATGCGAACACATCCATGTATTCTTTGAGTAAGGCTACCAGTGGCTCCCTTTCTTATTCTATCAACTGGCTACTGATGGAAATAGGCTTCTGGGCTC
Organism: Quercus variabilis; assembly: GCA_030445155.1. Classification (NCBI taxonomy): domain Eukaryota; kingdom Viridiplantae; phylum Streptophyta; class Magnoliopsida; order Fagales; family Fagaceae; genus Quercus; species Quercus variabilis. The sequence continues at coordinate 35,153,994 of CP129455.1, read as the reverse complement.
CTAACTCAGCTGCTAAGTTTATTTCTTCCAATTCTTCCTCAGGCTGAATCTGTGTTTCTTTAAGTGGTTCCTCTGGGACTTCCTCTTGAGCTACCATACATTCTGGTGGTTTGAGACCCTCCTGCACGATGCACTCAGGCCCCGCGCACCTTCACAAGTGGTAAATTAATCTTCCCCTGGGTTCCTGCACTACTACGCATTCCCGGGATCCTGAGGTGTTGGGCTCCTTCTTTTGCCTTTTTCTCTTCAGGAGGTCTTTTAAGTCATGGGTACCTCCTTCCTCTTCTTTCTCCAAGATAGGTGCTCTTGGGGTCCCTGGCATGAGACTCTCATCGTCGGGTTCTAACTCATCATAGAACATTGTTTCTACAAAGTTTACTTCTCCTTGGCTGAAAGGGTTATGATTGGTAGGGATCCTTACAGTCCTCCCGTTCAATCTCCCCTTAACACACTGATGGTATGTGGATGGTATAAGGCGGTGTTTATGGAGCCATGGCTGTCCCAGCAGTCCATGGTAGGACACCTCTGAGTTGATTACATGAAATCTGGTCAAGGCTACTATTGGCCCCACTCTTAGGGCCAGCTGTATATATCCCTCAATTGATTCTGCTGATCCTCCAAATCCTGTTATTTCCATGGGAGCCCCCAGGACCCTCATTCCTGCTAGGCCCACAACTTCCAAGGTATTCTGGGCTATGAGATTGAGTGATGCCCTTGTGTCTACCAGTGCTTTTCTGATTTGGACACCATTTATGGTGGCCATCAGATAAAGGGGTCTGCGGTGGTCTGGATGCTCAACCTCCATGTCTTCATCAGTGAAAGTTATGGCATTGGTTGTCTCTAGAAAAGCTCGACTAGCATTTGATTCTGCTGTGAAACACTCCATTCCTGAATCTGCTGCTATAGTCATGAGAGACTCCATGGTCACCCCTCTTGCTTCTAATCTAAATCCTATTTGGTTGAATAGTGATCTGAACTTAGGATTCTTCTAGAGGGTCCTGACTGTGTTAGGGTGGAAGGATACTCCTAGCTCTTCTACTTCGGTTGAGTTCCCATGGATTACTACAGCCACCACCCCCTTTCCTTTGTGGTTGGGTAAGAGGTTCCTTTGTACTTCTGGCTCCTTCTGGGTGAGCTCCAGGGTTCCTTCTCTTAGTTTCCTATAAAAGAGCCTGCGGAGGGTCCAGCAATCCTTGGTGGAATGCTTAACATAATTATGAATCCTGCAAAACAAAGGATTTTTCCTTTCTTTCTCGGTTGGTGGCCTGGACACAGTGTATGGCCTAACCACTCCATCCTCGATCCATTTGTCCAGGACATGATTTAATTCTTCTACGGTACATGGGATCACTGGTGGTTCCTCGAACATTTTTCCGTTTGGCCTCTTCCTTTTTTCTCCCACCAATGCTATCATGGCTTGGGGCGCTGGTGTCCTTTTCGCCCTCATAGTTTGTGCTGTCCTTCTTGTTCTTTGTAGCAGGTCAGCAAACTGCGTGATACATAAATTCTCGAGGTTGAGTCTGTAATCGAAAAGTATGTTAGATATGCAAGTCTCTACGAGCTCTTTTTCTTCATGGTCCCTATAACAATCTAGGGACACATCTTCAAATCTTTTGATGAACTGGACGGGATGCTTTCTAGGCTTCTGCCGTACCATCTAAAGGCTTTGGAAAGTGACCTTGTCCTCACCAGGGTAATATTTTGCACAAAATCTCTCCATCATCTCGTCCCAGGTCTTAATGGACCCAGGTCTCAGTGTGGTGTACCAAGTGTATGCCCTGTCCACTAAGGACTTAGCAAACTCTCTTAGGCACACCTTTCGGTTTCCTGTGTAGGGGCCCATCGTGTGGACAAACCTACTCACGTGCTCTACTGCGCTTCCATTCCTTCCATAAAAAGGATGGAACTTTGGTGGCTCATATCCCTTGGGATATGGCTTGCTAAGGAGCTTTAGTGGGAATAGGGGATCCTGAGAAAATTGCTTGGGGATCCCAAAAAGTTTTTCCCTTTCTTGGTCCAAGAGGGCACTGACATCTGCTAGTGTTAGGTACTGGGGGTTAGTTCCTCTTCCCACTGCTAACCCTCCCTCTGGCTGGGTTCTATCTTGGTTGCCCACATGAGGGGCATTGTCTCTGACCTCCTGTGTCTTGCCTTCTTTGAGAAGGTGGATTTCTTGTTGCAAGTCTTTCAACATTGCAGTCATCTGAGCCATGGGGTCTAGCTCCTGCCTTGCATTTCTTTGTTCTGACACGGCCTCCTGTTCTGTTAGGGGCACCTCGCCTCTTTGCCTGGAGGCCACTTCATTTTCTCCCACGGGTTCAGAGGCCATCGGTGGCACATTAGCACCTTTACTGTTCCTTGGTCTTGGAGGCATGCTCTGCGAAGAGATTGCTTCTTCCCTTTTCTTTACCTAGTCCCCAGAGCAATCGCCAAAATGTGAGTGTGGCTTTTTCTTCTCACCTTAGTAGCCTAAGGATCCTAGGCCAAAGAAATATTTTTGGTGGATTGGGCTCGGTTCACCGTAGCTAAGAAGGTTGTTTAAGAACTGAGTGGTGCATAAAGCAAACTTCCTACAATACAAATAACTAACAAGCAAAGATATCTGTATTGAATGACTTTTTAACAGTAAAGAAATGCACAACAAAATGAAATATAATGTAAGAACAGGTTAGGGACCCTCGAAGTAGTGAGGTGCATTTTATTAATTTTCTTTAGTTATGATTGCAATGCTTACTAAGACGTGATGCAAGGTTCAACTAAGTTTAAAAACTACTGCCTTCGATAGCTATTTAAGCTTCCAAGACTTACAAAGTTTGAATTTGTTGAATCCGAGCATATGCTATAGTGGCTGTCTCTAGGATACCAAGAACGGTTCCTCTGTTTTCTTTCAATTTTACAAAGCTCTTTTCTAGTTCTATGGAACTCCAACAAAATGGCAGTGAATGCTTGAATGTTCTAATTAAAGATGAATCTTTCTCTCCGAATCTCCCTCCCTTCAGCATGGACCCCTTCCTCCTTTTATAGCATAGCTTCGGGCTCAAGGGTACTAACGATTTCTCCCTTTTGCCCCTTAGAGTTCATGCCGTGCCAGGTTGCTCAGGGTCATGTCGTTTCCTTTTTCTCTCATAGTTTCTTGCTATAGTGCGACCAAATGAAAATCCCTTAGCTAGTTTTCTATTTCTAGACTTCTCCGTTGGCTGGTCTGAAGCTATTTGGCTTTTTCTTCTTAGTGCTCTAGCTTTTTTAGTGTACTTTTCCTTGTCACTTTCTCCAAATGGTCGGTACCAGACTCTTGCATTTTGCTTCGTACCTCCTGGCTCTATTGCATGTCTGGAGCATGAGATCCGCATGCTTTTTGTCTTTTTATCTCTCTTTGATTTTGCTTTAATCTTACTTCGCGCATCTAGGGATCCCCTGACTCTGGTGACTTCTGGGATCCCGAACCAGTTCTTCTTACTGGGCTTTCTTTGGTTTGTTGGTTCTGCCTAGTTTGGGCTTTTCTTGTTCTTTCGTGGGTCTCTGGATTCCAATCCTCTGGGCCTCTTCCCCTTTTTCTTCTTTCTTTTCTCTTTTCTTTATTGTGTGAGCCCAACATTCCCTTTTCTCTCTTAGTTTTATTATTTATTTATTTTTTGTGTGAAATGAGCCCAACGTTTTACTTCTTTGGATCTTAGTCTGTGACCAATTAATTTTTGGACCCCAACACGTGTCAATAAATTGGATTTTAGGGCATAAACCCCAACAATCTCCCACTTGCCCACAAAGACAATTTACCATATATTCGACACTTATCTCCCTTTAGAGTAATTCATAGTTACTCTAAGGCAAGGTTTGGAAACAAGTTTCAGCAAGATTTATTGCATAAATTATATTTTCTATTACTATTTCTCACTTACTCATATTTCTCTAATGAGAAAATACTTACGCTTAATGTGTATCTTCACCACCTAGGATGAACACATATCTTGAAGTCCAACTTCATGAATCACAATCAAACCACAAGTCAGTATTTGTACATCCAATAACCATCAAAACCTCACTTTTGTGGACAAGCATATAATCCTTCATTCTCCTAAGATATTTGAGTATATGCTTTACTCCCACTAAATTAAGTGATCTTTGATTCAATTGATAATTGCTTACTATGCCCACCGCAAAATAGATATTTGGCCTAGTATTTAGCATAGCATAAAGACTTCCTATCGTTGTGGTATAAGGAACCGTCTTAATATGCTCTTCCTTTTCTATGTCTTAGGACTATAGTCACATATAAAGGAACTTCAAACTTAAAAGGAAAGAATCATTTCTTGAAGTATTATATGCTATACTTGGCTAGAATCTAATCTATTTAAGTAGTTTGAGATGGACTTAACATCTTGATTTCTGAATTTTAACAAAAGTTTAATTCTTAAGATTTGACTAGTCTTTCCCAAGTACTTTATATCATACTGGACTAGACAACAGAAACTTTATTAATGACAATAACTCTACATCATCCTAAATGATTAGAATGTCATCAACAAACATTAAAAGATTTATTATTCTATATAGCTTTACACACATAAGGCCTTTTAATACTTGATCAAAATCAAGCAATTTGATTTCTTGATCAAAGATGATATTTTATGGTTAATATGCTTGCTTTAGTCCATAAATAGAATTTAAGCAACTTACATACTAAACACTATGTAAGGTTGAAATTAATCAACCATTCTATTGATTTTTTTCCGTTTTAAATATGCTTGTAATTTAACATTTAGAAACCTTGTATTTAGGTGAGAATCATGTAAAGGTAGTATGTGAGAGAGTGTGAAGAAATGCTTAAGATTGTGCAATGAAGCAAGGACTTACGACTGGATGTTGCGGGTGGCTCACGACTGGCAAGCCGCCAGAAAATGCACACGAGTGAAGCATGCAAAGAAGCTGAACTGTCATGCTAGCTGTAGCACTACAGGACAAAAAGTCCAATTTGGCCATTCAGTTAGCTCGTGGCTTAAACTCGCAACTCAGTCAAGTCGCGAAGCCAAGTCGCTAGCCAGTTCTGTTTTGGAAAAATGACTCTTCGCATTCCAAACACTCACCAGTATAAATACCCCTTATACCCATGAAACGTAGAGAGCTTCTAGAGAGAATTTTGAAAGAGAAACCTTAGAGAAAAACAAGATTGACTCATCCACAATCTTTACCTAGAGACTCTTCAGATTCCTCTACTTTTACCATCTCCATTGTTATATTCTTGAGAGGTTCATTACCCAAATCTTTTTCTTACCATACCCATATCTGTGAGAAGACTATTTGGTACTTGGGAAGTAGTTAGGAAGGGACTAATAGTTATTGGTTGATGCTAAGGGCTATAGCGGAATCCGGTAAGCTAAAGAAGACAAAGGTTCGATGCAACCTTGTTGGAGCAAGAAGCTTGGAGGGTTTAGGTACACTGGGTAGATTAGGTTTGGAGAATCTTTTGCTGTTCATGTATCCCAACTTCATTCTTTAGTGGATTATTGATCGCTTGGAGGGCAGCGGAGAGGTTTTACACCGAGGGCTTCAGTTTCCTTTTTGATAACATATCGCTGTGTTGTCTTTGTGTTTGCATCTCTCTTCCCTTATTCTTTGCCATTTAATTTCTACTGTGGATGTGATTTTAATTAGTTTAGATTGTTTATCAATTTTGTTATTAGTTTATGTTCATGTTCCGCACATTTATTGTTTGATAATAAGCTTGAATTGGTAATTTGTAATTGGGAGTCTAAATGTTCATAGTGTTTTACATGCTATTTAAACATTCAATTGGTATCAGAGTGGGTACACTTGCTGTGGTTTTATTATCTAAGTGGGATCCTAAACCCTTTGGCTTGCTATGGAAAGTACTATGGCAAAGGCCAATATGAAGTGGACTAAAGGTGTTTGTGATAATGACTTTATGAGCATATTTGGAGATTGTCCTAGTAATGAACATTTAGAGTTATTTAAGTCAAATAAACATGTTAGAATTTTTATACACATGCTGAAATCATTAGTTCATAGAAATCATGATGTTCATTATAGCTTGTGTGAGTCAATTTCCTTGGTTGAAAAATATAAAAAAAGGAATAGACAATTATGTGATAAACTTGATGGTTAGAAAAGAAAGCTATATTCTTCTATTAATGAAGAAAATAAAGATGAGTCCTGCTTTGATGGTCAAGAATGCCTATCACATGCTTGTCTTTTTGTTCATACCGCATTGAAAGTGTTTAATTCATGTTTGTGGTATCTTGACAGTGGGTGTTCAAGGCATATGGCTGGAGATAAGTCTTTATTCAAAACTCTCAAAAAGAAGGAAGATGGTTATGTGACATTTGTAGATGGTAGTCATTCACAAGTTCTCAGAAATGGAACCGTTGAGATTCTGGGACTGCCCCTATTGACTGATGTGCTATACATCAAAGGATTGAAAGTGAATTTACTGAGCATTACTCAAATATGTGATGAATACTTCTTAGTCCAATTTTCAAAGAAAAGGTGTCTAATCCTAAATGATTAGGGTATTCAAGTGTTGAAGGGACTTAGGACCATCAACAATTGCTATGGTATCATTCCCAAATCGAGCATAGCGTGTCGAAGTGCTCAAGTAAATCTCTTGGAGCTATGGCATCAACGACTTGGGCATGCTAATTACAAGCAAGTGGCTAAAGTCTCAAAGTTAGAAGTAGTGGTTAGTTTGCCAAAGTTTGGGAAAATTGAGAAAAGTGTTTGTGGTCTATGTCAAATGGGAAAACAAACAAAATCAGCTCATCTTAAGGTGAATGTAGTTGTTACTTCAAGACATTTGGAGTTACTTCATGTGGATTTAATGGGTCCAACAAGAACAGAAAGCATGGGAGGAAAACGCTATATTATGGTGGTAGTTGATGATTTCTCAAGGTACTCTTGGGTGAAATTCCTTAGAGAGAAGTCGGAAGCATGTGATATAATGGAAAGGTTATGCAAGAGGCTATAAAATGAAAAAGGGGTTCCCATAGTCAAAATCAGAAGCGATCATGAGAAGGAATTTGAAGAAGGAATTTGAAAATGCTAAATTTGAAGCCTTTTGCAATGAGCACGACATCAAGAAGGATTTTTCAGCTCCAAAGACTCCAGAATAGAATGAGGTAGTTGAAAGAAAGAACCAGGTGATCCAACAGATGGCAAGAGTCATGTTACTCAACAAGAACATTCCACAAAAATTTGGGCCAAAGCTGTGAATACATCATGTCACATCGGGAACCGAATTTATTTCCGAGTAGGGACAAAGAAGATATCATATGAAATTTGTAGAGCAAAGAAACCAAAGGTGAAATTCTTCAGAATATTTGAAAGTAAGTGTTACATTCTAAATGATAGGAAAAATTCTGGAAAATTTGATGCTAAAAGTGATAAAAGGATATTCCTAGGATACTCCACAAATAGTCAAGCATGTAGAGTGTACAACAAGCGCACTAAGACAGTGATGGAGTCAATAAATGTGGTCATAGATGACACCATCTCAGAAAAGGACATTGATGATGATGACAAAGGGCTAAATCTTATGAAGAATGAGGATGATTATGATATGTCTCTAGGTGATGATGCTGAGAAAGAATCACCTAAAAAGGAGTCTACACCTCTTATATCAAGAAAAGAGACTAGATCAACATAAGCAGTTTCAAGCCCACTCGCACCGCCGGAAGTCCAACCTCCAATCTCTTGTGATGAGGAACCTTCAACTTCCAAGAGACTATCGTCAACAGTAACTCTCAATCACCCAACAAGCAATATCGTTGGTGATGTGAATGAGGGACTTGTGAATGAGGGACTTCGGTTGAGAAGAAGACCAAGATATAATGTGAATCATGTGACGTACAATTGTTATCTTGCTCAATTTGAACCCAAGAAGGTAAAGGAAGCTCTTAAAGACGAGAATTGGATAGAGTCTATGCATCAAGAGCTACATCAATTTGTTAGAAATGATGTATGAGAGTTAGTTCCAAGGCCCAAAGATATACTTGTGATCGACACCACGTGGATTTTTAAGATCAAGACTATGAAGATGGTGAAGTTGTCCAAAGCAAGTCTAGATTGGTGGCTCAAGGATATACTCAAGTTGAAGGCATAGATTTCGATAAATCTTTTGCACAGTTAGCAAGAATAGAGTCAATCCGAATTCTTCTCTCCATAGCGTGTATTACGGATTTCAAGCTGTACCAAATGAATGTGAAGAGTGCTTTCTTGAATGGTTTTCTAAATGAAGAAGTGTTTGTTGAGTAACCAAAGGGTTTTCAAGACCTTCAGTTTCTGGATCATGTGTTAAGGTTGAAGAAAGCATTGTATGGGTTGAAGCAGGCACCAAAAGCACGGTATGATCACCTCACCACATACTTATTGGATTGTGGTTTCAAGAGAGGCCAAGATGATCGAAGATTGTTTGTCAAAAGAGATGAGAAATATCTCTTTGCTGCTCAAGTGTATGTGGTTGATATTGTTTTTGGATCCACAATTGATTAACTAGCTCATGAATTTTCGGAAGAAATGAAAAGGGAATTTGAGATGAGCATGGTGGGGTAGTTGAACTACTTCCTAGGGCTTCAATTGAAACAATGGAAAGATGGAATATTCATCTCTCGAGAGAAATATGCCAAAAATCTTGTCAAAAGATTTGGTCTAGACTCTAAGAAACACACTTCCACTCCCATGAGTTCCTCAGCAAAACTGAGCATAGATGTAGCCGGTGTTGACGTAGACTCAACACTTTATCGAAGCATGATTGGTAGTCTTCTCTATCTCACTGTAAGTAGGCCAAACATTGCTTTCAGTGTCGGGGTATGTGCACGATTCCAAGCAGCACCTAAAGAGTCCCACTTGACGGCAGTCAAGCGAATTATTCGCTATATCAATGGCACATCTGACTATGGAATTTGGTATTCAAAAGATTCAAATGAATGTTTGGCTGGATATTCAGATGCTGACTGAGTCAGGTGCATTGATAATAGGAAAAGCACTTTCGGTGGTTTCTTTTATCTTGGGAATAACTTGGTTTCATGGATGAGCAAAAATCAGAATTTAGTCTCTCTTTCAACAGTTGAAGTTGAATATATAGTAGCAGGAAGTTGTTGCCATAAATCTGTTAAAGAATCTAGTTCATCACTCGAAGTCCAAGCATATTGAGATCCGATATCACTTCATTCGGGACTTGGTGGAGGACAAGATTGCGTGTCTAGAGTTTATCAACACTAACAATCAAAAGGCGGACATATTCACTAAACCTCTTGATGGTCCGAGGTTTGAATCTTTGCGTAAGACTATTGGTGTCGGTATCATTCCTTGACCTCTATCTTCCATGTGATCTTTTTGTGTTCATTTATGCATTTCTCCTTTTTGGTCATACATGTTATGTGTATTTGCAATCCTTTACTTAAAATGTTTTTACATTGTTGTTTTTTATCAATCTTTTCTTGCTTTTGTGTCAAAAATCCAAAACACATAAAAAGTTGAAAATCTAAAATGTTTGATCAACATTGTTGATGATAGGCCACAAACTGAATGACCCATTGTGATAAAACCAATTAATTAATTAGCCAAATTATTAATTAATCAATTTATCATGCAATTGCGTGGAAGCACAAACAAATCACCAAAAACTAAATATGCAGCGGAAATTAAATGACACGGTGATTTGTTTACGAATGGAGAAAAACCTCGTGGCAAAAACCCCACCGGGTGATTTTTAGGTCACCACTCCTGAAACTCCATTATTATCAAATCAAGCAGTTACAAGTAGAGGAATCCCAAGTACCTTACCAACCTACAGTTGAACCCTTACCCTAATACCCAATTGGACTTGATCTGTAGCGACAGTTCCCACCTTTGATGCACGGCTCCCAAGTACGTGACTAACCAATGCGGGATCCCAGTACGCGACTTCAGAACACCAACTTAAGGAAGAAAGGTTGGCTATCGAGCAGGTGTCGAGCTTTAATGAAATTGCACTTCAGCTTGCTTTTTCTTGGACAGACTTGATGACTTCAACACTTGACCTTGAAACCTTATTTCTTGAAGTATTAAAAACACCTATAACTATCCAATTACAAGTAGAGTGCATTTTGTCAAAGGATTAGCCAATTTACATAAATAAGTGACATATGTTCTTAACAAGTGAAAACACATATGTCCTAACAATCTCCCCCTTTGGCAATCCGTGACAAAACCACAACAAACAAATGAACATATGAGAGAAGTCATAAATCACTAATCATATTCACTTGTTGAATACAATAAAATCTATCTTAACAGAAACTCTTGAAAAACTTTGCAAGAAGAGAGTTTATGGCAAGTAGACTTTGACAACCTGTATTTCTGAAATACTTTAAACAAAACTCATCAAGGCATATTGTGTAAAACAGAAATAATAGATTACATACAAGGTATAAAGAACATGTGTATAAAGATAGAGAAGAAACAACACATGAAGAGAGAGGTGAAAGAAACATACATCCACATATATAGAGAAGGATAAGTACAATGTATGTAAAAATGGTCAAAGGACCACATATACAAGATCAATGTATCTAAAAAGAATAGAAAAGAAAAGATACATAAAAGCCTCACTACATCCCTCAAGAATATCAACACTCCCCCTATCAAAATGTCCTATACTAACTCTCCCCCTAAGATGACTACTCGCATAACCCAAAACTACTCCCCCTTTTTGTCACGAGTGACAAAGGGTAGAGTGTCATGTAGACATCTCATCAGTAGAGCTAGCATCCCATCATCATCATCATCATTCTCATCATTCTCAAAATCTGAAGCTGCCGGAGTAGGTGGTGAAGGAGTAACCTCTGGAGCAAAACCACCTATGGTCGCCTGTCGTCGTGGAATACGACCAACACGAACATTCACCTGATACAACTCAGCAGAGAGTGTATCAAGGCGAGTGTCCATGCGCTGCAGCTACGCCATAATGTCTCTTAGAGATACATCGCCCGTAGAGGAAGAAGGAGCAGATGTAGATGGAGTGGATCTGGATTGAGCAGATTTGGACGGAGCCGAATGGGAGGGAGGAGTGGCATTCACCTGTCGTGACCTGAACTGCGCTTCACTACATTTTACAGTAGCGGCATCTATGGCAGATATGTGTGTGAAGTGGTCGAACACAGGAAAGGGAATGAAAAAATGGCGTAAGATCCTCGTGATAGCGGAAGGAAAGATGAGCTTATCACGGGACGCCGAATCAAGATGAACATCTATGACAGAAAGAATGAAGTGAGAAGAAAAATCTATAGTAAGATGCTCTAACAAAGATAACAAAAATCGAGCATGAGGCTCAGTAATGGAGTTGTAGTGAGAAAGTGGATGGAGTACAAAAGTCATCACCATGTTAAGAAATCTAGGACCTTTAGCAAAAGGCCTACATGATGTATACTGATGCTCTCTCGAATCAGCAGGGTGCTGACAAAAGGCAGAGATGAGCTCATCTTTGGACACAGTCCTCAGACACTCACAAGAAGGATAATCAGGAAACTCTATCCTAGGAACCTTAAGCACATCCGCAACGAGCTGTGGTGTGATAGGAATGCGCGTACCTCGAATGCGAGTGAAAAAGAGAGGTACTGAACAATCTATCCCGTGCATGTTGGAGTAAAACTCCTAAATCAGTACAAAGGGACAAGTGACCGGGATGTCACATAGTGACCCCCATCCCCTACTGTGAATGACAGTGGGAAGATCAGTGTCGGCGAAGTCCGCCAGAATGACTTGGCGTTTCGAATGAACACCTCATCGAGAAAAGTTCTCCAAAAATGCCTTGTGGGCATCTCTATCACGGAATCGAAGGTTAAGAGGAGCAGAGTTAGAAGAAAGGAAGCTCCAAAATGCAGAGGGTTCCGAGCAGGAGTGGATTTACGTTTGGGTGTTATAGACACTACTAATGTAAAAGAATAAGAAAGAGATAGAGAGGAAGACAATTAGAAAAGTTCCCAAAACAGTTCACATATATCAAATATACTAAACAATAAGTACGTATGCATGGGGAATGCATGAGCATGTGACATGCAAATCAAAAAGGCATCATGGGCTCAGCCCAATCCAATCCTACCAGCACACAGTATAAAGCACACATCTAAATGCATGTAAATGTGATTCCAATGCACATGGAATGCAATGTATGACATTTTAAAAGAATTTAAGTGAAAAACCAACCAAAATTTCAAGAACAACTCATCAATTTTGAAAATCCCAAAAATTTCAAAAAAATCCCAAAACCTAGGTTTCAAAACATGCAATGCATGAAAAAGGAAGGGAAAAAGAACTTACCAAGTGAAGGAAATCAAGAGAAGACCAAAAATGATGAAGATTTGAAGATTTGAGTGAGAGAAACTTGTTTGGGAGGTGAAAAGTCTTCGGATAGATCGAGAGAGATCGACAGAATGAGAGAAAAATCATGATCGCAGCTTATATAGGCACCTCAGTAATTCTCGACAGCTGAGGTGTCGAGAGGTATCGAGAAAGGTGTCGAGAATTTTGCCTTCAACAGCTGAAGGTATCGAGAGGTGTTGAGGTGCAAGATCAATTTCAAATAAAAGAATCTTGATCAATCTACAAGGTGTCGAGTAGGTGTCGAGGGGACATAAACTTTCTCGATCGATCCATCAGGTGTCGAAGAGGTGTCGAGATTGCGATAAGAAAATGGCTTGAGAGGCTCGACAGATGACCAGGTATCGAGGAGGTGTCGAGCAAGTAGTTAAAAACAGTGTTTCGAGAAGAGAAAAACACAGACATGAATGCAATCCAACAAACACCTCAACCAATGATCCATTCAACATATAAAGCTTTCAAAATCATCTCTCAACAAGAATTTAAGCACATGGATCCTAAAAAAAACACACACACACACACACACTAAACAAGTCTAACCAATTTTATTTTTCAAAAACAAGTTAAGACAGTTTAGTGAGCATACATTAGCACATGTAAACACTTGTGATGGCCAAATCACATTGTACCTGCACATGTATCAAAAGTAGCAAAGAATATTGCGTGTTGTGTGTGAAAAACATCGCAAGATTGTGTATGTGTATGCATATTATGACGATCTGAGATATGAGAAAATAACTTTAACTCACACATAATCATAACTGTTTGATGGGGACTATCATCTTCAAGGTACATCATATAACTCCCACATCTCTTAGAATACACGCTTGCAACCATATTTAAAGCATTTTTGATCTTTTTGCTTTTTATTTTCTTTGCATATTTTCTTTTAAGCATATCATACAAGGGCATATAAAAAAGAGAAAAGAAATACCCAAGATGTTAAGCATTTGACAGCGCACTTTTGCTTTGCCGAAGCCTACGAATGTTTTTAACACTACACTTTTGCTATGCCGAAGCATATAGGTGTCATATTATGATTGGCGGGCAACAGTGGTAAGATGGTTATTTATGCCTTTCTCTTAGAATTTTCTAGTCCTACCCGTCAAAAAGAGTGATACGAGTGTTAAGTTTAAGAGATAACTTAATCTTACTCATTACAAATAATAGCCATAAAGCTCACTTGCTTAGTTGTGCATAGAGATACTCATCTAAGTTACAAAAGATACAAAGTTTAGAAACTTTGTTTCAATGGCCATCCAAGGTACATAAATACCAAAGTACACAAAACACACTGTTTTTGTATTTTTCTGATTTTTCAATTTTTTTTTATTTTTATATTTAAAAACAAAATAAACAAAACTGAAGGTAAACACACAAAACATGTTAAAACAAAGTAAAGCATAAAACTAGACTAACTCAACAAAAATGCAAAACACATAAGTAATGCAACAAAAAAAAAAGGGGGTGGGGGGAAAGAAAGTGATGAAATCACTTAGAGTCCTTTTTTTTCCACACCTTAGAAGAACCTTTCCTTTGATTGAACCCTTGAACCGGTAGTGAGGGGGAAGAATTGAAACCGTTCAAGTTGGAAAGAAACATGAGGGCTTTTAGAATATCTCCAAGAGGAGCAAGAGAGGATTGAAGCTGATTTTGGCTTCTAGATGTTATCATGCCATTGCTCTATTGAGTGGCTAGCTACTTATAGCAATTTGGTCGAGTATGACCGGCAGCTCCACAATGATGACAGAGATGCTGCTTCTTTAGGCTTTTAAGAGTTAGCCTTCTTAAACCTAGGGTTTTTGGCATCTTTCTTATCTTGTTTAGAGGGTGCTCCTAAGATAGATTTACCCTTGTCTAAGTTCTCACTAGCTAATTCAATTTTGACATTAGTGTTCTCAATTTCAGTGTTATTAGCAGGAGAAACAAAAACAAAATTGCTAGTGGAAGCAGTATTAGAGAAAGAGAAACCATACCCCAAGCCAGTTCGATCTGAAGCAGATTTCTGATTTCCAAGCATCTCATCAAGCTTTGCACTTGAAGTCCTCTCCAATTGAGCTCTAACTTGAAACAGCTTAGCTTCAAGCTTCTTGGTCTTCTCAGCCAAAAAGTTGTTCTCAAATCTCAGTGCTCCAATAGTTTGATTCACCTCATCAAATTTTGTGGACAAATTTTCACGATCAAGTTCCACATCACTGAGTTTCTTGGTGGCCAGCCTATAAAATTTCTCATGCTTCTCAGAGAGCTTGTAAAGCTTCTCATAGGCTGAGTGGATATGATCTTGATCATCAATCTTCTCAAATTTGGACTCTACCAATTCTTCTTCTTCATCCACTTCTTCAACAATCCCCTCAGTAGGATTGACTGTGGCAGTGAAGGCATTTAAGATTTCGTCATCCTCAGTGTCGGAATCATCTTCAGGCTTAGTGTCACTCAAGGTTGTAGCAAGTGCCTTACTCTTCCCAATGCTTTTGAGATATGTTGGGCATTCATGCTTCATGTGACTGAATCCATGACATCCGTAGCATTTTGGTCCTGTAGGAATAGTGTACTGACCGCCATCCTTAGCATCCTTCTTCCCTTTGTCTTGACTCTTGAACTGAGAAGAACTAGATTGTCTGTGGTACTTGTCGAAATTCCTTCCATTGGCATTTTTCATGAACTTCTTAAACTACCTTGTAATGTAGGACTTCATCTTGGAATCTTCATCATCGGAAGACTCATCTGTATCACTGCTCTTCGCCTTCAAGGCCATGCTCTTGCTTTTACCAGTTTTGCCAATCTTGGAGAGTCCTAACTCATAAGTCTGCAAGTTTCCAACCAGCTCAGTCAAAGGAATCTTGTCAATATCCTTTAATTCTTCTATTGCCGTTATCTTGGCATGGAATCTCTCAGGTAGAGATCTGAGCACCTTCCTTACAACCTTGCGTTCAGGGATGGTTTCCCTAAGATTGAAGGCTGAGTTCACTATGTCCTTTAGCTTGGAATAGAACTCATCAAACGACTCATCCTCCTCCATCTTAATTTCTTCAAAGCTAGTAGTGAGCCTTTGAAGTTTTAAATATTTGATAGCCTTTGTTCCTTCATAGGTTGTCTAGAGGATGGTCCAAGCTTCCTTAGCAGTTTCAGTTGAGGATATCTTCTTGAACTCCTCATTGGTGACTGCGCTAAATAGGGCATTTAACGCTCTGCTGTTAAAGTTAGCCGCCTTGATCTTGGCATCATTCCAATCGGCATGTTCTTCTTTTGGCTTAGTCCAGCCAATCTCTACAGCTTGCCACACCTTCTCATCTAAAGATTGCAAGAAAGCTCTCATGTGTACTTTCTAGTATGCATAGTTAGTGCCATCAAATAAAGGAGGTATGATTAATGACTGTCCTCTATCCATGACAAACAGGGGTCAATAGATCACACAGCAATGATTAAACCTAATCAGAGTGTGCCTGCTCTAATACCACTTGATAGGCCACAAACTGAATGACCCCTTGTGATAAAATCAACTAATTAATTAGCCAAGTTATTAATTAATCAATTTATCATGCAATTGTGTGGAAGCACAAACAAATCACCAAAAACTAAATATGTAGCGGAAATTAAATGACACGGTGATTTGTTTACGAATGGGGAAAAACCTCGCGGCAAAAACCCCATCGGGTGATTTTCAGGTCATCACTCCTGAAACTCCACTATCATCAAATCAAGCGGTTACAAGTAAAGGAATCCCTAGTACCTTACTAACCAACAGTTGAACCCTTACCCCAATACCCAATTGGACTTGATCTGTAGCGACAGTTCCCACCTTTGATGCACGGCTCCCAAGTACGAGACTAATCAATGCGCGGATCCTAGTACGCGACTTCAGAACACCAACTTAAGGAAGAAAGGTTGACTGCAAGGTTCTTCAGTTCATCCTACACGATGAAGATCAGGAAGATGCTTGGTCACAAAACCCTATGGTGTAAATATACAACAACTTCTTGAAGGAAGACGAACTAGGTCAAGAACTTCGTCTTTTGATCACAATTTGCTTGAATAGAGATTGCTCAATGAATTTGCAACTTGTGTCACACTTGACGGCTCTTAAAACAATCCTTTTATATGTTTAGGGTTTGGAGAAAAGAAGGCCCAAAAACATATTTACGGATTCCAAGAAAATCAAATCAGAAAATCTGAATTTTTAAATCTCGACAGATAGCAGGTGTCGAGATAGCTATCGAGCAGGTGTCGAGTTTTAATGAAATTACACTTCAGCTTGTTTTTTCTTGGACAGACTTGATGACTTCAACACTTGACCTTGAAACCTTGTTTCTTGAAGTATTAAAAACACCTAGAACTACCCAATTACAAGTAGAGTGCGTTTTGTCAAAGAATTAGCTAATTTACATAAATAAGTGACATATGTTCGTAACAAGTGAAAACACATATGTCCTAACAGTTGAGTTTTATCTCAAAACATATTTTGCCTTGTACCTTTGTACTAATGGCTTTGTGCATCTACAAGCTTAGCTTATTCCCTATGCACTCATATCATTGTATAAGAAACCTTGAAATTTATGTGACTGTTGTAAATAGATCTTCAACCTTGTCATGAATGATTAGTGAATGATTTTGTTGATCTTGAGACATGCATAGATTTGTGCCTATATATCTTTCCACTCTTTATTTTATTGTTTTTGCTTAAAGAGCTCACAAAATGTAAATCTCCAAATGAAAAGAGATATTGAGCTGCAAAATCCTATCTCACATATTAGTATTTGACTAGGAAAAAGGGGAAAGTGACCAAAAATAAATTGTATGATGCCTAAAAAGCCAAAGGTTAACTCATCAAATTGAAATATCAAAAATTTCAAGCATCGATCTCACAATGAGATGTATTGTTTCAAAAAGGTCAAATAATGTGATGTATATGAAACCAAATGAAAAGCTTCAAAGTTATGATTATCAAGTTGTATGTGGGAGCTCATATATGCATATTTCTAAAATTGAGATGGGTCACATTATCTAGTGCTAATTGTGTATGTCTTGGTTGAATTGATCATTGAAGCTTCACATTAAACTAAGGACTATCTCATTTCTGATATCCACACCCATCATACATGTCTATGTTCAATGAATGCCATATTCATTTGTGTAATTGTACTTGATTAAATGTGTTTTCACATGCTCAATCTTTGTTGACCAAACATAAATTTTTTTTTGAGTGTTTTAGTTTGTTTTTGGAAAGTTTTTTGTTTTTACAAAAATTGTCAAAATTTCAAAAACAGTGTTGCCCTGTTCTAGTGACTCAGTCGTGGGTCAGTCAAGTCGCATGTTCCTAGTTGCGAACATTACTCAAAAGGTCTTTGTGACTCACTGGCGGGTCAAAGTCCTTGTCGCAAAAAATGCTTAAAAATTTTTTCAAAATTTGAGTTTCTATGTTTCTCGCGGCTCAGTGTGGCGACTTGCTCGTAGGTGGAAGGTCCAGTCGCGAGGGGTACACAGAGATTTTCGCGGCTTACCTCGCGACTTTCTTGCAGGTAGACCTTCTAGTCGCAAAAAACACTTAAAAAAATTTCCAAATTTCTTTAAGTGTTTTAGCAGCTGGCCCTGGCGACTTGCACATGTCTTGACTTAGTTGCGAAAATCACGTGTTTTGCGCAAATTGGTCAGTTTTTAAAACTTTTCAGTTTTCCCTCGATCTTTTGTGACTATTCATTGTCTTCCTCATTTGAACCTTTCTCAAACTCACTGTGTTTCTCATATAAACCACCATTGTTGTTCATCATTTCTACTTCAATCTTCAAGAAAAGGTGTGGGTTTTGTTTCTTACACATTATATTTTACATTTACTACATATATCTCTTGGACTGTGTGTTTTTGTTGATATTTGTATATCTCTTAATTGAATATGAGTATCTGATCTTATGGTGAAATTGTTGTATGTTTTTTTGGTGGTTATGTACTGATATACTCTATCTTTAGTAAACATTGTGTTGTTAATGGCACGTACGAACTCATTTTCATGTTTGGGACCTAAATCTCAAAAATTTTATGGTTTTCTTCATTATCCATGTTTTGGAACTAACCCAATGCTAATATTGTTTGGTGCCTTGTGTGGTTTCTCTTGTTTTTGATAAAACATGATGCAGGATGAAAATGTCTCCATTCAAGAGAGCAGCTGTGAAAAGGGGCAGTGGCAAAGGGAAGGAGCCTGTCATTGATGTTGATGACCTCTCACCTAGAACAAAGAGGACCCATTAACCATCAGGAGTGTTTGATCCCAACAAGTTTAGATCCTATGCTGCCTTTTAGACTCATGAGAATTATTTCAAAGATGCTACATCATTGGTTGAAAGGACTGTTGATCAACCTTCTCTTTTTGACACCAACATTCCTAAATGGTTTGCTTACAAAGATTAGAATTATCTTCTCTCCAACCTTGATAAAGCATATGAGAGTTTAGTAAAAGAGTTTTGTGCCAATGCAATTGTTGAAGGTGAAGAACTCAAGTGCTGGGTTAAAAGAAAAAGTTTCTCAATCTCGCCCGCATATCTGGCTGAGATCCTTCACATCAATCGGCCAATGCTTAAAAACTTACCGATTTATGATGTTCTATGTCCAAATGAGGACCTACTTCGAGATGCTCTTGGAAAAGACTTGAAATTCTTGTCAAATGGAAATTCAGTCAGTGTTTCCTATTTTCCTCCGAAATTGAGGGTGCTTACAATCATCATTTTTCACAACCTGTATCCATTATCTAGCATTGGGTATATGAACCTTGGACGTGCCTTGTTTCTTCATGATCTGATCTCTGATGTAGAGATTGACATTTGTGCACATATCTTTCATGTTCTACGCAAAACGGTTCTACGAATTGATTCAAGGACATGCATTCCTTTTTGCTGTCTCATTTCTAGGATATTGAAGCTTAAAAGGATTCATCCATCAATAGATGAGTCTCCTTGCACAAAATCGTCTCCAATCAACATGCGTATGTTTAACGCTAGCATTGGTCATAGTCGGAAGGGAATCAAAACGAAAACTTCAACATCTCATAGTGGTTCGTGCTCTAGCTCATGCTCATCGAATGAGAAGCTAGACAACATTATGGCATCTAACTATGAGTTGAGCACCAAGATGTCTGGACTTGCATCTATCTTGCACCATTACAACATTCGGTGTGATATGAAGTTCACTTCTCTCCAAACTCAATTGGATTAGATTCAAAGAAAGCTAGAAGAAGATGAGGACTAGCTATTCCATGACAAAAAGGGGGAGATGATGTTGATAGGGGGAGTACAATGATAAGGGGAGAAAGAGCCGGATCGAAGGGGGAGATTTCAGCAAGCAGGCCTATGTTTAATATTTTGCTTCATATTAGCATATTTCAGTGTTTATGTTATGGTATTCAGTTTTAGTTCTAGTTTGTACCTTCTGCTTTTGTAAGCTTTTAAGGCTTTTGTACCCTTACTTTGTAGCTTAAATACTTGCTGTTAAATGTCATGCATTTTCTTTAAGTACTTCACTCTTATGCCTTTTGTTGGAATTTATATCCTTAACGCAATTACCTTGTGTTGTTGCATTGGTTAAGTGTTGGACATGCAAATAATACTTTGCATTAAGCTTATTAGCTTGCATGTCTGGATGTTTATTCCGTGTGTAAATGAGCATTGTGATCACTATTTATAGTGATTGTTCATTTTTGGTCAAGCCTTTGTTTATTACTTATTTCCATTTTGCTTGTTCGCTTTTATATGCATTACAAGTTTTCTTCATACAATGATCATCTTGTGTTGTTGTGTTTCAGGAGATACTTGTTCTTATGGTTCAAGAGCTTCACAGATTCTAGAGTTAGGTGTGAGTGAGTTTTGTTCAACTGTTCCCAACTCACTCGTTAAGTCATGGAATAGCCAAAAGGGGAGATTGTAAAGTTGAATTTAATTAACCATTCTGTTGGCTTTATTCTGTACCAAATTTACTTGTAATTCAACATTTAGAAACCCTATATTTAGGTGGGAATCATGTAAGGGTAGTATGTGAGAGAGTGTGAAGAAATGCTCAAGATTGTGGAGTGAAGCAGGGATTCACGACTGGATCTCACAGGTGGCTCACGACTGGCAAGCTGCTAGAAGATGCACACGAGTGAAGCATGTAGAGAAGCTGAACCATCATGCCACCTGTAGCACTATAGGACAAAAAGTCCAGACTAATCATTCAATTAGCTCGCGGCTTGAACTCGCGACTCAGTCAAGTCGCGAGGCCAAGTCGCCAGCCAGCTCTGTTTTAGAAAAATAAATCTTCGCATTCCAAACACTCACCAATATAAATACCCATTATACCCATGAAATGTAGAGAGCTTCTAGAGAGAGTTTTGAGAGAGAAACTCTAGAGAAAAACAAGATTGACTTATCCACAATTTTTACATAGAGACTTTTCAAATTCCTCTACTCTCACCCTCATTATTGTTACATCCTTGAGAGGGTCATTACCCAAATCCTTTTCTTACCACTCCCATATCTGTGAGAAGGCTATTTAGTGCTTGGGAAGCAATTAAGAAGAGGCCAATGGTTATTGGTTGATGCTATGGGCTATAGCGAAATCTGGTAAGCTAAAGAAGACAAATGTTTGGCGTAACCTCGTTGGAGCAAGAAGCTTAGAGGGCTTAGGTACACTAGGTAGATTAGGCTTGGAGAGTCTTCCATTGTTCATGTATCCCAACTTCATTCTTTAGTAGATTATTGACCGCTTGGAGGGCAGCAGAGAGGTTTTACACCTAGGGTTTCAGTTTCCTCTTCGATAACACATCGCTGTGTTATCTTTGTGTTTGCATCTCTCTTCCCTTAATCTTTGCCATTTAATTTCTATTGTGGATTTGATTTTAATTGGTTTAGATTGTTTTATTAATTCTGTTATTAGTTTATGTTCATGTTCCGCTCATTTATTGTTTGATAATAAGCTTGAATTGGTAATTTGTAATTGGGGGTCTAAATGTTCATTGTGTTTTACACTCTATTTGAACATTCACACTACTAGTTCTTTGCTATGAACAAGTCTAGTTACATCATATAGATGTCTTCCTCAAGATTACTACCAAAAGAAACTTTCTTGATATTCATGTCATATTTCATCCAAATAAAATATAATGAATAAGAGAATCTAGATAGAGTCAAACTTGACCATTGGTGAAAAAATCTTTTCATAATCGAACCATTTCTTTCTGAACAAATCTTTCCGTCACTAGTCTTGACTTTGAAGGTTTGCACCTTTAAATCTATCAATCTCATTTACTTGTAGACCTATTTGAAAACAATAGGCTTAATGCCATTAGGCACCTCTACAAGTTCTAGAATTTAGATAGAATCTAATTATATTTGTAAGCTCAAAAATGTGTTGAAAACACAAGAGCTGTTTAGACACCCAAATTAAAATTACGGCTCGATTAATTTTACACTAACATAATACTAAGTGCGGAAAAGTGTAAAAGCAAGCGGATAAATAAACAAGCTAATCTAATCCATATTCGAAGCAACACAACAGTAAAATGGAATGTAAAAGAGTAGGGAAGAAAGATGCAAACACAAGAAAATTTGCCGATGTGTCATCGAAGAGGAAACTGTAAAATTCGGCAAAAAACCTCTTCGTCACCTTCCAAGCGAAAATCGATCTACTAGACAATCAGTTGGGATACTCTTTGAAGCCTAAAATACTTTACTTGCAAAAAAGAAATTCCTAAGGCAAGAGCCTCTAGAACTTCTTTAACGTAAGGGGACTTGAAAAATTAGAAGAGAATAGCCAGAAAGGGGGGGGGGGGGGGTGGGGGTCAGAAAGTGTGTTGAATTTGAGAGGCATCCTCTATTTATAAAGGTTGGAATGCTTCGAAAAATTAGCTGAATGATCAGATACAAATTGGGACGCATCCTTATCTCTAAAAAATCGAAAAGGGAATCCAAGAGTCCTTGGGCTGTGCCAGCAATTTGGGCCAATTGGCACTCCAAGAGTGCTGAATGGCCCTCTTGGGTGCCAAACCTGTGTTTAAATTTTGGTCCAATTTGGACTCTGTTTTTTAGGGTTTTTGAGCCGGGAATTGCACTTAGACACATTTTTAATCCGTATTCTAAAAATGAATCCCCTCTTCTAGATATTCGGGTCTTTAAAGTGTAATTATCTTGTAGATAAACACTCCAAAAAAGTCTTTGATTATCCACAATTTCTTTGTTATTTGATTATCCACTTTATTCCCATGCATGTAAGTCTATTTTTAACACTAACTAACAACCAATCACAAAATTATTTAATTAATTTCAATTGTTTAGCCAATAAGAATTAATTTAAATTAATCGTGTGTGATTGGTTCCACCCAAACGAAATGCATGCAGATCGTGCAAACTTGACCATGCGATATCTTTTAATCCAACGGTCACCATTAGAAACTCATGATCAATTTTATGATATGCAATGAATGAATTAATGCATGTAATGCAACTCTAAATGCCAGGTATATGAATGGTCACTCTAGCCATCTTCATTGATTAAATTATGGGTGCAAAATTGAATGTCTATAGAATGCCCCTTATTGACAGAGCTTGCAAAGTGAATGTCATTGTAAAACAAAGATTTTGATTTTAGAAGCCATGATTTAATTGAGGTCGACGTTTCAAAGATTACCTCACCCTAGAACCTAAAACCTTGGAACATAGAACTAGTGTTTTGCTGTTTTGAAAAAAAAGAGAATTGTGAATACTCAACCTACTTGGTAACTGATAAATTTGAAATAAATCTTGAAATTTGGGGTGACTGAGAGGCTTCTATGTTAGGACATATGTGATTGAATGTTAGGAACATTTGTCAATATAAAATTGGTCAATCCTTTGACAAAACACACTTTGCTTGTAATTAGGTAGATCTAGGATGTGTTTAATGCTTCAAGGAACAAGGTTTCAAGATTAAGTGTTAAAACCATGCAAGTTTGTCCAAGAAACAAGTGAAGAAGTGCTGGATTTTAAAGCTCGACAGCTATTATCTATCGAGGTTTAAATTGCTGCTGAAGGCCGATGCTCAACAGCTAGCTCGACAGATAAGCTATCTATTGAGGTTTATGAAAATCTATTTTTTAGAGCTGATCTCACTCCAATCTGTGAATAGATGTTTGGGCTTTCTTTTCTCATAACCTTAAACATATATAAGGATTGTTTTAAGAGCTGTCACAGCTGATGCAAGCCAACGCAAAAGCTTTTCACAAGTATACTGTGAAAATCGGAGACATATGCCATAGTTCATCTTTCTCTTCAAGAAGCTGCTCTGTTTTTACACTGTAGGGTTTTGTAACCAATAAGCTTCGTGATCTTTATCGTGTTGATGAACTAAAGAAATTTGTAGCCAATATCATTCTCAAGTTGGTGAGTTAGCCACATACTGGGATCCGCGCATCGAATCGGTTAATCACGTCCTGGAAGCCGTGCATTGAAAAGGAGAGATTGTCACTATAGAACTAGTCCAATTGGGTATTGGGGTAAGGGTTCAATTGTAGGTTAGTATAAGTTACTGAGATTCCTTTACTTGTAACTGTTTATTGTGATAATAGTAAATTTTCAAGAGTGATGACCTTAAAATCACCTAGTGAGATTTTTTGTTGTGTAGGTTTTCTCCATTCGTAAACAAATCACCGTGTCAATTTAATTTTGTTAGGACATATGTTAAACGGTTTTAGACTCCTTAAACCAACCAGACTAACCTCGTAAATTAGCCAAATGATTAACTTAGTCAATTTAAGCAATTCTTGGTATTCACAAACATACAATAATATCAAAAGTATAAAGTAGCGGAATAATAAATAACACAAGATATGATCACCCAGGAAAACCAAACCGGTAAAAAACCTGGGGAAGATTTGACCTAGCTATTCTCAAGGTAAACTTGAATCCACTATGCGAAAGAATCGAAGTTTATACAAAAGGACTTACAAGCTCCCCGCTTGACTTCCTAATACTACCCACTAGTAGAATTTACTGACACGACCACGTGCAAACTCCAAATCCACGGACTCCTTCTTTCTTGGATTCTCCAATTAGCTCCAAGCACCCAAACTTGTTATTCTTTAACCTCCAATGGCAGTAACCTAGTTGATCATCAAGGTATTGAAGTAATCTCTACCTAGAAAACCCTAAGCTTTGTGTAAAGGAAAGCTCCTCTGGATCTCACAAGAGATTTACACAAAACAGAAAAGTATGAACAACAACACAACAAGAGCACTCTCAAAACGTGACTAGGGTTTTTCTTTTTACACCTAGGGTAAAAATAGAAAACCTAAAACATTTAATGAGTTAGGGCTGAGCTGGAATATTCTGCAGAAAAACATTTTGCTTGAGATTCGGTCGATCGACTCTTTCTTTCGATCGATCGAGCTAGACTGAAATGTACCAATGCATCTACAGCCTTTTGATTCCAACTTTACATGAAAGACACAACTTTGAGCAAGCCTAAACAAGACTAAACATATTGTTTTGATCATGGGCATTATACATTAGAGTTCTAAATACATAAATTCCTAAATCTTTAGAACCTAACAGACTCTCCTTTCGGCAATCCGTGACAAAACACAAACTAAAAACTTAAAGTTTACAAGTGAAAGCCCTTTACATAAATAATACTCATAAAAACCAAAATTCAATCCTAACTACTATCCATCAATTGCAAGTGTAGACAGTAGCTTAATTGAATCAACCTGTATATTCCTGAAACACTCAACAAATGCATAAACGCATGTGTGACAGAAAATAGTAAATAAACAGGTATAACATTCTTGTATGATTCACACAACTCATAATAAAGACATATATCAATGAATAATCTCATAAATATAAATCAATAAATAGTGAATCCAAAGAAACAAGAATCATGTATATATCATGTATATAAAAAAAAAAAAAAAATAAAAAAAAAAAACCATGTTACTCCCCCTAACATGAATATCCCCAAAAATGATATACAAAGTAAAGCGCCTAGATACAATCTAATATCTCCACTAGCTCCTTAAAAAAAAAAAAAAAAAAAACTCTCCCCCTAACTACAAAACTCCCCACAAAGTCTACTCTACTTCCCCTTTTTGTGACGGAATGCCAAAGAGTAATCACAATCTATCATCAAAAGGAGGTGGAGAGGGTGAACGAAGATGTGCTACATCGGCACGCAGAGCACGAATCTCGTCAAGCAAGTCCACCAAAATCTAATTATAAGCTGCTTGAACGGTCATGACAGTTTCTAAGGTACGATGGATATTAAAGTCATCCGATGGAGGTGGAGGAACATCAGCAGCAGCAACAGCATCAAGATCAAAAACATCCTCACTAGCAGGACTTGTAGAAGATGAGGGAGGAGGTGCGGAACCAGAAGGCTCAGACCTAGGGCGTTTAGAGCCAACTCGAAGGTGAGCAGCCCTCTACCTAAGAGAAGATGCACCAATAGGAGCAATCACATGAACAGGCTCAGAGGAAGGGAAACCACTAAGATCAAGATAAAGTAAAATCCTATGAATAAAAATAGGATGAACAAGAGCATGTGAAGAAGATGAACTCCTATAAACTTCATTCAAAGAACAAAGAAACAAATGGGGAAAACTGATAGGAGCATCAGTGACAAGAGCGTACAAAAATACACATCGCTCGAGAGGAATTGTTTGAAGATGAGAAATTGGCCAAATAGAGTGACACGCTATCCTAAAGAAGATATAATGCAACTCAAAAAGCTCAGCACAGGTGATCCTAGGATCAGAACCCCACTAGATAGAAGACCCAGTGATGTAAGACATGACATCACTCAAAACAGGAGACTCATCATAAGGATAGTCTGGGTGCTGGACCAAGGGTACCCCAAGAGCATTAGCCACTACCGTAGGAGTAATGAAGTACTCTACGCCTCATATCCAACTCTTTACTAAAGTGTTGGAATCATAGACGCGGATAGAGATGTTCGAGAAGAACTCTCTAATCAGGGTAGCTAGAGGAGGAGGATTAGAAACATCCAACAGAGGTAACCAGCCCCAACGCTCAAAGTTTGCCTTAATGGCAGGATCAAGCTCATCTAAGATGATAGAACACTCAGACCATATCTTTCTCTTAAGGTTCAGCTTCTTATAAGTCTCTTGGTTTTTCTCACTCAGAAACTTTTCTCGGTCAAAGGAAGGAGAGGAAGGAGTAGGTATGGGGACAGACCTATGATCCCTAGTCTTCCTAGGCATAGTGCTAAGGAAACGGACAAAGATACACAAAGAAGACCAAAAAAAAAAAAAAACCATGGGTAGACTCCAAGTTAGCTTAAAAAGATATAGAACAACAATCTATATGATGCATGAACAACCACAATGTCATGATGCATGTACTAATGTAGTAAGTAAAGTTCAAATTAAGTTTAATTGCACAAAATTGGCTTGAACATAGAGTTTCTAACAAAAACCCTAAAAATTTGAAAAACCACTAGAAAATTTTGAAACAAATTGATAAATTGAGCATTACATAACACAACACACATATTATAATGCTTAATTACATCAAAACAACAAGCCAATTTCATTAATTTCAACCTAATTGAACAAATTCCCCAATTCAGATTCAATGTAAACCCTAGAAAATTCAATTTTCCATAATTCACAAAATTGATCAAATTAAACCATTAAGGACAAGTTTATATCATGTCCCCACAAAAACCCATTGATCAATTGCACAAAATAGGGCTTGAATCAACAAAAATCCCAAATATGCAAGGTCCAAAAATTTGAGTGTAAAATGCATGAAAATATGAAAATAAACTCAAAAGGAAGGGCAAAAGAGACTTACCGGCTTGAGGAAAGAGAATCTTTGCAAGAAATTCGGAGGAAAACGACAAAAAATTTGACTGTAGAGCCTTGCCTAGTCAGAGAGAGAAGAAAAGTTTGAAAAAACTTTTTGAAAAAGTGTTTGAATCAATCAAGAACAGTGTTTCAAAAAACTTGATTCGCGACTTTCGATTGATCGAAAATCACATTCGATCGATCGAATCAATCCGAGATTTTTAAAAGAATTTTATAATATTTTCGATTGATCGAAAAACAGATTGGATCGATCGAAACAGGCAGCAGCTCACAGTATTTTGAGAAAAATTACAGTTTTGAAAAACTCAAACCAGTTTTTGAAAATAACTCCCAAAGCATTAAACAAAATGCATAAGTATGAGATGTAATGGAATGCTTTTTCAAAACCCAAATTTTAATCCCAGTTTCTCCAAAGAAAGTTTCAGCCATTCTCCCTTTAAGTTCTCAAGCAAACAAAATGTTTTGCATAATACTCAAGGTATTTTCAAACTTGGTTGGTCAGACCAAAAACACACACAATACCATGTACAGTGTTTAGCAAAGAGTAACTTGTGTAGTGTGTTCAAACTAGCAAAAACTTGAGATACATGTGAGGTGATATGTGAATAGAAATCAATCACAAATTCTACAAAATTCATCACAGAGAATTCAAAAGAGACTATCACCTAAAGAGTTACATCATATAACTCCCACATCTCCTAGAACATAAGCTTGCAATCATGTAAGTTTCTTGAATTTTGCCTCATTATTTTGTGGATTGGCATCAAGCCTAATAGTACACACCAATTTTAATTATGTGAAATGGCATCAAGCCTAATAGTACACATCAATTTTAAGCATTAAGCAATTAATCAAGGCTACACCTTATATTCTTTTTGTGCATGTGCTACACTTTCTCTAGTACAAAATCTTATGATATGCACTAAGGTGTTCATAATTGGCTAGTGAATAGTGGTGAGATGGTTATTTATGCCTTTCTCAAAAGGATCAAGTCCGACAGTCAAATAACATGTGACTTCAAGATTAAGACAAAGTGATAAACACCATAAACATCTTTCCCACACAACATGCACTACAAAGTTTCAACTAGTCAAGTGCAATAAATAAGCTCATCAAAGCTAAACAAGGCACATAAGACATATTATGTGTAAATAAATTGACCAACCTTGTTTTCAAAGACCAAGAAAAATAGTGCCAAACATATTTTGCTTTTCTCCTATATATATATATATATATATATATTTTAAAAGAGAAAACAAATAAATCCTAGAATGAAATGCATGAATGTAATGTAATGCAAGTCCTAGAATAAAAACACAAAAACCAAAGAACAATGGTCACAAAGGAATGAGCAATGAAGCACAAGGACCAAGAGAACCAAATGAGACTAAGGACATCGAAGCACACCAATCACTTGACGAAGTGTCTCAAACTTACTTCCATTAAGCAGTTTGGTAAATATGTCAGCATTTTGACGATCAGTAAGGATATACTCAAGACAAACAATTTTCTTTTCAACCAAATCCCTAATGAAGTGATATCTAAGTTCAATGTGTTTGGTCTTAGAGTGTTGAATAGGATTCTTAGATATATCTATAGTACTAGAATTATCACAATAGACAACCATGGTGTCTTGAGGAATCCTATAATCACTCAAGAGCTTTTTCATCCAAAGGAGCTGAGAATAGCAACTCCCAGCAGCAATATATTCTGCCTCAACAGTGGATAAAGAAACAGAAATTTGCTTCTTACTCATCCAAGCCATAAGATTGGCTCCTACATAAAAACACTCCCCAGTGGTGCTTTTTCTGTCATCAGCATTCCCAACCCAATCAGAATCAGAAAAACCAGCAAGAGACAAATTAGACTCTTTGCTATAAAATAATCCATAATCACAGGTTCTACTCACATATTTTATAATTCTCTTAACAGCATTTAAATGAGAAACCTTAGGATTAGACTGAAATCTAGAGCAAACACCAATACCAAAAGAGATATTAGGCCGACTAGTAATCAAATACAAAAGACATACAATTATGCTTCTATACAAAGTAATATCAACAGACTCACCTGATGGATCAATTGTTAATTTTGCATTAGCAGCCATCGGTATTCTAGCATGAGCAGCCTTGTCCAGTCGAAATCTTTTAACCAGATTTCTTGCATATTTAGCTTGATTGATGTAGATTCCTAACTTCGTTTGCTTTACCTGCAAACCCAAAAAGTAAGTCAGTTCACCAACCATGCTCATTTCAAACATCGCATTCATTTCATCTACAAAAGAATGAGCAAGAGAATCATTAGTAGCACCAAAAACAATGTTATCAACATAAATTTGAGCTACAACAAAACCAGTCTTATCCTTTCTTATGAAGAGAGTTGTATCTGTAGATCCCATTTTGAATCCATGCTTAGTGAGATAAGCAGTCAATCTATCATACCAAGCCCTAGGAGCTTGTTTCAACCCATAGAGGACTCTCTTCAATTTGTAGATATCATCCGGTCTGTGAGGATCAACAAAGTAGTTGGGTTGCTCTACATATACTTCTTCTTGTAGCATCCCATTCAAGAAAGCACTCTTGACATCCATTTGATACAGCTTGAAGTTTAGGTGACTTGCTATGGCCAACAGTATTCGGATGGATTCTAACCTTGCTACTGGTGCAAAAGTCTCATCAAAATCAATTCCTTCCACTTGTGTGTACCCTTGTGCAACAAGTCTTGATTTGTTTCTAATCATAGTGCCATGTTCATCTGACTTGTTCTTAAAGATCCACTTAGTTATAATCACATTTACACTCTTCGGTCTAGGAACTAGTTCCCACACATCATTCCGAACAAATTGATGAAGTTCTTCATGCATGGAATTTACCTAATCAGCATCTTGAAGTGCTTCATCCACCTTCTTTGGTTCAAATTGGGACAGATAGCATGAGTGAGTAATCATATTCAAGGCTTTTGATCTTAATCTCATATTATCATTTAGACTACCTAATATATTTATGGAGGGATGATTCAGTCTCACTCTAGAGGATAGACCTTTAACTAAAGATGTGGAGGTACCTTTCTGTTTAGATGGAGGACTGAGCTCACTTTGTACTTGTTGACTTTCACGAACCAGAATGGATGGTTTTGAATTTGATGGTACTGAAACTGTATCATTCAACACCAACAGCTCTTCCTCACTATGTTTCCCAACATACTCAGCAGGAGGTGAATCATCAACTTCTAAAAACTTATCTTGAGCAAGAGCAGTGCTTTTTGAAAGTGCTTTTGAACACACTTCATCATTTATCACAACATTTGAAGATTCCATGACTATTTCGGTTCTCAGATTGTACACTCTATAAGCTCTACTAGTGGAAGAGTATCCTAGAAAGTATCCTTTGTCACTTTTTGCATCAAACTTTTCTAGGTTCTCTTTATCACGTAGAATGTAACAGTCACTGCCAAATATCCTGAAATATTTGACAACAGACTTCTT
The DNA here is from genome assembly GCA_030445155.1 of Quercus variabilis. Lineage (NCBI taxonomy): Eukaryota > Viridiplantae > Streptophyta > Magnoliopsida > Fagales > Fagaceae > Quercus > Quercus variabilis. Next base: position 35,123,320 of record CP129455.1, on the reverse strand, counting down.
CGCTCTCCAGAGTTCATAGGGAGTTTTCTTGGAGTCAGGTCTGAAATACACTCGGTTGAGGGTATGACAAGCAGTGTTGACAACTTCTCCCTAGAAGGATTTTGGCAAATTTTTGTTGTGTAACATAACCTATGCCATCTCCTGTACAGCCCTATTTTTCCTTTCCACAATCCCATTTTGTTGAGGTGTCTTGGGTGAAGAGAACTCTTGATGAGTGCCTTGATCATTGCAGAAAGTAGTCAGCTTGGTATTCTCAAATTCTCTTCCATGATCACTTCTTATTCTGGATATCACAGTATCTTTCTTAACCTACAATTTCTTGCACAGATGTATCATTTTCTTAGGAGCCTTAGGTTTATCTTTCAAAAGCACAACTCAAGTATATCTAGTAAAGTCATCCACAACAACTACAATATACTTCTTTCCACCCAAACTTTGAACTCTGGCAAGACTCATGAGATCAATGTGCAATAGCTCTAGAGGTCTTGAAGTTTAAACATTAGTCATAGATGGATGCTTGGATTTCACTTGTTCACCTATCTGACATGGTCCACAAATGCACTTATTAATCTTCTTAAACTTAGGTAAATCAATAACTGCCTCACATTTGAAAATCTTTTCTAACTGCTTATGACTAGCATGTCCCAACTGTTGATGCCACAAATCAACTTGATCAATCTTTACAGTAAAGCACTTGTTGTTCACACTTGGTGTTCACACTTGGTGTTATGCCATAACATTTGTCAACTGTCCTTACACCAACACACATACAGTCACCTCCTCCATCAAGTATCTCACATTCATACTTGGTGAAAAGAACATTTAAACCATTGTCGCAAATCTAGCTTATGCTGAGTAAATTGGCCTTCAGTCCATTAACATACCAAAAATCTTCAAACATTGGCAATCTTGGAATATCCACAGTTCCAATGCCTCTGATCACAGATTTGCTTCCATCTTCAAAAGTGACTGTCCCAATCTTTCCTTCAAAGAGTGTTTTGAATAAACCTTTGTTTCCTGTCGTATGCTTGGAACAACCACTATCCAAATACCAAAGATAAGAATCACGTGCCTCTGATAAATAATTCTTATCACATATGATTATATCAAGATACTTAAGGAAGGATTTAACAAAAACAACAAGAGGTAAAGACAACCAGTAGACAAGTTGATATATAAGCAAAATGATTTTCCAAAAATCTATGACAACAAGGGTCAAGGATCAGCTCAGAGATTAAAAAAAATCTTTAACAAGAGAGCTACCCGCTCTGATACCACTTGAATGGTTTTAGACCCCTTAAACCAACTAGATTAACCTAGTAAATTAGCCAAGTGATTAACTTAGTCAATTTAAGCAATTCCAGGTTATCACAAACAAAATTATATCAAAAGTATAAAGCAGCGGAATAATAAATAACACAAGATATGATCAACTAGGAAAACCAAACCGATAAAAAACCTGGGGAGGATTTGACCTAGCTATCCTCAAGGTAAACCTAAATCCACTATGCGAAAGAATCGAAGTTCATACAAAAAGACTTACAAGCTCTTCGCTTGACTTCCTAATGCTACCCACCAGTAGAACTTACTGACACAAACACGTGCAAGTTCCAAATCTACAGACTCCTTCTTTCTTGGATTCTCCAATCAGCTATAAGCACCCATGCTTGTTATTCTTTAAACTCCAATGGCAGCAACCAAGTTGATCATCAAGGTGTTGAAATAATCTCTACCTAGAAAACCTTAAACTTTGTGTAAAGGAAAGCTCTTCTAGATCTCACAAGAGATTTACACAGAACAAAAAAGTATGAGCAACAACATAACAGGAGCACTCTCAAAACGTGGCTAGGGTTTTTATTTATATACCTAGGGTAAAAACAGAAAATCCAAACGTTTAAGAAGTTAGGGCTAAGCTGGAATATTCTGCTAAAAAAACATTTTTCCCGAGATTCGATTGATCGAGTCTTTCTTTCGATCGATTGAGCCAGGCCGAAATGCACCAATGCATCTGCAACCTCTCGATTCCAATTTTACATGAAAGACACAACTTTGAGCAAGCCTAAACACAATTAAACATATTGTTTTGATCATGGCTTGCCAACATTACACATTAGAGTTCTAAATACATAAATTTCTAAATCTTTAGAACCTAACATATGTGATTCATGTTAGGAACATATGTCACTATTTTGTGTAATTTCTCTAATCCTTTGACAAAACGCACTTTACTTGTAATTAGATAGATCTAAGATGTGTTTAATACTTCAAAGAACAAGAGGTCAAGTCTAGTATTGAAGCCATGCAAATCTGTTCAAGAAATAAGTGAAGAAGTGTTGATTCATTAAATCTCGACAACTACTCGATAGATAGCTATCTATTGAGGTTTAATGAGGCTTGACTAATACTATCTATCGAGGTATCTATCGAGAATTACAAAAATCAATTGCTTCTTTATCTTCATTGTTGATGAAATGAAGAACTTTGCAGCCAACAAACTTCTTCAAGTGACGTATTGGGAATTGTGCATTATTGGTTAGTCACGTACTAGGATCCGTGCAAAAATGGTGGCGTTCATATATTGAAGAGTTTAGAGGTTTTGAAGCGGTAGAAGGTTTCTGTTGTAAGTGATGGAAATAAGTATGTGCGTAGCGGAAAAATAACGGATCTACTTCATTCTCAATCTATAACATGCACTATGTAAATTTCAGAATTAGAGTATAAGATAGCATACCTTGAAGCGGTGAATTTCAAAACAAAGATCGAAGCACTTAGGAATACTTTTAATCTTCACTCTAATTCCACTAACGCCCAAGAATTGTGGACTCTCAATTAGTTACAAAAGGAGAATTAAATTGAGTGACTTTCACTCACCTACACTCCACTTTTCAATGATTTTTTTTCACACCTAATAATTTTGTACGTTTTTCCTTCCGTATCCAACCAATTATTTAATTGGGCTAACCTTTTAGGCCTTTCCAATTGGGCTTAAGTATGTGGCTTGGAGTGGGATCAATAAGACACTAGCTCTAATGGGCCTTGGGCTTTTCTGTCAACTCTTGACAAGTCCAAAGTTACCATTAACTATATTTAATACCATTATATAAATATAGTTGCACTCTAAGCCTTATCTATAAATTATATCCCAAGACATTATTGTACAAGCAAACCCCTTCATTAAATATTCATAGTAATACAAAGTCATAAATGTGGACTGCCACTTTGTAAATTACTACATCTTAATCCTTGAGTGCTCGGTTTAATCCTTTTAAGTTATTCATCATATATTTATGAAATCCAATTTCATAAATATATACTTTAGTAATTTCTTACCAAAGTGGTTAGACCTAACTCTCTTAATAACAAACTCATTAAACTTATCTCAAGGGAATATTTTATATCTCCAATAAGAGAATATGAATTCCATCTTAAGAATATATGTTCCATCAACACTAAATGTGACTGTCCAACATACTGAGGTTTTGACCATTATTTTAGATTCACTCCTGATATATCAAGGCAACCTACACTTCATGATCAAGTCCATTATTCTTTCAGGATTAAGAGTTCATGCAAATATAAGTCGTGAGATTTATTATTCATTTGAAAGTCTTTAGGAGAATAGTAAATCTTACAGCGGTCCAGTTCATTATGTTTTAACTCTTAAAACATATCAATAAATCAACTAGAAGTTTCCACTTCCATGATCAAGACAAATCATCGTAATTGATATGTTATAGTTTTCGCAAATGAAATGCCCAATTTCATCACCGACTACGAACTATAGTTCTGAGTTTACAAATAACTTGTGACTTATATCTTCTGCGACTAAATCACATAAATTACATACTATGCATCTTATGGACTATGTGATATTGTCTGAATATTTATGTTACAATTATTTCAGATAATAATAACAAAACAACTTTATTTAACACAATATTAAGTCACACATAATGTCATACACAGTGTCACACTTAATATCATACATATCATCATACAATAGGATTTAAGGGCACTAATCCTAACAATCTCCCACTTGCCCTAAAGACTATTGTACACTAATCTAACTCCCATTCTCTCCAAATGTGACTTGAAAGTCCTTTGAGGTAAGGCTTTAGTAAATAAATCTGCTAGATTATTTGGAATTTCAATCTTTGCTACCACCATATCTCCACGAGCAACAATATCTCGAATGATATGGTACTTCCTTTCAATGTGCCTTCCTTTCAATGTGCTTTCCTTTCTTATGATTCCTTGGATCTTTAGATTGTGCAACTGCTCCATTGTTGTCACAAAACAATGTGATTGGAACTTTCTCCATTCTCATTACATTAAGGTCAGAAAGGAATTTCTTGAGCCATACAGCTTCCTTTGCTGCCTCATAAGTAGCAACATATTCTGCCTCCATGGTGGAGTCTACAATACAAGACTGCTTAATACTTCGCCAATTTATGACTCCACCTCCCAAGGTGAAAACACATCCTGATGTGGATTTTTTGAAATCTAGATCCGATTGAAAGTCTGAATCTGTATAGCCAATATGTATCAAATCCTCACTTCGGTAAACAAGCATATAATCTCTCGTTCTCCGTAGATACTTGAGAATATGCTTTACAACTTGCTAATGTTTTGGTCTTAGATTTGATTGATATCGGCTGACCATGCCAACTGAATAGCAGATATCTGATCTAGTACAAAGCATGACATACATAAGACTTCCCACTGCAGAAGCATAAGGAACTTGTTTCATCAAATCTTCTTCGTCTTGAGTCTTAGGCCTTTGGTCATCAGACAGAGGAACTTTATGTCTGAAAGGATGTAATCCTTTCTTGGAGTTTTGCATGCTAAACTGTTCTAGAATCTTATCTATATATCTAGCTTATGATAAGCCTAACATCTTATTCTTGCGATATCGCCAAATCTTGATCCCTAGAATAAAGTTAGCCTCACCTAAGTCCTTCATATCAAATTGGCTTGATAACCAAACCTTTACCGATGACATTACCCTTACATCATTTCCAATGAGTAGAATATCATCAACATAAAGCACTAGGAACATTACTACTTTATCTCGATGTCTTTTGTACACACATGGTTCATCAAGATTTTTCTCAAAACCAAATGACTTGATTGCTTGATCAAATTTGATGTTCCATGACCTAGATGCTTGCTTAAGTCCATAAATGGACCCTTTCAACTTGCATACCATATACTCTTGGTTCTTAGCTATGAAACCTTTTGGTTGCATCATATAGATTTCCGCTTCAAGATTGCCATTAAGAAATGCAGTCTTGACATCCATTTGCCAAATCTCATAATCAAAATGAGCAGTAATGAAGAAGAGAATTCTGATAGATTTAAGCATTGCTACTGGAGAAAAGGTTTCATCATAATCAATACCTTCTTTTTTTATATACCCTTTCGCCACTAGTCTTGCTTTGAAGGTTTCAACCTTTCTATCTATCCTCTCTTCCTCTTGTAAACACATTTGCAACCAACAGGTTTAATGCTATTAGGCGCCTTTACAAGATCCCATACTTGATTGGAATACATGGAATCTAACTCAGATTTCATAGCTTGGACCTAATGATGTGCATCTACATCATTCATTGCCTCTTCATAAGTGTAGGGATCCGATTCAGCCTCTTCTGAGATAGCTTCATAAGTTTCTTCCAAATCTATGAATCTTATAGGAGGCCGAACAATTCTCCCACTACAACAAGGTACTTATGTACTAAACATATCATGAGTAGTATCTTGTGGTGTATCTAATACAACCATATCATCCCTAGTTCCATCTATTGGTTGTTCATTTACAGGTTCATTCATTTCAGATAATACAACTCTACCTCTAGGAGTAAAATTATTCATATAGTCATTTTCCAAGAATTTGGCATTTGTGCTAACAAACACTTTATTATCTTTATGACTGTAGAATAAATCTCCAACAGTTCCTTTTGGATACCTTACAAAGAAAACCACTTCTGTTTTAGACTGTAACTTGTCAGACTTTCCTTTTAACACATGTGCTGGATAACCCCAAATATGGAGATGTCTCATACTAGGCTTTCGCCCATTCCACAATTCAACAGGTGTTTTAGGAACAGACTTCGAAGGTACTAAATTCGAAAGATACATTGTAGTATTTAAGGCATATACCCAAAAAGAAATAGTTAGAGTTGAATAACTCATCATGGACCTAACCATATCTAAAAGAGTCCTATTCCTTCTTTTCGCTATACCATTTTGTTGTGGAGTTCTAGCTGCAGTCAATTGGGATACAATCCCATTTTTAGTTAAGTAATCCTTAAAATCCCCAAGAAGGTATTCGCCACCTCGATCAGATCGAATGGCCTTTATGTGTTTGCCTAATTGGTTCTCAACTTCAGCCCTAAACTCTTTGAACTTTCAAATGCTTCGGACTTCCGTTTCATTAGATACACATAACCATATCTAGAGTAATCATCAGTAAATGTGATGAAATACTCATAGCCACCTCTTGCCTAGATTGACATAAAATCACAAACATTAGAATGCACTAGTTCTAGCAAATCTTGTGCTCTTCTACCTTTTACATTAAAAGATCGTTTAGTCATTTTACCTTCCAAACAAAATTCACAAACTAGAAATTCATCAAAGTCCATGGGCTCTAAGAGTCCATCTTTGATCAGTCTTTGAATCCCATTTGAATTAATATGACCCAAGCACAAGTGCCAAAGATATGCATCACTAGTAGAAGGAAACTTTCTCTTTAATAATTTCACATGTGAGTTATTATCTAATTCAGAATTATATAATTCATGCTTATCAGGAGTTAAAATATAAAGACCATCCACAATATTGCCAGAACAGATAAACACTTTACCCTTCTTTATTACAACATTGTCTTTAAGGATAACACAATATCCATGTTTACCTAAGTAAGTAGCAGAAATTAAATTCCTACGAACATTAGGTACATATAGACAGTCTTCCAATACTAAAACTCTTAACTCAAAGCATAAATTAAACACTCCAACAGCTACAACCAGAATCCTGCTCCCATTAGCCAAAGTAAAAAACAACTCTCCTTCTTTAAGCTTTCTGGTCTCCTGGAACCACTATAAGGAATTGCAGATAAGATTAGTACAACCTGAATCCACACACCAGGAATCTGTGGGATTCTGTACCAAACATATTTCTAGAAGGAATGTATTATTCATACCCTTATTCTTTGTAGCCTTAAATATTGGACAATTTCTCTTCCAATGTCCTTTCTCACCACAATGGAAACATTTTCCTTTGAGCTTCTTTCCTTTGTCAGCATTCCCTAAGGCAATTTGTTTACCCTCTTGCTTGGTGAAGTCCTTCTTCTTCTTCTTCTTCTTCTTACCCTTGCCTTTCGACTTTGGTTGAGAAGTAGAAGCTTCACCAACATTGACTTCAACATTGGAAGTAGCAAGGATGCCTTCCGCCATTACCAATTCATTCATCAATTCAGACAATGTATAAACCTTTTTGTTCATATTGTAATTAAGTCTAAATTCCTTGAATGATTCCGGTAATGACTGGATTATCATATCCACTTGGGATTCTCCATCAATATCGGCACCTAAAACCTCCAATGTGTTCAGATTAGAGATCATTGTAAGACAATGCTCCCTTACTGAACTTCCTTCAGTTATTTTGGTATTATAAATTTGCCTTATAGTTTCTTTCCTTGCAGAACGACCTTGCTCACTAAATATCTCCTTCAGATTTAGCATGATGTCTGAAGCTATTTCTACATCTTGCATTTGATGCTGTAGAACATTTGAGATAGATGCTAGGATGTAGCACTTGGCCATCTCATTAGATTTCTGCCAACGATCATATCGTTGTTTTTGCTCAGGAGGAGCATCTAATGAAGGAAAGTTGGGACATGGTTTAGTAAGCACATATTTGTGCTCTTTAGTAGTAAGAACTATATCCAAATTTCTTTTCCAGTCAACATAGTTGGATCCAGTCAGTTTGTTTTGATTAAGGATAGTTACAAGTGGGCTAAATGATGCCATGTTCAAATCTGAAATCAATAAACATGATTATAATAAGTAAACTGGACATTATCAATTTAGCATATAAACATATAGTATGGAACTTTAATAAAACCATAATATAATATATGCAACGACAACCCAATCCCACAATTAATATTCATCGGAAGCGAGGTCATACCAATCACTATGATCAGACGAGAATTATTCTCATTATTAATGCTATCATGGTAGCTCTTACCAAACAAAATAATTCGTCACTTTCCCTTTAGCCTCTAAGCAATAATGACATAACTCCGAAGGGAGGTTAACATTAGTCTAGTGTACACCATTGCCTAGAATCAATGTGAATCACCAAGTAACTCCACAGAAGTGTGGTCGTTCTCAATGTAAAAACACATTTTATCTATCATTAAGAAGTTTAACCTGTAGTACCATGAATCAAACACCCTCCGAAGGGAGCAAGGCATATACTTCAAGGCGAGGTGCTTAATCACACTACTATAAACCAACAATGGAGGCCATGAAATGCAACCCTTGTATCTCTCTCCACCTAGATGTTTTAAAATAAAGGTTTTTAATTTTGAAACATGCATAATCTAATTACATATAGCCTTGCTCTATCTACATGTGAAAACACTTAGAAAAAATTTTGATATTCTTTCTTTCGATCGATCGAATGTGCCTCTCGATTGATCCAAAAAATTAAAGAATTTTATCTTGACCTCCTGACTTGTTCGATTGGTGCTCAATTGCCTTTGGATCGATCGAAAAATAGATTTGTTCGATCGACTAGCAATCGAAAATCAATCTATTTAAAAATTCTGATCACTGTTTCACTCGATCGATCGAAAGTGATTTTTGATTGATCAAAAATCGCGAAACTTGAATTTCCAGAAATTTTCTAAGGCAGTTTTGTTTTTTTTTTTTTTTTTTTTTTTTTTTTTTTTTTTTTTTTTTTTTTCATGAACAAATATTCAACATATGAACATTACAGACAAAGATTGATGTCAACATCATAAATTTAATGTACATAAATTTAAATTTAAACAACATCACAACATCAATTTCAGTTTTCATCAAATCATAGTTTCAATAACATGCAAAAAATTAGAAAAAACATAATCTTCTAACAATATGAAACTATCATCTCTAATTCCAAAACTCACAAAACATGTTAAACAGATTGGAAATTGAAGACCACTCTGATACCATTTGATGGAAATAAGTATGTGCGCATAGGAAAATTAATGTATCTACTTCATTCTCAATCTATAACATACACTATATAAATTTTAGAATTAGAGTATAAGAGAGCATACCTTGAAGCGGTGAATTTCAAAACAAAGATCGAAGCACTTAAGAATACTTTTAATTTTCACTCCAATTCCACTAATGTCCAAGAAGTGTGGACTCTCAATTAGTTACAAAAGGAGAATTAAATTGAGTGATTTTCACTCACATACACTCCACTTTTCAATGATTTTTTTTTTCCACACCTAATAATTTTGTACGTTTTTCCTTTTGTATCCAACTAATTATCTAATTGGGCTGGCCTTTTGGGCCGTTCCAATTGGGCTTAAGTATGTGGCTTAGAATGGGACCAATAAGACACTAGCTCCAATGGGCCTTGGGCTTTTCTGTCAACTCTTGACAAGTCCAAAGTTATTATTAACTATATTTAATACCACTATATAAATATAGTTGCACTCTAGGCCTTATCTATAAATTATATCCCAAGACATTATTGTACATGCAAATCCCTTCATTAAATATTCGTAGTAATACAAAGTCATAAATGTGGACTGTCACTTTGTAGATTACTACATCTTAATTCTTAAGTGCTCAATTTAATCCTTTTAAGTTATTCAACATATATTTGTGAAATCCAATTTCATAAATATATACTTTAGTAATTTCTTACCAAAATGGTTAGACCTAACTCTTTGAATAACAAATCCATTAAACTTATCTCAAGGTAATATTTTATATCTCCGTTAAGAGGCTATGAATTCTATCTTGAGAATATATGTTCCATCAACACTAAATGTGACTGCTCAACATACTGAAGTTTTGACCATTACTTTAGATCTCACTCCTGATATATCTGGGCAATCTACACTTCATGATCAAGTCCATTATTCTCTTAGGATTAAGAGTTCATGCAAATATAAGTCGTGAGATTTATTATTCATTTGACAGTCCTTAGGAGAATAGTAAATCTTACAGCTGTCCAGTTTAATATATCTTAACTCTTAAAATATATCAACACATCAACTAGAAGTCTCCACTTCCATGATCAAGACAAATTATCGTAGTTGATATGTTATAGTCTTCGCAGATGAAATGCCCAATTTCATCACCGACTACGAACTATAATTTTGAGTTTACAAAGAACTTGTGACTTATATCTTCTATGACTAAATCACATAAATTACATACTATGCATCTCATGGACTATGTGATAATGTCTGAATATTCATGTTACAATTGTTTCAGATAATAATAACAAAACAACTTTATTTAACACAATATTAAGTCATATATAATGTCATATACAATGTCACACTTAATGTCATACATAGCATCATATAATAGGATTTAAGGACGCTAATCCTAATAGTAAGTTCATCTATGGGATTTGTAGAGTTTAGGGACAAAGGTTTTGTACTAGATCTGAAATCTCTCTTTACTATAGTGAATTGCTTTTTAGGAAGGTTTCTCCTGAGGTTTTTTACTGTGAAATTAGTTTGTTTCATTGGTTTTCCTGGGTCATCATTTCTTGTCTTATTTACTTTTCTACATTGTGTGATATTGACATGATATTGATGTTAGTTTGTTTTAACAAGTTTTATTCATAATATATCTAATTAACCACTTTGGGTCTAAAACTTGTTAATTCTATCAACCAGGGTCTAAATCTCCCAATAATTTTTGCTACATTTAGTTATTTGGTGATTTGTTTGTGCTACCACGTTTATTGCATGCAAATTGAATTAATTAATTAACTTGACTAATTAATTGGTTAATTCATCACAAGGGGTTAATACATTCTTGGCCTATCAAGTAGTATCAAAGCAGACACACTTTGATTAGGTTTTAATCTTTCCTGTGTGATCTATTGACCCCTGTTTGTCATGGATAAAAGACAGTCTCTTATTATACCTCCTTTATTTGATGACACTAACTATTCATATTGGAAAGTATGCATGAGAGCTTTCTTGTAGTCATTAGATGAAAAGGTATGGCACGCTATGGAGATAGGCTGAACCAAGCCAAAGGAAGCACTAACCGATTGGGATGATGCTAAGATTTAGGCGGCTAACTTCAACAGCAAGACATTGAATGCTTTATTTAGTGTAGTCATGAATGAGAAGTTCAAGAAGATATCCTCTATTGAAATTGCTAAGGAAGCATGGACCATTCTCCAGACAACTTATGAAGGAACCAAGGCTGTCAAGGATTCAAAGCTTCAGGGGATTACCATGAGCTTTGAAGAGTCATTTGATGAGTCATTTGTTGAGTTCTATGCCAAGCTCAAGGACATAGTGAATTCAACCTTTAATCTTGGAGAAACCATTTCTGAACCCAAGATTGTCAGAAAGGTGCTTAGATCTCTACCCGAGAGATTTCATGCCAAGATCATCGCAATTGAGGAATCGAAGGATATTGACAAAATTCCTTTGGCAGAGTTGGTTGGTAATTTACAGACTTATGAGTTAGGTTTGACAAGGATATGGAAATCTAGTAAGGGAAAGAGCATGGCATTGAAGGCCAAGAGTAGTGACACTGATGAGTCTTCAGACAATGAAGATTCTAAGATGAGATCCTATATCACAAAGTAGTTCAAAAAATTCATGAAGAATGCCAATGGTAAAGGATTCGATAAGGACTAAAAGTAGTCTAGTTCTTCACAGTTTAAGAGCTAAAACAAAGGGAAGAAGGATGCTAGGGATGGCAGTCAGTACACTATTCCCTCAAGACCAAAGTGCTTTGGGTGTCAGGGCTTCGATCACTAAAATAGGAGTGCCCTACGTATCTCAAGACCATTGGGAAGAGCAAGGCACTTGCTGCTACGTTGAGCGACATTGAGCCTGAGGATGATCTTGATAAAGAGAATGATGGAATCCTAAATGCCTTCATTGCTACTGTAAATCCTACTGAGGGGATTGTTAAAGATGTGGATGAAGAAGAAGACATGGTGGAGTCTAAGTTTGAAAAGAAGGATGAGTAAGATGACATCCACATAGCCTATGCAAAGTTATACAAGGTCTTGGAAAAGCATGAGAAGTTGTGTAGGTTAGCCACCAAGAAGCTTAGTGATATGGAGCTTGAATGGGAAGAAATTTCCACAAAGTTTGATGAAGCCAATCAGACCATTGGAGCACTAAGATTTGAGAAAAATTTCTTGGCCGAGAGAACTAAGAAGTTGGAAGTAGAATTGTTTCAAGTCAGAGCTCAGCGGGAGAGGACTTTAAGTGCAAAGCTTAATGAGATGCTTAGTCTTCATAAATCTACTTCCGATCGAACCGGTCTAGGGTATGATTTCTCTTCTCCTAGTATCGCTACTTCTAGTGCTACTGTTTTTGTTTCTCTTGCTAATAATGTTGAAACTAAGAACAATGATATTAAAAGTGAATTAGATAGTGAGAACATAGATAATGGTAAATCTATCTTAGAAGCACCCCGTAAGCTTGACAAGAAAGAAAATAAAAACCCTAGGGATAAGAAGGGAAACACTCAAAAGCTTAAATAGAAGAAGCAGCATTTCTGTCATCACTATGGAGTAACTGGACATACTCAACCTAATTGCTACAAGTGGTTAGCCACTCAACAAAACAACAACATGATCTCATCAAGAAACCATAATCAGTTTCCATCATCTTTTGCTCCTCTTGGAGATCTTCTCAAAGCCCTCATGTTCCTTTCGAACTTGAACGGTTTCAATTCTTCCACCTTATTGCCAAATCAAGGGTAAGCTAAATGGAAAGGTTCTTCCAAAGTATTGAAGGAAAAAGGCTCCAAGTGATTTAATCATTTCTTTTTTCTCTCTCCCCCCTTCTTGTTTTTGTTTTTGCATTACTTGTATGTTTTGCTGTCTTGTTTTTGAGTTAGTCTAGTTTTATGCATTGCTTTGTTTAACATGTTTTTGTTTATTAATTTTTTAGTTTAGTTTTATTTTGCTTTTCATAAAAATAAATTTTTTCTTTTGAAAAATCAGAAAAATACAAAAACCGTGTGTTTGTGTACATTGGTACTTGTGTATCTTGGATGACCACTGAAACAAAGTTTTCTAAACTTTGTATCTCTTATAGCTTAGATTTGCATCTCAATGCACAACTAAGCAAGTGGGCATGAGTAAGATTAAGTAATCTCTTGTACTTAACACTCGTATCACTCTTTTTGATGGGAATGACTAGAAAATCCTAAGGAAAAGGCATAAATAACCATCTCACTGTTGCCCGCCAATTATAAAATGACATCGGTATGCTTCGACATAGCAAAAGTGCAATGTCAAAAGCTTAACATCATTGGGTATTTCTTTTCTCTCTCTTATATGCCCATGCATGATTTGCTTAAAAGAAAAATATGCAAAGAACAATAAAAGCAAAAAGAATAAAATGCTTTATATATGATTGCAAGTGTATCTTCTAGGAGATGTGGGAGTTATAGGATATATCTCAAAGGTGATAGTTCCCATCAAACATTTATGATTGTGTGTGAGTTACAGTGATTTCTCATATCTCAAATCGTCATAACATGTAGACACTTACACAATCTTGCGATGTTTTTCCCATACAACACCCAATATTCTTTGCTACTTTTGATTCATATGCAAATACAATGTGATTTGGCCATCACAAGAAATACATATGTTAATGTCTGCTCATTTAACTGTCTTAACTTGTTTTTGAAATATAAAATTGATTAGACTTGTTTTGTGTGTGTGTGTGTGTGTGTTTTGAATTTATGTGCTTGACATTTTTCTTGTTGAGAAATGATTTTGAGAGCTTAAAATGTTGTTTGGATCTTTGGTTGTGTAGCATGCTTGATTGCATTCAGGTCTATGTTTTTCCCTTTTTAAAAAAAAAAAAACTATTTTTAAGCAATCTCGACAGCTGTTGGACACCTCTCGACAACTAGGCTATCTATTGAGCCCTTTCATCTTCTTTTTATTGCATTCTCGATAGCTATTCGATCCATCATGGAACTTTCTTGATGCTCAATAGATGCTTAATAGCTTCTCGATCGATCGAGACCCTTTTGCTATGGACACCTCTCGATAGATCCTCGATAGCTAATTCATGCGTTTTTATTCTCGATAGTTCTTGACACCTCTCGATCTATCGAGAAACTAGGATTTCTATGTATAGGGTCCACGTGACATTTCTCTCATTTCTCCTTGATCTCTCTTGGTAGTTTGTGTCTTTTCACCTCCCAAACACTTCTCTCTCACTTCAAACTTCATTCCTTGTGATTTTCAGCCTAGATCAAGAGTTTCTTCTTTGGTAAGGGTCCTAAATCTTTCATTCTTCATGCATTTCACGCATTAGACCTAGGTTTTTGGTTTTTTGAAGAATTTTTGGGACTTTTCAAAATTGAAGAAGTTTTGGTGAAATTTTTGGGATGGGTTTTGTGTAAATGATCCTAAAATGTTCGTGCATTGCATCACATTTACATTATAACAATGTTTCATGCATTTTAGATGTGTGTTTACTTTGTTGCAATAATGTGTGTTGGTAAGTTTAGATTGGGTTGAGCCTATGATATTTTTAAGTTTGCATGTCACATGTTCTTGCATTTTCATGCATATGTACCAATTTTGTTTCTAACATTTGACACTAAATTGTTTGGTACTTTTCTACGTCTCTCTCTCTCTCTCTCTCTCTCTCTCTCTCTTTCTTTCTCTCTCTCTCTCTCTCTCTTTACGTTAGTCTGCTCTATGGCACTTAAATGCAAATCTACTCCATCCCAAAACCTTCTTTGTTCTGAGGCATCTTCCTCTAATCCTACCCCCTCCCATGTCAGGTTCCATGATGAAAAGGCCAAGTCAGACTTCTTGGAGAATTTTTCTCGACGGGGCATTCATTTGGAACGCCAAGTCATTCTATCATATTTTTCCGATACTGACCTTCCCATTATCATCTACAGTTTGGGTTGAGAGTCATTGTGTGACATCTCAATTACTTATCCCTCCATGATCATATAGGAGTTTTACTCCAATATGCACGGATTTGATATTTCTGTGCCTCATTTTATTACTGATGTTCGAGGTACGCATATCGTAGTTACTCCGGATATTGTATTCGAGGTACTACACGTTCCTAGGGTTGTGCATCCTAACTACCCTAGCCACGATCATGTGAGGACTGTGTCCAAAGATCAACTCTTGTCTCTATTTTGTGAGACACCATCATCTTAGGGTGACCGTCAAAACACCCCTTACTCAGGCTTTCCGAAAGGTTCGAGATTCCTTAACATGATGATGACATTCATTCACCATCCTTTGTCTCACTATAACTCTATCACAAAGCCTTGTGCTCGATTTTTGTAATCCCTTTCTTGAGGGACTTTCTATTGATTTTCCCTCTCACTTCATCCTATCCCTCATAAATGTCTATAAGGATACGGCGACCTTGATCAGCTTATTTTTCTTTCGGCTATCACACATATCTTTTGCCATTTTTCTTTCCCTTATCCCACATCTCCTCATTTTTTAGTCATGTGTGTCATAGATGCGGCTACTATCAGAATGAGTGAGGCCCAACTTCGACCGAGGCGGCCCTGGACAGAGACAACAACTCCTCTAGCTTCTTCCATTCCTTCCACCTCCACTCCTTCATCTTCTACAAGTGGAGTGACCCTTGAGGCCATCTTGGCACAGCTTGTGTGCATGGATGCTCGCCTTGACACACACAGTGGTGAGTTGTGTCAGTTGAACACCCATGTTGGTCGTACTGCATGACGACAGGCTGCCATAGATGGTTTCATAGCTTATACCTCTCCATCTCCACTGGCTTTAGAGGATGAGAGTGATGATGGCTTCGACAATGATGATGATGATGAGGACAATGGTACTAGCTTGCCCAGTGATGATGAAATGTCTTCTTGATTTACTTAACCTTTGTCACTCATGACAAAAAAGGGGAATAGTTTTGATATAAGAGTAGTCATATACATAGGGGGAGAGTTAGCATAGGAGATCTTTGTTAAGGGGAGTGTCTATATTTTTGAGAGATGTAGTGAGGACTTATGTATTTTTTTTCTTTTCTTCCTTTAGAGATACATTGTTCTTACATAGTGATATCAAACCTTGTACTTATGTTGTTTTGTATATATGATGAGGTTGTTATTACAGTTCTTTCACCTATCTCTACATGTGTTGTTTCTTTTCTCTCTTTATGCACAATATTTTTATATACCGTATGCAATCTTTTATTTTTGTTTCACACTAAGATGCCATGATGAGTTTTGTTTAAAGTGTTTCAGAAATATAGGTTATCAAAGTCTTCTTGCCATAAATTCTCTTCTTGCAAAGTTTTTCAAGAGTTTGTGCTAGGATAGATTTTATTGTATGTATTCAACAAGTGAGTATGAGTTGAGTGATTTATTACTTCTCTCATCCGTTCATTTGTTTGTTATGGTTTTGTCATGGATTGCTAAAGAGGGATATTATTAAGACATATGTGATTCAATGTTAGGAACATATTTAAATATAGAATTGACTATCTTTTGACAAAACGCACTTTATTTGTAATTGGGTAGATCTAGGATGTGTTTAATGCTTTAAGGAACAAGGTTTTAAGACTAAGTGTTAAAACCATGCAAGCCTATCCAAGAAACAAGTCAAAAAGTGTTGGATTTTAAAACTCGACAACTAGTATCTATCGTGGTTTAAAAGGCTACTGAAGCCTGATGCTCGATAGCTAGTATCTATCAAGGTTTAAAAGGCTGTTGAAGCCTGATGCTCGACTGCTACCTTGACAGATAAGCTATCTATCAAGATTAATGAAAATTAGTTTTTTAGAGTTAATTTCACTCCAATCCATGAATAGATGTTTGGACTTTCTTTTCTCACAACCCTAAACATATATAAGTATTGTTTTAAGGGCCATCACAGCTGATGCAACTCAATGCAAAAGTTTTTCACAAGCATATTGTGAACCAGAGATATATGCCTTAGTTCATCTTTTTCTTCAAGAAGCTGCTATGTTTGTACACTATAGGGTTTTGTAACCAAGGAGTTTCATGATCTTCATCGTGTTGATAAACTAAAAAACTTTACAGAAAACATCTTTCTCAAGTTAGTGAGTAAGCCACGTACTGGGATCCACGCATTAAAATTGGTTAGTCACGTACTGAGAGCTGTGCATTAAAAGGAGAGATTGTCACTCCTAAGTTTTTGACCATAACTTATAGATCTCACATCTGATATATCAAAGCAACCTACATCTCATGATCAGGTCCATTATTCTCTCAAGATTTAGAGTTGATGTAAATAGAAGTCGTGAGATTTATTATTCATTTGATAGTCGTTAGGAGAATAATAAATCTCACAGCGGTCTAGTTCAATATGTCTTAACTCTTAAAACATATCAACATATCAACTAGAAGTCTTCACTTCCATGATCAAGACAAATCATCTTAATTGATATGTTATAGTCTTCGCAGATGAAATGCCCACTTTCATCACCAACTACGAACTAAAATTCTGAGTTTACAAAGAACTTGTGATTTATATTTTCTGTAACTAAATCACATAAATCACATACTATGCATCTCGTGGACTAAGATAATTTCTCATTAGTTCATTTTTAGATAGTCTCTAACAACTAAACAATTTAATTATTTATGACATGCAAACCAATTGGATTTTAGGGCATAAACCCCAACACAAAGGGCTTCTCTATCTTGATCTGAATGAAAGGTAACCAAGGGGCTTCTCAATCTTAGAACCTAGAGTTTCGCTTGCAAAAGATCAAAATTTGTGATTAGACTTTAAATGATAACTGCTTTGTTGTTCCACTATTTTAAGATGTGTGATTTTCCTATCTCTCTTTTCTTTGACTTGAATTTCCTCTTCAAAAGGAAAAACCTTTGATTTTTATGAAGTACTTTGAAAATTTTTCATCATTTATTTTTTTGAAATTTGTTTGTGGAGATTTGTCCTTTGAAAATTTGTTCAGGAGATTTTTCCTTTTTTCATGAAGATTTGTTTAGGAGATTTATCCCTTGAATATTTGTTCATCATGAAGATATGTTCATGGAGATATGTCCATTGAAGATTTGTTCAGGAGATTTTTCCTTTTGAAGATTTGTTTAGGGGATTTTTCCCTTTTTGAAGATTTGTTCAGGAGATATTTCCTTTCATGAAGATGTGTTCACAGAGATTTGTCTATTGAAGATTTATTTAAGAGATTTTTCCTTTTATGAAGATGTGTTCATGGAGATTTGTGTTTTGAAGATTGAAGTGTAGGAGATTTATCCTTTTTAAAGATTTGATCATGGAGATTTGTCCTTTGAAGATTTATTTTGGAGATTTTTCCTTTTATGAAGATGTGCTCAAGGAGATTTATATATTGAAGATTGAAGTGTAGGAGATTTATCCCTTTTTGAAAATTGTCATTTAAAAATTTGAATAAGAGATTTATCCCTTGAAAATTTGTTCGTGGAGATTTGTCATTTGAAAATTTGAATAGGAGATTTTTCCCTTGAAGATTTGTTCATGGAGATTTTTTCTTTGAAGATTTGTTCAGAAGATTTTTCATTTTTCATTTTGTTTTGCAAATTTATCCTTTTAAAAAATTTAGGAAATCTATCCTTTGAAATTTTTATAGGTGATTTGTCCTTTTGAAAATTTGATTTTAGGAGATTTTTCCTTTTTGAAAAATGTTTTAGGAGATTTATCATTTCGAAATTTTTATAGGAGATTTGTCCTTTTGAAATTTTGTTTAGGAGATTTATCCTTTGAAAAGTTTGTTAGGAGATTTGTCCTTTTGAAAATTTTATTTTTTAGATATTTTTTCCTTTTGGAAAATGTTTTAGGAGATTTATCCTTTTGAAATTTTGTTAGGAGATTTGTCATTAGAAAATTGAAGTTCAGGAGATTTTTCCTCTTTAAATTTCTTGCAAGAAAAACAAGTGTTGATTCTGGTCAGTTAATTTGTATTACTCATGAACTACCACTCTTTGATCTTTGTATATGATGACTTTGATATGTATGGACTTATTCTTGTAGGAGCTTGTTTCAGAAAAGTTTAGAGTTTACCTGATGAAGCTTTGTGATGCAAAGGTTCAAATTTACCTAACAGGTTTTGACATGGGTGATCTTACCTGAACGAGGCATAGTTGAATGCCCCTTGTCTACAAATTGAGGCATGATTTTGAAAACCTTGACTTTTGAGGAAAAGATGATTTCTTTTTTTTTTTCAAAATGGATGAGGCATGGCTGAATGCCCCTAGTTTAGATATGAATGCATGATTTTTGGAAATCTTAATTTTTTTTTTTTGAAAAGATGATGATGGTGATCTCTTTTTTTTTTTTTTTTTTGAAAATGAATGAGTCATGGCCGAATGCCCCTAGTTTAGAAATGGATGCATGATTTTTGGAAATCTTTTTTTTTTTTTTTTTGAAAAGATAGTGACGATCCTTTAAAAAAAAATAAAAAATGAATGAGGCCCACGGCCGAATGCCCCTAATTCAACTATCAATGTGAATTTTGAAAAATATCATTGTGTAGGGACATTCAATAAGGAAAAATTTGAGTAAAACAAGATCAAAATCACAAAACTAGGCAAAACAAGGACTGCTAGAATGATGGTGGCATCTAAACTAAAGATTGATGGTGACTGTTGAGTAGATGAAAGATCCATGTCTACCTCCTGCAAAAGATTTTTTCCATGAGCTTGTTAGTAATCAGTTATTATAAAAATGTTTGGGGCAAATGCCCCTAGTTTAGACATACTTGCACAGAAAATTGATGATATGCTTAATGCAAAACAGATGCATTTAATCATAAGTGGGCTATATAAAGCCAAAAGAGACAAGTAAGTGGATCATGTTTGCATTACACACAAATTACTCTACAGATTGTTGATTTCTAAAAGAGTTTAAGCTAACTTAAGCATAAGAGGGTCCTTGGTAGGCCCCAAACTAGTGTCATCATTTACTTAGTGTTTTATCTTAAACAGGAACATTCATCGTCCAACGGCATTTCCGAGGAACATACTCACGTGGTGAAATCTTACTTCATCAAGTTATTTTATATTTTCTTTTAGAAGTTTGATTCCCTTTTTTTTTTTCAAGTAACCCTTTTGAATTTATGGATTTAAGTTTAGTTAGAATGATATTGAGACTTAACACATCCCAACCCAATGCCTTAGGTTGGTTTTAATGGGGTGGTGGGTAGGGTTGGGTTGATTTATTTTGAGACTCGAATTCAGTTAGGTTGTGGTCGATAATTTTTTTAACCCATCAATGGCCCTAACTCCAACCCAGCATATTTTTACTATATATTTTTATTACTCTTATTTTAATTTAACTTTGATTTATTTTGGTATTTTAATAATTAATTTGAATGATGGAAATTTGCAATATGATTTAGGTATATTACGTGAATTGTAATAATTTATTTAAAAAGCAATTAAATAATTAACGAAAGTTCAATTTTACCCTGAATGAAAATTACAAGCACAACTTGTTGTGGGTTGGATTGGGTACATTGATTTCTACAGGTGTGATGGATGAGATTGGTTTGCAATTTCTCAACCAGATAAAGCTTGGATTGGGTTGAAAAAAAAAAAACCCTCAAACTTGACTCATATACATCCCAAATATGGCCCTTTCATACTTTTTGTTTTTCTTAATACATTTTCCTTCTTTTACTATCATCATGGGTAACAATTAAAGTAAATATCTCAGTAGCTAGAAGAGAGTATGTCCAACGCACAACAACAACAACAATAACAAAAAGAAAAAAAAAAGAAAAAAGAAAAAAAAATTGTACCTAATACATAAAACTTCCATTTATTGTGTGGTT
Source organism: Quercus variabilis (assembly GCA_030445155.1). Lineage (NCBI taxonomy): Eukaryota > Viridiplantae > Streptophyta > Magnoliopsida > Fagales > Fagaceae > Quercus > Quercus variabilis. Next base: position 35,102,268 of record CP129455.1, on the reverse strand, counting down.
TGGAATAAGTGATTGGTAGGTAGTCTTATCCTCAAACTTTTTGTGAGGCTAATTCCCAGATTGGAACCTACAATTTATCACTTTTTTAGAACTTGTCATCGCATCAAAACCCAACATCTTAGTTATTGAATTAGGTAAACCCCCTTCCCCCCCCCCCCCCCCCCAAATTAATTAAAAAATATCTGGCTGCAAAAGAGTCATGGTGTTGGTTGAAAGATTTTTTGTCCATGTAATTCATTAAGTCCTTGTATTTTGGTCATATCTTGTTTTCCAATACCTAATCTCTCTAGTTATGAGTTATCAGATGATTATCTCATTTTCGAATTTGTAAGTGGCAAAACAAACAGATTAGTTAAGATGATAAACAAATTTTTTTACAGTGTAAAATTTTTTGATGTAGACCAAGATGTTAGGCACATCTTTAGTTGCATACCTTCATTAGTGACCTAATGGTCTTTGATGATGTACAAAAATTGTTAGTGAGTTGATTGCCCTTAATCGCACCAATGGGTACCTGAAGAATAAGAAAACAAGAACCAAGTAGAAGACACTGGTGGGGTACCGGCCAAAGGCCCTCCGAAATTTAAGTCAGTGAATGAGAAATCTCCAAGAACTCTATAGTGAAAGAGTTAGAGATTTCCTGCATACCTGGAAAAAGAGAGGGCCTATGGTTTATATAACGATGTGGAAGAGACCTAAATCATGGGAATATAGGGATTTTCCTTATAGGGAAGAGGAGGTGTTAATGCCACCAAGATCTTGGGGATACCTTCTATTCTGGGATGGTGAATGTCGTGTGGCAGGGTCTTTATGCGTGGTGAGCAAGATGTTTCCATATAAGAACATGCGTGTAGACCACGTAAGGCCACGTAGGACCCGTCGGTATACTTCTCTGTTTGTCAGGGTCATCCGTCTGCTTCGTAAGGAGATGTACCCATCAGCTTCACATGGATCCGTCCTTAGAGCTGTTAGCTTCTACTGGTGTAGGGCACAAGGTTCCGAACGGACCCTTTTGACACTGATGGTTCTTTTGGGGATGTTGTCAGCTTTATTGTTGGTATGATATTTTTTCCTAATGGGATTTGTCATTAAGAATCTTTTCTTATTCCAAAAATACCCTTATCAGCGGCCCCTAACTATGTGGTCTCGTCAGCTATGCCTGATTGGTCTTAAAGTAATGAGGGTTTTATGGATATTAATTGCTTTATTGAAAGGTGTGTCATTAATGGGGGTAGGTGGCCTTTGCAATGAATGCTGGGTGACATGTGACACTCATTGAGTGGCCCTGGTTTTAATTAGAAGCGTCGCTTCGTATGCTACACTCCTTTGTCCTATAAATAGTTCTTCTTCCCTAGTTTTCTCTTTTTACTTTATTTTCATCTCTTGAGAGCTGCAATTTCAAGCCATTCCGTTGTTGCTTTCATATTATGCTTGGAATATGCTCTGGATAACCCTTAAGGTCATAGGAACCTTAGGAATGCCTTAGAGTGAAAAAACCATGCTCAAAATAGGGGAGAATGGGCTTTTGCCAAGCATTGTGCATACATGGGGATGGGCCTGTGTACGTAAGGTTGACCTTACGTACATGGGTCACAAATCAGAGGAAACCCTAACCACCCTACTTAAGTATAAAAGTAGTCATTTGAGTCCAAAACCCTCACCAACATATCTTCAACCTAAAGACCCCCTTTTTGAGGTCCCCCAATGGCAAAAAACTCTCCATTCGATGTCTTGGCTTGGATTAGAAGGCTTGGTCCGAATTTCAAGTATTCCATCGCCCCCTATAGCCTTTCATGTGTCTTTCCATACCAACAAATTAAGGTGGATGAGCCTCTTCTTCGTGCTGTTGCCAATTATTAGGTCCCTAATCAGCATGTTTTTCGCTTCAATGGAGTAGAACTATGCTCTACTATCAAGGAATTTGGTGCCATCATAGGTGAACCAAAGATTGACGATCTCATCTTCCTTACCATGGATGGGGATCTTCCCTCCTTGCTGCGAATTGTGTTTGGCATCTTTTCTACTATGACAAATAGGTGGTGTGTCTTTGGCAAACTTAACCTTAGGTTGGTTTTTAAGTATTTTTTCGATTCAGGCCTTCCTGTTGGTGAGAGGCCACATTCATACTTTCTTCGTGCCTCTTTCTTATGTTCTCTTGCAAGGTATTTCTTGGTTTAAAATTCATATTGTGTGGACCTCTAAATGTGCATGGTGGCTTATGAGCTAAAGAAAAGTAACCCAATGGGCTTGATCTTGGCGGAAACCCTCAATGGTTTGGATGCCTTTCATAGGAAGGAAGCAAGTTTCTTTGCGGGAAGTCATCTTCTTCTTTAGTTATAATCCCTAACTCTTGCCTAGGTTCTCAACCTAGCGAGATTCCTCTAATTTTTGCATGGGTTTCCTTTCAGTTTTCAATCTATCAAGTAACCTTATATTGTCTTTCATCATCATTTTTATTTTTTCCTCACCCATGCTCTCTCTTCTCTTTATTCTTTTTCTCTCTCTTCTTCTCCTTCACTTTCTTTTTTCTCCCTCTTTGTTTTTTTTTTTTTTTTCTTTTCAAATATGGCTATAAGAAAGGCTTTGGTTGCTTCAACCTCCCACCGTACCCCTCAGCACCTACCTCCCTAGGCATCTTAGGGACCACTGACATCATCAAAATGACATGAGCTTCGAGGCGTACATGGAGCTTATGGGTCACATTAAGGAGAGCAACATTCAATGGGTCTTGAAATGGTGGCACATCTTTAGCATGGTCCATAGTTGCTGCAATGACTATTGTGTGCATTTAGTTGGACTTTGTTGCTGCTCATACTACCCTACTTGTCATATCTTAAGGCAATTTAGAGAACGTCAAGGAGCTCCTGTGATGAAGGTGCCTTCCATACTGAGGTCTTTACCAATAGGATCTTGGGTAGGATTAGTGAGGCTTGGCCATGCCATAGGGTGACAAAAGGCATTTATCCTCCTCGATACATTTATCCCACTACGAGGTACAAGCAATGGTTGGAGGATGGCATGAAGTGGATTCTAAAGGATGAGAAAGCTTGCATAAAGACTAGCAAGAAAGCAAGAAGGGCAAAGTAACCACCTTGATATGCCCTATATTTTACTTTCCACACTTTTTTGACTCACATGTTTTTGTTTTTGAATTTAATAAAGGATTGGAATGTTATCTCCTATGAAAACAATTATATCATCTTTTAATTTGAGCAATAAGAGAATCACTTTTTTATTATCTTTGCTTATTGTCATCTCATATTTCCTTTCTTTCTCCTTTTCCATGTAACTTTTGCCTAGATTGCCTTTTCATGTTTTCAATCTACTGGGGGTTCTCTTGCTATAACTTTTGCCGAGGCCGCCCTTTCAGGTTTTCAAGCCAGCAAGCTTTTTTTCTTTTTTTCTTTAAATGTTGTTTTTCCTAAGCCTATACATGTTAATTAGGCAAAGCATCTCTTCCCCATCCAAATATGTGATCCTTGTAGCACCTCCAGACATGATTTTCTTAATGATAAAAGGTCCAGAACACCTTGGCTTCATCTTTCCTCTTGGGTCAAAATTCCCATCTCTAAGCACCTTTACGACCAAGTCCCCTTCTTTAAGGTTTCTCAGTTTCACTCTCTTGTTGAATGCTCTAGCAATCCTTTTTGGGTACCCTTGTGCATGATATTGTGCCATAACCCTCTTCTCATCTATCAAGGCCAATTGTTCATGTCTCACCTTAGCCCAATCCTGTTTAAGAACTGCCTTACTACCATAAACAAAAAAGTAAGGTGTTGCCCCAGTCGACGCACAAATAGAAGTTCTATAACCCCATAAGGTAAACGGAAGCTTTTCGACCCAATCTTTGTACTACCATCTTGGCTAGGATATTCTTCACATTCTTTTTAGTTGCTTCAATGGCCCCATTAGCTTATGGTCAATATAATGAAGACTTGTGATGCTCAATGTTGTACAACTTCATAATCCTTCGAACCTCCCCCTCAAAGTGGGAACTATTATCAAAAATGATATCTTGGGGCACCATAAACCGACATGTGATGTTGTTTTCTAAAAACTGAGCCATATGCTTAGCCTTCAGTACGGAGTAGGAGGTTGCCTCCACCCACTTGGTGAAATAGTCAATTGCCACCAGAATGTATTCATGCCCATTTGAAACCTTAAGAGATATCCTCCCAATCACATCTATACCCCAAACTGAGAATAGCCATAGAGAAGTCATGTTATACAACTCACTAGGTGGTACATGGTTCAAATTGGCATGTGTTTGACAATCATGGTAACTCTTCACATAGTCCACACAATTAGCCTTCATCGTATTCTAGCAGTATGCTATCCTTAGGATTTTCTTGGCTAACATTCTTCCATTCATATGAGGGACACAAATCCCTTGATGAACTTCTTCCGTTACCTTTTTGGCTTCTTCCTTCTTCAAACAACGAAGGTGTATACCATCGTAGGACCTTTTATAGAGTTGTCCTCCACATAGGATGTATTATGTTGTCATTATCCTAATAGAACGACGTTCTCTCTTATTGGCACCGTTTGTATATGCTTCTAGTTCCAAAAACTTCATGATGTCATAGTACCACAGAACTTCCTCTTTCTCTATGGTCATTACTGAAGCTTTGGTTTTCCTTTTGTGCACTTCCTTATAAATTTGCTCAATCTCCAAGGGTCATGTCCACACTCCCTTGGGCATTTCAATCATGGAGGAAAGGGTAGCTAAGGCATCCTCGAATTGATTTTGGGCGCTAGGGATGATTGTGTATTCAATCTTGTCAAAGGTCTTGGTCAAGTCCTCCAAGTATTGTTGATAAGGTTTCAAGTGTTCCTCTTTCACCTTCCACAACTTTTGTGCTTGGGCTATAACAAAGTTGGATGTCCAAAGGACTTTGGCCTACTTTACCCTCAACTCTCAAAGAGCTTCCATTCCGGCAATACAAGCCTCATATTTATCCATGTTATTAGTTGCTTCAAAGTTCAACTTGAATGCCAAAGGTATGTGAGATCCCTCAGGAGTGATCAAGAGTATTCCTATCCCATTCTCTTATTGGTTTACAACTCTGTCAAAGCACATCTTCCATGTCTCTAACTCAACACCCAAAATGTCCTCATCCAGAAAGTCTTCTTTACCATCTTCCCCCTCTATAGGATTCTTGATACAAAAATCTAACACGACGTTCCCTTTAATAGTTTTTCTAGCCACATACTTCAAATCGAATTCTACCAACAAGGTCAGCTATTTTGACAATCTTCCACTCAAAATGGGTTTCTCAAAGAGATACATCAATGGATCCATTCTTGCTACAACCCATATTTGAAAAGATAAGATGATATGTCTCAATTTCTGTAAGGCCTAAACAAATGCAAAGCATGACTTTTCTATGGGAGTGTACCTAGTCTCATAATCATGGAACCTCTTGCTCAAGTAGTATATGGCACTCTCATTCTTCTCATCATCTTCTTGTGCAAGCATACTTCCAACCGCATCCCCTATGATGGAGAGGCATAGGAGTAGGGGTTTTTCATGTTGTGGAGGCACTAGGATAGGTGAGTGGAAGAGATCTTCCTTGACAAGTTTAAAGGCTTTTTGGCACTCATCGTTTCAGGTATGTGGTTCATTCTTCCTTAGGAGTTTAAAGATGCACTCACAAGTGAAAGTGAGCTTGGCAATGAATTGATTAATGTATTGCAATTGACCCAAGAAACCCCTTATCTCTTTCTCACTTTTGGGTGGTAGCATCTCCAATATGGCTGGATGGGTTAACTTCTATCTCACTCCCACTCACTATGAAGCCTAGCAATTTTCTAGCGGTTGCTCCAAATGTACACTTTTGTGGGTTCAATCTTAGCCTATACTCTTTAATCCTCTCAAAGAACATCCTCAAGTTTACAGTATGGCTTTCTCTATCCTTGGATTTCACTATGATACCATCGACATACACATCTACCTCATTATGCATCATATCATGTAACAAGGCTCTAGCCATCCTTTGGTAGGTTGCCCCAGCATTCTTAAGGCCAAATGACATCACTGTGTAACAATAATGTATTGTAATTGACCTAAGAAACCCCTTATCTCTTTCTCACTTTTGGGTGGCAGCATCTCCAATATGGCTGGATGGGTTAACTTCTATCCCACTACCACTCACTATGAAGCCTAGCAATTTTCTAGTAGTTGCTCCAAATGTACACTTTTGTGGGATCAATCTTAGCCTATACTCTTTAATCCTCTCAAAGAACATCCTCAAGTTTACAGTATGGCTTTCTCTATCCTTGGATTTCACTATGATACCATCGACATACACATCTACCTCATTATGCATCATATCATGTAACAAGGCTCTAGCCATCCTTTGGTAGGTTGCCCCAGCATTCTTAAGGCCAAATGACATCACCGTGTAACAATAGATTCCTCATTCTGTTGTGAAAGTGGTTTTGGTTATATCTTTGGGAGCCATCTTGATTTGGTTGTACCCTAAGAAACCATCCCTGAAAGACATCAACGCACTTCCCACCGTGTTAACAACCAAGACATCAATGTGAGGGAGAGAAAAATCATCCTTACGACATGCCTTGTTCAAGTCCCTAAAATCCACACACATCCTCACCTTCCTATCTTTCTTAGGTATAGGCATGACATTGGCTATCCATTCGACTTGGTGTACGGGTTTGATGGACCCTACCTTTAATTGCTTAGCGACTTCTTACTTAATTTTTAAGAGCCATTCGGTCCTCATTCTTCTCAGTTTTTGTTTGACGGATACCATGTGATCATGAGTATCAATGTGATGTTGAGCTATCTCGGGGTCAATTCTAGGCATATCTTCATAGGACCATGCAAACACCTCTTGAAATTCTGTAAGGAGTTCTTGAAGATCTTTTCTTTCTTTTTCATTTAGAGTTGAGCCAATTTTAATTAAGCATGGATTCTCATCATTGCCCAATTAATAGTTTCAAGAGTTGGTTCCATAGGTTCTATTTTCTTTTCCAGTTGTTTATCAATTTCATTTTCAAATTCATTTGAATCATTTAATTGCAGAATTTCAATGTTATGGGACACATCAAAGTAAGCCAAATCATAATTCATCTTATTGAAAAGTACATTGGAACTTGCATTACAAAACTTTTTACCCATGTTTTTAGAAAACCCAACCAAAGTCCAATTATTAATGGGCCCCACAATAGGCATGATTAATTTGGAAGGATCATTTAGCTCTTCAAATTGGTGATTGCGAACACGTCCCCACTCATCTTCATTGCTTCAGCATCCATGTAGTTCACCCAATCAACCTCTTCTTGTATCTTTTTGATCACCACGGTAGACTTCTCCTTAATGGTGAGCTTTTCGTTAAAGAAAATTTCCTAACCCAGATACCCTTTCCATCCTTGCCTACCCAAGGTTTGAGGAAGCCACAATAAGGGATGTTTCCCCCTTCCTTTGTGAAGTTCCCATTGAAAGTTCCAAGATTTTTCTTAATTCCGTCACAGCCCTCAAAGAATCCTAAACCTTCCCTAGTCACTTAATTCTGGACATTGAGGAAATCAACCACCCCTTTTCCTCCTTTCCCAAAGCCCATTCCAGGCTTGTATCCCATTTTCTTCATACCTTTCATCCTTTAGCCCATAGTCAACCATATTCATGAACTCAAAGCCACTTATTTGAAGATCACTTCCTCCTTCCTCGAGTCCACAAAGCAGTGCTAGAATTTCACCATCTCCAAGCACTATGGGGATCTTTCCTTTCCATGGGATCTTCATCTTTTGGTGTAATGAGGAGGGGATTGCCCCATTGGGATGAAGAAAAGCTCTTCACAAGAGAAGGTTCTAATTTGGGGTGATATCCATGACATGAAACTCCACAACAGTTTCCGTTGGCCCAATCTTGCAAAGAGCCTTAAAAGTACCCATAACTTTCCTTGAAGGGTTGTTATATGCCCTTTTGGTCAAGGGAGAAGGGATGATAGTCTCCGTATCTAGGCCAATAATGAAGGCAGTCCTAAAAGGACAAACATTCAAAGTGGACCCATTGTCAATAAGTACCATCGGAACCTTGTCACCTATGCATTCAATGGTGATTTACAGGGGTCTAGTGTGAGTGGCTCCTTCAGAAGGGAGACCTTCATCAAAAAAGGCAAGGAGGGGGTGTGATGAGACCTCAACTCCCATGAGAGAAAAAACTTCTTGTGGTGTAGTTTCTATAGGTACTTTTTTCCCATTCAAGGCATCTAAGAGAGCTTTACGAAGCTTTTGAGAGGCCATGAGTAAGCCCTATATGGACACATGAGCTTAGGTATTCTTCAACTGCATTAAGACCCTATCTTCTTCTTCTTTTTCTTCTTTTCCTTTAGGTTCCGTGAGCTTGGACCCTTCCCCTAAATCTCTACCAGGATTATCCTTTTCCAAAAATGATGGTTTGTAGTGCTTCCCACTCCTATTGATATTTGCTACATTGTCCTCCAAGACCTTTTTCTTTAATTTCGTCATTCCTTTGGGAAGTATTCCCTACACTACTACCACTTCCTTTAAGGTTTCATCTTCTTCATCCCATATTCCTTGGACTTCCACAGCATTGATATTGACATTTGTAGCTTCTATCAACTTTGAGCAATCCCATTCATTCTCATCAATTTACCCCAATTTTGATATGGAGAAAGAGCCTTATGGTAATTGGGTAAAGGGTTCTTTCTAATGTTGGGATTTGGGAGGGTTCCATTGTCTATGACGTCTTGTATTACGTGTTTTAGGCAGAAGCAATTGACGGTCTTGTGGCCAGATTTTTGGTGGTAGTGAAAATATTCATTAAGGTTCCAAGTGGGAGGTATGGGATTAGGCATGGGTGTAGGGTCTAAAGGTTTAATGAATCCTTTGAAGGATAGGTTTTCATATGCTTTGGTGAGGGTCATACCTAGGTCAGAGAATTCTCAGCGAGCTTTCTTTGGGTAAGCTAGTGTTTATTGGGGTATGATGGCACTTACATTTACAGGATTGGGTGCTTTAGTGGTGGCTGTTCCCCCCCCCCCCCCCCCCAATTTGTTTTTTTGATTGAAGGCTTACTTTCACCTTTCTCTAATTGTCCATTGTTGATGGTGTCTTCGATTCTTGTCCTGCAATCACATAATTCTCCAAATGAGCTAATAGGAGATGACAAAAGCCTACTATTATAAGCCGGAAGCAAGTTCTATATGATCATGTTGATTTGGTCCTTCTCATTTGGCCTATTGACCATTCTAGACGCCTTGGTCTTCCATCTTCAAAAAATGTCCCCCCTACACCTTGTTTGGTAGTCTCCAAATTCCTTAGAGTCACATCAATCATGGGGTTGAAGATGAATTGGTCTACAAATAACTCCACTAGTTTGTTCCACACCTTAGTTTTGCTTGGATCAAGGCTATAGTACCACCTTGATGCACCTCCCATGAGTGAGAGGGAAAATGCATGCAAAGTTTGCTCATATAGCCCCTTCATTTTAGAAATGCTTAGGTATTTTCTTACATGTTGCTTCGGATCCCTAGTCCCATCAAACTTTTCCGCATTGAAAATCTTAAACTTGGGTGGCAATGCAATAGGAGCCTTTGAACTCACTCCCCCTATGTTATAGAAGTAATCATCCATCCCTGATGCTTTGCAAAAGGCGAGTTGCATTTTCTCCATCTTTTCCTTCATGGCCATGGTTTCATATGGTGAGCTTCTCAAATTGCTTGTTCCTTTCACATTTGTCTTTGTCGTTTTCATCCCATTCTTCCATTTCCTCATCATCATCATTGATTTCCACATGTGACGACTTCTTGAGCTTAGATTCCTCCAACCTAGTGAGGCACCCTCCCATTTTCTTAAGGGCCTCTCCATGTTCATCCAAAGCCTTAAGGATTTTTTGTGCCATTGAGTCTTCCATGGAGGTAGTCATTGTTTCTTCTTGGTGTATGTCCTTAATCTTAATCAAATGCTTTCTCTTCTCTCGAATCCAAATGGGAGTGGGGACGTGCTTTCTTGACTTTGATAGTGTAATGATGCTAAAAAAGAAACCTCATTTTCATTAAGTTCATGTCCCAATTAAAGGTTTAATCCTTTTTTTTTTAGATGTCCTTAGGAAATTTTTAGGTTCATTTTAATGAAGGCCCAATTACAGTATCACTCCCTTCCCTCTCATGGATTTTTGCCCCTTATTTCATTGGTTTTGGTTCATTTACAATAAAGCTCTCATCTTACTCTCATGGGCTTTCATTAGAATACACTTAGAAATTTTCAACCCTTTGTCTCAAACATGGGTTTACAATATATTCATTGCCTTTGGGCTTTTCATTTTTATTTATCATTTTATCATTTTTTTTAAACAGCCTTTTAGCTAGAATATATTGTAGCCTTCCTCTCAGAGTCCATGGAGTTCTCATCATTTTGGGCCTAGGCATACAACAAAGAGGCCCAAGATTAGGGAAGTTCATGTCGACTTTGTAGGATTTTGGATGCTAAGTCTATAGCATATTCATTACCTTAGGCCCAAAGTCCTCTTTTTCGAAAGGGCTTTTCCACTTAGGCCTATGATAGCAATTAGGCTATGGTTTCATAAACCTTTCAAGTTAAAATATACCTTTGGATTTAGGGACAAGCCTCTTTTATATGAGAACCTCTTTTCTTTTATGCCATAACATCTTTAGGGTATACCATAACTTTAGGGTCATTCCTTCCATTTTTACATCTTTTATTTGTTTTTTAGAATTAGGTGAACACATGATAGATGGTTGAACAAACAAGAGATATAAAGGGTATCCTTTGTGATAGGATCTAGGATCTCTCTAGTATGGGTAGGCTACCAAAAGTTAAAGGGATAGATAAGTATGTCACTCACAACTTAGTGGGCTATGATTCCAACTGAAGGCCTAAGTGGACCCCACATTGGATTGGTAGCAAACCTTTAACGTACTCAAAGCCCATTATAGGCAATGGCACCAATTGTGAGTTAGTCAAATGAACTTTAGAAGATTTGGGCGCAAATGGAGCCTTCCATCTTCCTACTTATCACCAACCAAAGTTAAGAGACAAAAGAAACCAAGTGATGTGTGTGCAAACAATTATTGAAATAGTTTTATCAAGGTTAAGAAATAAGACACATAGGAATTAAATTCATTATCCCCAGTAGAGTCGCCACTGTGGGCACAAGGGGATTTTTTTTTTTTTAATGGAGTCACCACCTAGTTTTTGCAATGGTCTAGGAAACATATATATTGCATCCTCTCGAGAAAGGATCTTTTGATCTTACTACCAAAGATATGAGTGGAAGTTTAGGTACGTTCTTGGGAAGGTATTAGGTACCCAAGACTGCCCAACCCTAAGGTTGGCCCCCATCATTGTGTCTTGCGTCTTAACCTCATTAAAAACATGTTCAACACTTGTATCTATACTCACAAACACACTAGCATACATCTAAGCCTACAACATGGCATCATTCATCCCTAAACACATACATATCTACCCTTTAAACAAAAGAGAGCCAAACCCATATACACATTAAAAGAAAACCCTAGCATGTGAGAGCCTATCTTATCACTCATCTCAAACAGAGGTAGTGACTTAAACATGGCAATCATAAGATCATATAAACCTTCATGTTCAAGATCAAACATCATACAAACATGTTCATCATAAAAGGTGTATGTTCATGTTAATGCATGACTTGCCTTTACTTATCTTGCAGCAACTTAGCACCTATGGCATTAATGCATGGACATGTGAATGAATGGAATGACATAAAGGGTAGAAAATGTAGTGTCTACAATTCACTCTTCATTCCTTTTCTCATCATGGTGGGCTATCCTGTAGCTAGTTAATCCAATTTATGTTGGGATGATAGCTTCACTCCCAAATACAAGGCAGAAGGTTGTTTCGCCTATAGGTGTACGAGTCTTCATCTGATATGCCCATAACACACTTGGTAGTTTGTCCGGACATAACTCCTTTACTCCCTTGAGCCGAGTCTTGATCATCTTGAGTAAGGATCAGTTTGTAACTGTTCGGGCATATGTGATTCACTTGATAGGAACATATGTCACTATTTTATATAATTGACTAATCCTTTGACAAAACACACTTTACTTGTATTTTGGTAGATTTAGGATGTGTTTAATACTTTAAGAAACTTTGTTTCAAGATCAAGTGTTGAAGCCATGCAAGTCTATCCAAGATTCAAGTTTGAAAAGTGCCTGTCATTAAAGCTCAATAGCTAGCCATCTATCGAGCTTGAAAAGTTGATCCAGCCCCGTGGCTCGATAGCAGCTTGATAGATAGCCATTTGTCAAGGTTTATGAAAAAAAAAATCAGTTTTGTTTTGACTCCAATCTGTGATTATATGTTTGGGCTTTCTTTTTTCACACCTAGACATATAAAAGGATTATTTTAAGGGCCATCAAAGATGGACACAAGTTGCATAAGTGTTGAGCAAAGTTTGTTCAAGCAATTTGTGAACAAAAACAGAATTTACCCTAATTCATATTTTTTTGTGAAGAAGTTGCTATGTTTGTGCACCGTAGGGTTTTGTAACCAAGCATCTTCTTGATCTTCATCATGTGATGAACTGAAGAATTTGTAGCCAACAACCTTCTCTAGTTGGTGATTGAAGTCGTGTACTGGAATCTGTGCAATTGGTTAGTCACGTACTGGGAGTGTTGAGCAAAGTTTGTTCAAGCAATTTGTGATCAGAGATAGAATTTACACTAGTTCATTTTTCTTGTGAAGAAATTGCTGTGTTTGTGCACTGTAGGGTTTTGTAACCAAGCATCTTCTTGATCTTCATCATGTGATGAACTAAAGAACTTTGCAACCAACAACCTTCTTTAGTTGGTGATTGAAGTCATGTACTGGGATCCACGTAATTGGTTAGTCACATACTGGGAACTGTGCATTACAAGGAAAGATTGTCACTACAGAACATGTCTAATTGGGTACTAAGGTAAGGGTTCAACTGTAGGTTGGTATAAAGTACTAGGATTCCTTTACTTGTAACCGCTTGTTGTGATAATAGTAGATTCTCGGGAGTGGTGACCTTAAAATCACCCGGTGGGGGTTTTTTCCATGTAGGTTTTCCCTATTTGTTAACAAATCATCGTGTCAATTTATTTTCCGCTGCAAACTTAGTTTAATTGGTGATTTGTTTGTGCTACCACGCTTATTGTATGTTAATTTGATAAATTAATAAACTTGGCTAATTAATCAATTAATTCATCACAAAAGGTCAATACATTCTTGGCCTATCAAGTGGTATTAGAGCAGACACACTCTAATTAGGGTTAATCTTTGCTGTGTGATCCATTGACCCCTATTTGTCATGGATAAAGGACAATCTCTTATTATACCTCATTTATTTAATGGCATTAACTATGCATACTGGAAAGTACGCATGAGAGCTTTATTGCAGTCTCTAGATGAGAAGGTGTGGCAAGTTGTAGAAATTAGCTGGACCAAGCCAAAGGAAGCGTCAGCCGATTGGGATGATGCTAAGATTAAGGTGACAAATTTCAACAGCAGAGCATTGAATGCCTTATTCAGTGCGGTCACCAATGAGGTGTTTAAGAAGATATCCTCCGCTGAAACTACAAAGGAAGCATGGACCATTCTCTAGACAACCTATAAGGGAACAAAGGCTATCAAGGACTCGAAGCTTCAAAGGCTCACTACTAGCTTCGAAGAGATCAAGATGGAGGAGGATGAGTCGTTCGATGAGTTCTATGCGAAGCTTAAGGACATAGCGAACTCAACTTTTAAGCTAGGTGAAACCATTCTTGAACCCAAGATTTTGAGAAAGGTGCTCAGATCTCTACCCGAGAGATTCCATGCCAAGATCACCGCGATTGAGGAATCAAAGGACATTGACAAGATCCCTCTGACAGAGCTGGTTGGTAATTTGCAAACCTATAAGTTAGGTTTAACAAGAATTGGCAAGTCGAGTAAGGGTAAGAGCATGGCATTGAAGGCCAACAACAGTGATACTGATGATTTTTCAGATGATGAAGATTCTAAGATGAAGTCCTACATTACAAGCCAATTCAAGAAGTTCATGAAGAATGCCAATGGGAAGGGCTTCAACAAAGTCCATAAGCAATCTAGCTCCTCATAGTTCAAGGGCCAAGATAAAGGGAAGAAGGATGCTTGGGATGGCAGTCAGTACACTGTTCCTTCAGGACCAAAATGCTTTGGGTGTCAAGGTTTCGATCATATGAAATAAGAGTGCCTTACATATCTCAAGACCATTGGGAAGAGCAAGGCACTTACTGCTACCTTGAGTGACACCAACCCTAAGGATGATTCCGACAATGAGGATGACAGAATCCTAAATGCCTTCCCAGCCACTATCAATCCTACTGAGGGGATTGTTGAAGATGTGGATAAAGAAGTGGAATTGGTGGAGTCCAAGTTTGAGAAGATAGATGAACAAGATGACATCCACACAGCCTATGCAAAGTTATACAAAGTATCAGAAAAGCATGAGAAGTTGTATAGGTTGACCACCAAGAAGCTTAGTTATGTGGAGCTTGAGTGTGAAGAGCTTTTCACAAAGTTTGATGAATCCAATTAGACTATTGGAGCACTGAGGTTTAAGAATTAAATTCGTGGTTGAGAAGATCAAGAAGCCTGAGGTAGAACTGTTCTAAGTCAGGGCTCAACTGGAAAGGACTTTAAGTGCTAAGCTTGATGAAATGCTCAGTCTTTAGAAATTTACTTCTGATCGTACCAGTTTAGGGTATGATTTCTCTTCTCCTAGTATTGCTTCTACTAGTTCTACTATTTTTGTTCCTTCTGCTAATAATGTTGAAATTGAGAACACTAATGTCAAAACTGATTTAGCTAGTGAGAACATAGGGCTAAGAAGGCTAACTCTTAAAAGCCTAAACAGAAGAAGTAGCATCTCTGTTATCACTATGGAGCAGCTGGCCATACTCGACCTAATTGCTATAAGTGGCTAGCCACTCAATAAAGCAACGGCATGATTGCATCAAGAAACTAGAATTAGTTTCCATCCTCGTTTGCGCCTCTTAAAGATCTTCTTAAAGCCTTCATGTTCCTTTTGAACTTGAATGGTTTCAATTCTTCCTCCTCATTGCCGGATCAAGGGTTACTAGACGGAAGGGTTCTTCCAAGGTGGAGAAGGAAAATGGCTCCAAGTGATTCTATCACTATTTCTCTCTCTCGCTTCTTTTTTCTTTTTTTTTTTTTTCTCATTACTTGTGTGTTTTGATTTAAAGTTTTGAGTCATACACCTCTAGCGCGTTGGTTGGATGAGCCATCCACCCATATCATCTATAACACTGGTCCTTCGTCTTCATCTTCCTTTACTGTGAATTCAATGACAAAGTCGGCCAAGGCTTGGGCCTTAATCACAGTTCTCAGTCGGTACAGTATGTCGAACTTGCTGAGCTCTATTTCCTGTAAGACCAATCATCCAACGGCCTTTAGATTGTTCATTTCCCTTCGTAACAGTTTGTCCGTCTAGACTACTATGGTGTGTGCTTGGAAGTATGACCTAAGTTTTCAAGTGGCTGTGACTAGGGCAAAGGCTAACTTTTCCATGGGGGGGTACCTTCGCTCCACCCTCCAGAGTACTCGGTGTTGGAAATAATCATATTCGCAGCGGAAAAATAATAGATCTACTTCATTCAAAATTGATAACTTGCATAATGTAAGTTTCAGAATATAAAACAAGAGAGTGTACCTTGGTGCAATGAATTTCAAAACCAAAGATCAGAAGTTCTCAGGAATACTTTTAATCTTCACTCCAATTCCACTAATACCCAAGATGTGTGATCTCTCAATCAATTTCCAAGGGAGAGTAATTGAGTGGCTTCACTCACACATACACACCATTTCACAAACTTTTTTTTTCTCAAATTCTGTATGTTTCTCTCCTAATAATTGATTGTCTAATTGGGTTAGCCTTTTGGGCCTTTCCAATTGGGTTTTAGTATGTGGCTTGGAGTGGGACCAAAAGGGACCAATAAGACACTAGCTCCAATGAGCCTTGGGCTTTTCTGTCAACTCTTAACAAGTCCAAAGTTACCATTAATTATATTTAATACCACTATAAAAATATAATTGTACTCTAGGCCTTATTAATAAATTATATCCCAAGACTTGATTATACATGCAACCCCTTCATAAAATATTCGTAGTAATTTAAAGTCATGAATATAAACTGTTACTCTGAAGATTACGACATCTTAATCCTTAAGTACCCGGTTTATTCCTTTTAAGTTATTCACCATATATTTATGAAATCCAATTTCATAAATATATACTTTAGTAATTTCTTACTAAAGTGGTTAGGCCTAACTGTCCGAATAACTGAACCTATTAAACTTATCTCAAGGAAATATTTTACATCTCCATTAAGAGACTCTAAACTTCTGTTAGGATTAATGCCCTTAAATCCTATTGTATGATGCTATGTATAACATTATGTATGACTTAATGTTGTGATGAATAAAGTTATTTTATTATTATCTAAAATAATGGTAACATGAATATTCGGACATTATCATTTAGTCCATGAGATGCATAGTATGTGATTTATGTGATTTAGTCACAGAACATATAAGTCACAAGTTCTTTGTAAACTCAGAATTTTAGTTCATAGTCGGTGATGAAATTGGGCATTTCATCTGCGAAGATTATAACATATCAACTAAGATGATTTGTCTTGATCATAGAAGTGGAGACTTCTAGTTGATGTGTTAATATGTTTTAAGTGTTAAGACATATTGAACTGGACCGCTGTGAGATTTATTATTCTCCTAACAACTGTCAATTGAATAATAAATCTCACGACTTATATTTGCATAAACTCTTAATCCTGAGAGAATAATGGTCCTAATCATGAAGTGTAGGTTGCTTTGATATATCAGGAGTGAGATCTAAAGTAACGGTCAAAACCTCAGTATATTGGGCAGCCACATTGCGTGTTGATGGAACATATATTCTCAAGATGGAATTCATAGTCTCTTAACAGAGATTTAAAATATTCCCTTGAGATAGGTTTAATGGGTTTAGTTATTCAGAGAGTTAGGCCTAACCACTTTGGTAAGAAATTACTAAAGTATATATTTATGAAATTGGATTTCATAAATATATAGTGAATAACTTAAAAAGATTAAACCGGGTACTCAAGGATTAAGACGTAGTAATCTTCAAAGTGACAGTTTATATTTATGACTTTGAATTACTACGAATATTTTATGAAGGGGTTGTATGTATAATAAAGTTTTGGGATATAATTTATTAATAAGGCCTAGAGTGCAATTATATTTATATAGTGGTATTAAATATAATTAATGGTAATTTTGGACTTGTCAAGAGTTGACAGAAAAGCCCAAGGCCCATTGGAGCTAGTGTCTTATTGGTCCTTTTGGTCCCACTCCAAACCACACATTAAAGCCCAATTGGAAAGGCCCAATAGGCCGGCCCAATTAGATAATCAATTATATATAAAGGGAGAGACATACAGATTTTTTATTAGAGATTAGAGAAAAAGTGAGACACCATTGTGAAGTGGTGTGTATGTGCGAGTGAAACCACTCAGTTATTCTCCCTTGGAAATTGATTGAGAGACCACACTTCTTGGGCGTAAAGTGGAATTGGAGTGAAGATTAAAAGCGTTCCCAAGGACTTATAATCTTTTGTTTTGAATTTCACCGCACCAAGGTACGCAAATTCTGAAATTTACATAATGCAAGTTATCAATCATGAATGAAATAGATTTTTGTTTGTTGCTTCCGCTATGTGTTTTGTATGAGATACAAAACCAAATATAACCAACAATTGGTATCAGAGCCAGGTTTTCATATCATGATTGTATAGCATGTAATTGGATTTTAGAATAAAAGGAAAAACAGTTTCTTGATGTTTAACGTTGTTTTAAGTATAGTTATTGAAAGTCATTAAGATAACCGTTCATGATGATGACAATCATATTGCATTGGTTTGATGCCGTGACTTATTCATTGCCTGGATATGGTTATATGAATCTAATTGTCAATTTCGAAGTTTATCCCTTGGCTATAGACTTTTAGAAGATTTGTTATTTGGATATAGTTATTCAAATAACCGCCTTGATGAAAGTATAATAGCCCACGGATTGAAAGGCACTGTTTCGGGATTGAAAGGCATTGTATCATGGCCTACGGATGAATTTGTTATCTTCAAGGATTCTCTTGAATCCTTGTTATATAACAAGAACCATTCGGTTACATATAGATTGAAGTTTCTATAAACTTCTAGATGATATACATGGCTTGGCGCATATATATTTATCCTTGGCCATAAACTTCTAGTTGTTTGGATACAGTTATTGAAATAACTGTCATGTGCACGGACCAAATGATTGCATCGGTTGGACTTTATTACACCACTTGGTTATATTGAGTTAATTGAACGTTATTGAATTGTTGAATTGACTAATATAAGGAAGTGGTACAAGGATTCATCAATTCGTATATTATATATATAATTTTATATGGATTCATATGCATGTATTTAGTTATTGCACCGCTTGGCCATCTTATAAACAATTAACATTAAATTGTCATGTGCTTATAGGATGACACATGCATATGTTTATACTGATTGGATGACACATGCATATGTTAATAGTTTATAAAGGATTCATCCAATATATATATATATATATACATATATATATTAATGCTAGGATTAAAGTATTCATTTAATGAAAATTATTCCTAATGAGATTAGGATTATGTTTTTAAGGGTTTCTAGCATTATTATGGTTCTTGATCTTAAAAACCTTTAATTTAAAATATCTAGTGGGAGAGAGATACAAGGGTTGGATCTCATGGCCTCCATTATCGGTTCATAGTAGTGTGGGTAAGCACCTCATCTTGGCGTATATGCCTTGTGATCCTAAAGGACGGTGTTCACTTCAAGTCCTACGAGATTGAACTAACCTGTTTAAAGTAGTGTGGACAAGCACCTCGTCTTGGCGTATATGCCTCGCGATCCCAAAGGAGGGTGTTTTGTTCCATGGTACTACAAGTTTAAACATTATAAGGGAGATGAAATGTGGTTACACATGATTCTAGATAATGGTGTACACTAGACTAAGTGCAATGTTAACCTCCCAAAGGAGCTATGTCATTGTCACTTAGAGGCTAAAGCTAATACGGCATATTATTAGTGTATGATAGGAGTTATCATGATAGCACTAATAATGAGAATAGTTCTCAATCAATTAATGTGTTTATAATAAACTTGCTACCAAGGAATTATAGACATGGATTGGTTTGTCGTTGCATATATTATTTTATGGTTTTATAAGGTTCCATAATATATGTTTATATGCTAAATTGATAATGTCTAGTTTACTTATTATATTCATGTTTATTAATTTCAGATTTAAAATCATGGCATCATTTAGCCCACTTGTTACTATACTTAATCAAAACAAACTAACTGGATCCAACTATGTTGACTGAAAAAGAAACTTGGACATTGTACTTACTGCTGAAGAGCACAAATATGTGCTTACTCAACCATGTCCTAGCTGTCCATCATTAGATGCTCCTCTTGAGGAAAAACAGCGATATGATCGTTGGCAAAAATCTAATGAGATGGCTAAGTGCTATATCCTAGCATCTATTTCAAATGTTCTACAGCATCAAATGCAGGATGTAGAACTAGCTTCGGACATTATGCTCAGTCTGAAGGAGATGTTTGGTGAGCAAGGCCGTTCTGCTAGGCAAGAAACTATGAGGCAGATTTATAATACCAAAATGGCTGAAGGTACTTCAGTGAGGGAGCATTGTCTTAGGATGATCTCTAATCTGAATACATTAGAAGTTTTAGGTGCCGATATTGATGGAGAATCCTAAGTGGATATGATACTCCAATCACTACCAGAATCATTCAAGGAATTCAGACTTAACTATAATATGAACAAAAAGATTTATACATTGTCTGAATTGATGAATGAGTTGGTAGCGGTGGAAGGCATCCTTGGTACTTCTAGTGTTGAAGCCAATGTTGGTGAAGCTTCTACTTCTCAACCTAAGTCGAAAGGCAAAGGTAAGAAGAAGAAGAAGAAGAACTTCACTAAGAAAGATGGTAAACAAGTTGCCTTAGGAGTTGCCAACAAAGGAAAGAAAACCAAAGGAAAGTGTTTCCATTGTGGTGAGAAAGGACATTGGAAGAGGAATTGTCCAATATTTAAGGCTGCCAAGAATAGAGGTATGAAAAGCATATTCCTTCTTGAAACATGTTTGGTACAGAATCCCACAGATTCCTGGTGTGTGGATTCAGGTTGTACTAATCATATCTGCAAATCCTTGCAGGGGTTTCAGGAGATCAGAAAGCTGAATGAAGGGGAAATGTTTCTTACCTTGGCTGATGGGAGCAGGATTCCAGTTGTAGCTATTGGAGTGTTTAATTTATGTTTTGAATCTAGAGTTTTAGTATTGGAAGACTGTTTGTATGTACCTAATGTTCGTAGAAATTTAATTTCTGCAACTTATTTAGGTAAACATGGATATTATGTTATCCTAAAAGACAATGTTGTAATAAAGAAGGATAAAGTGTTTATCTGTTCTGGCAATATTGTGGATGGTCTTTATATTTTAACTCCTGATAAGCATGAATTATATAATTCTGAATTAGATCATAACTCTCATGTAAAATCATTAAAGAGAAAGTTTCCTTCTACTAATGAAGCATATCTTTGGCACTTGCGTTTGGGTCATATTAATCCAAATAGAATTCAAAGACTGATCAAAGATGGGCGTTTAGAGCCATTGGACTTTGATGAATTTCCAGTTTGTGAATCTTGTTTGGAAGGAAAAATGACCAAATGACCTTTTAAAGCAAAAGGTAGAAGAGCCCAAGAGTTGCTTGAATTAGTTCATACAGATGTATGTGGTCCTATGTCAACCCAAGCAAAAGGAGGTGAGTATTTCATCACTTTTACTGATGATTACTCTAGATATGGTTATGTGTACCTAATGAGACGAAAGTCTAAAGCCTTTGAAAAGTTCAAAGAGTTTAGGGCTGAAGTTGAGAATTAATTAGGTAAACGCATAAAAGCCATTCGATCTGATCGTGGTGGTGAATACCTTCTTGGGGATTTCAAGAATTACTTAACTCAAAATGGGATTATATCCCAATTGACTGCACCTGGAACTCCCCAACAGAATGGTGTAGCAGAAAGAAGGAATAGGACTCTTTTGGAAATGGTTAGGTCCATGATGAGTTACTCAACTTTACTGGTTTCTTTTTGGGGATATGCACTAAAAACTGCAATGCATATTTTGAATTTAGTTCCATCAAAATCTGTTCCCAACACACCTAAGGAATTGTGGAGTGGGCGTAAGCCTAGTATGAAATATCTCCACATTTGGGGATGTCCAGCACATGTGTTGAAAAGGAAGTCTGATAAGTTAGAATCTAAAACCGAAGTATGCATGTTTTTAGGGTATTCAAAAGAAACAAAGGGTTATTTATTCTATAATCATAAAGATAACAAAGTGTTTGTTAGCACACATGCCAAATTTTTGGAAGATGATTATATGAATAATTTTGATCCTAGAAATAAAGTTGTTTTGGCTGAAATGAATGAACCTTTAGTTGAACAACCAATAGATGAAATTAGAGATGATGTGGTTGTATTGGATACACCACAAGATACTACTCATAAGACGTCTAGTACACAGGTGCCTCGTCGTAGTGGGAGAATTATTCGACCTCCTATAAGATTCATAGGTTTGGGAGAAACTTATGAAGCTATCTCAGAAGAGGCTGAATCGGATCCCTACACTTATGAAGAGGCAATGAATGATATAGATGCACATCATTGGATCAAAGCTATGAAATCTGAATTAGATTCCATGTATTCCAATCAAGTTTGGGATCTTGTAAAGGCGTCTAATGGCATTAAACCTGTTGGTTGCAAATGGGTTTACAAGAGGAAGAGAGGGGTAGATGGAAAGGTTGAAACCTTTAAAGCAAGATTAGTGGCGAAAGGGTATACACAAAAAGAAGGTATTGACTATGATGAAACTTTTTCGCCAATAGCCATGCTTAAATCCATCAGAATTCTTTTATCCATTGCTGCTCATTATGACTATGAGATTTGGCAAATGGATGTCAAGACTGCATTTCTTAATGGCAATCTTGAAGAAGAAATCTATATGATGCAACCAGAAGGTTTCATAGCAAAGAACCAAGAGCATATGGTATGCAAATTAAAAAGGTCTATTTATGGACTTAAACAAGCATCTAGGTCATGGAACATCAGATTTGATCAAGCAATCAAGTCATTTGGTTTTGAACAAAATCTTGATGAACCATGTGTGTACAAAAGACATCGAGATAAAGTAGTAATATTCCTAGTGCTTTATGTTGATGACATTATACTCATTGGAAATGATGTAGGGGTAATGTCATCGGTAAAGGTTTGGTTGTCAAACCAATTTGATATGAAGGACTTGGGTGAGGCTAACTTTATTCTAGGGATCAAGCTTTGGCGAG
This sequence comes from Quercus variabilis, assembly GCA_030445155.1. NCBI lineage: Eukaryota > Viridiplantae > Streptophyta > Magnoliopsida > Fagales > Fagaceae > Quercus > Quercus variabilis. Next base: position 35,079,747 of record CP129455.1, on the reverse strand, counting down.
ATCGTAAGAATAAGATGTTAGGCTTATCACAAGCTGGATATATAGATAAGGTTCTAGAACGGTTTAGCATGCAAAACTCCAAGAAGGGATTACTTCCTTTCAGACATGGAGTTCCTCTATCTGATGACCAAAGGCCTAAGACTCAAGAGGAAAAAGATATGATGAGACAAGTTCCTTATGCTTCTGCAGTAGGAAGTCTCATGTATGCCATGCTTTGTACTAGACCAGATATTTGTTATTCAGTAGGCATGGTCAGCCGATATCAATCAAATCCAGGACCAAAACATTGGCAAGCTGCAAAGCATATTCTCAAGTATCTATGGAGAACGAGAGATTATATGCTTGTTTATCGGTGTGAGGATTTGATACCCATTGGCTATACAGATTCAGATTTTCAGTCAGATCTAGATTTCAGAAAGTCCACATCAGGATGTGTATTCACCTTGGGAGGTGGAGCCATAACATGGAGGAGTGTCAAACAATCTTGTATTGCGGACTCCACCATGGAAGCAGAATATGTTGCTGCTTGTGAAGCAGCAAAAGAAGCTGTATGGCTCAAGAAATTCCTTTCTGACCTTGGTGTAATGAGAATGGAACAAGTTCCCATCACATTGTTTTGCGACAATAGTGGTGCAGTTGCACAATCAAAAAATCCAAGGAACCACAAGAAAGGAAAGCACATTGAAAGAAAGTATCACATCATTAGAGATATTATTGCTCGTGGAGATGTGGTGGTAGCAAAGATTGAAAGTGCAAATAATCTAGCAGATCCCTTTACCAAAGCCTTGCCTCAAAGGACCTTTGAGTCACATTTGGAGCGAATGGGAGTTAGATTAGTACACAATAGTCTTTAGGGCAAGTGGGAGATTGTTAGGATTAATGCCCTTAAATCCTATTGTATGATACTATGTATGACATTATGTATGACTTAATGTTGTGATGAATAAAGTTGTTTTATTATTATCTAAAATAATGGTAACATGAATATTCGGACATTATCATTTAGTCCATGAGATGCGTAGTATGTGATTTATGTGATTTAGTCACAGAAGATATAAGTCACAAGTTCTTTGTAAACACAGAATTTTAGTTCATAGTCGGTGATGAAATTGGGCATTTCATCTGTGAAGATTATAACATATCAACTAAGATGATTTGTCTTGATCATGGAAGTGGAGACTTCTAGTTGATGTGTTAATATGTTTTAAGAGTTAAGACATATTGAACTGGACCGCTGTGAGATTTATTATTCTCCTAACGACTGTCAATTGAATAATAAATCTCACGACTTATATTTGCATGAACTCTTAATCCTGAGAGAATAATGGACCTAATCATGAAGTGTAGGTTGCTTTGATATATCAGGAGTGAGATCTAAAGTAACGGTCAAAACCTCAGTATGTTGGGCAGCCGCATTGCGTGTTGATGGAACATATATTCTCAAGATGGAATTCATAGTCTCTTAACAGAGATTTAAAATATTCCCTTGAGATAAGTTTAATGGGTTTAGTTATTCAGAGAGTTAGGCCTAACCACTTTGGTAAGAAATTACTAAAGTATATATTTATGAAATTGGATTTCATAAATATATAATGAATAACTTAAAAAGATTAAACCGGGTACTCAAAGATTAAGACGTAGTAATTTTCAAAGTGACAGTTTATATTTATGACTTTGAATTATTGCGAATATTTTATGAAGGGGTTGTATGTATAATAAAGTTTTGGGATATAATTTATTAATAAGGCCTAGAGTGCAATTATATTTATATAGTGGTATTAAATATAATTAATGGTAGCTTTGGACTTGTCAAGAGTTGACAGAAAAGCCCAAGGCCCATTGGAGCTAGTGTCTTATTGGTCCCACTCCAAGCCACACATTAAAGCCCAATTGGAAAGGCCCAATAGGCCGGCCCAATTAGATAATCAATTATATATAAAGGGAGAGACATACAGATTTTTTATTAGAGATTAGAGAAAAAGTGAGACACCATTGTGAAGTGGTGTGTATGTGTGAGTGAAACCACTCAGTTATTCTCCCTTGGAAATTGATTGAGAGGCCATACTTCTTGGGCGTAAAGTGGAATTGGAGTGAAGATTAAAAGCGTTCCCAAGGACTTATAATCTTTTGTTTTGAATTTCACCGCACCAAGGTACGCAAATTCTGAAATTTACATAATGCAAGTTATCAATCATGAATGAAATAGATTTTTGTTTGTTGCTTCCGCTATGTGTTTTGTATGAGATACAAAACCAAATATAACCAACAACTTCATCTTGAGAATATATGTTCCATCAACACTAAATGTGGTTGCCCAACATACTGAGGTCTTGATCGTTATTTTAGATCTCACTCTTGATATATCAAAGCAACCTACACTTCATGATCAAGTCCATTATTCTCTCAGGATTAAGAGTTCATGTAAATATAAGTCGTGAGATTTATTATTCAATTAACAGTCGTTAGGAGATTAATAAATTTCACAGCGGTCCAATTCAATATGTCTTAACTCTTAAAACATATCAACATATCAACTAGAAGTCTCCACTTCTACGATCAAGACAAATTATCTTAGTTGATATGTTATAGTCTTCACAGATGAAATGCCTAATTTCATCATCTACTACGAATTAAAATTCTGAGTTTACAAAGAACTTGTGACTTATATCTTCTGTGACTAAATCACATAAATCACATACTATGCATCTCATGGACTATATGATAATGTTCGAATATTCATGTTATCATTATCATACATATTATCATACATAATATCATACATAACATCATACAATAGGATTCTAGAGCACTAATCCCAACAATCTCCCACTTGCCCTAAAGACCATTGTGCACTAATCTAACTCCCATTCCCTCCAAATGCGACTCGAAAGTCCTTTGAGGCAAGGCTTTGGTAAAGGGATCTATTAGATTATTTGCACTTTCAATCTTTGCTACCACCACATCTCCACGAGTAATAATATCTCTAATAATGTGGTACTTTCTCTCAATGTGCTTTCCTTGGATCTTTCGATTGTGCAACTGCACCACTATTGTCGCAAAACAATGTGATGGGGACTTGTTCCATTCTCATTACACCAAGGTCAGAAAGGAATTTCTTGAGCCATACAGCTTCTTTTGCTGCTTCACAAGCAGGAACATATTCTGCTTCCATGGTGGAATCCGCAATACAACATTGCTTGACACTCCTCCAAGTTATGGCTCCGCCTCCCAAGGTGAAAACACATCCTGATGTGGATTTTCTGAAACCTAGATCCGATTGAAAATCTGAATCTTTATAGCCAATGGGAATCAAATCCTCACAACGGTAAACAGGCATATAATCTCTTGTTCTCCATAGATACTTGAAAATATGCTTTACAGCATGCCAATGTTTTGGTCTTAAATTTGATTGATATCGGCTAACCATGCCAACTGAATAACAAATATCTGGCCTAGTACAAAGTATGGCATACATGAAACTTCCTACTATAGAAGCATAAGGAACTTGTCTCATTATATCTACTTCCTCTTAAGTCTTAGGCATTTGGTCATCAGACAAAGGAACTCCATGTCTGAAAGGAAGTAATCCTTTCTTGGAGTTTTGCATGTTAAACCATTCTAGAACCTTATCTATATATCCAACTTGTGATAAGCCTAACATCTTATTCTTGTGATCTTGCCAAAACTTGATCCCTAGAATAAAGTTAGCCTCACCCAAGTCCTTCATCTCAAATTGACTTGAAAACCAAACCTTTACAGATGATATTACCCCTACATCATTTCCAATGAGTAGAATATCATCTACATAAAGTACTAAGAACATTACGACTTTATCTTGATGTCTTTTGTACACACATGGTTCATCAAGACTTTGTTCAAAACCAAATGATTTGATTGCTTGATCAAAACTGATGTTCCATGATCGAGATGCTTGCTTAAGTTCGTAAATGGACCTTTTCAATTTGCATACCATATGCTCTTAATTCTTATCTATGAAACCTTCTGGTTGCATCATATGGATTTTCTCTTCAAGATTGCCATTTAGAAAAGCAGCCTTGACATCCATTTGCCAAATCTCATTATCATAATGAGCAGCAATGGATAAGAGAATTCTAATAGATTTAAGCATTGCTACTGGTGAAAAGGTTTCTTCAAAATCAATACCTTCTTTTTGTGTGTACTCTTTCGCCACTAGCCTTGCTTTAAAGGTTTCAACATTTCTATCTATCCCTCTCTTTCTCTTGTAAACGCATTTGCAACCAATAGGTTTAATGCCATTAGGCACCCTTACAAGATCCCAAACTTGATTGGAATACATGGAATCAAATTCAGATTTCATAACTTTGACCCAATAATATACATCTATATCATTCATTGCTTCTTTGTAAGTGTAAGGATCGGTTTCAGCCTCTTCTGAAATAGCTACATGAGTTTCTCCCAGACCTATAAACCTTATAGGTGGCCTAACATTCCTCCCACTACAACGAAGCACCGGTGTACTCGACATCTCATGAGTAGTATCTTATGGTGTATCCAATACAACTACATCATCCCTAGTTTCATCTATTGGTTGTTCAACTATGGGTTCATTCATTTCAGCTAAAACAACTTTATTTCTAGGACCAAATTATTTATATAATCATCTTCCAAATATTTGGAATGTGTGCTAACAAACACTTTGTTAACTTTATGATTATAGAATAAATAACCCTTTGTTTCTTTTGAATACCCTAAAAACATGCATACTTCGGTTTTAGATTCCAACTTATTAGACTTCCTTTTCAACACATGTGCTGGACATCCCCAAATGTGGAGATATTTCATACTAGGCTTACGACCACTCCACAATTCCTTACGTGTGTTGGGAACAGATTTTGATGGAACTAAATTCAAAATATGCATTGTAGTTTTAGTGCATATCCCCAAAAAGAAACTGGTAAAGTTGAGTAACTCATCATGGACCTAACCATTTCTAAAAGAGTCCTATTCCTTCTTTTTACTACACCATTTTGTTGGAGAGTTCCAGGTGTAGTTAATTGGGATATGATCCCATTTTAAGTTAAGTAATCCTTGAAATCCCTAAGAAGGTATTTGCCACCACGATCAGATCGAATGGCTTTTATGCATTTACCTAATTGATTCTTAACTTCAGCCTTAAACTCTTTGAACTTTTCAAAGGCTTCAGACTTCTATTTCATTAGGTACATATAACCATATCTTGAGTAATCATCGGTAAAAGTGATGAAGTACTCATAACCTCCTTTTACTTGGGTTGACATAGGACCACAAACATCTGTATGAACTAATTCAAGCAACTCTTGGGCTCTTTTACCTTTTGCATTAAAAGGTCGTTTAGTCATTTTTCCCTCTAAACAAAATTCACAAACTAGAAATTCATCAAAGTCCAATGGCTCTAGGAGTCCATCTTTGATCAGTCTTTGAATTCTGTTTGGATTAATATGACCCAAACGTAGGTGCCAAAGATATGCATTATTAGTAGAAGGAAACTTTCTCTTTAATGATTTTACATGAGAATTATTATCTAATTCAGAATTATATAATTCATGCTTATCAGGAGTTAAAATATAAAGATTATCCACAATATTGCTAGAACAAATAAATACTTTACCCTTCTTTATTACAACATTGTCTTTAAGGATAACACAATATCCATGTTTACCTAAATAAGTTGCAGAAATTAAATTCCTACGAACATTACGTACATATAGACAGTTTTCCAATATTAGAACTCTAGACTCAAAACATAAATTATAAATACCAACAGCTACAATTGGAATCTTGCTCCCATCAGCTAAAGTAAGAAACAATTCCCCTTCATTAAGTTTTCTGGTCTCTTAGAACCCCTGCAAAGAATTGCAGATATGATTAGTACAACCTGAATCTATACACCAGGAATCTGTGGGATTTTGTACCAAACATATTTCAAGAAGGAATGAACTATTCATACCCTTATTTTTGGCAGCCTTGAATTTTGGACAATTCCTCTTCCAATGCCCTTTCTCATCACAATAGAAACATTTTCCTTTGAGCTTCTTTCCTTTGTCAGCAACCCCTAAGGCAATTTGTTTACCATCTTGCTTGGTGAATTCCTTCTTCTTCTTCTTCTTACCCTTGCCTTTTGACAGAGGTTGAGAAGTAGAAGCTTCACCCACATTGGGTTCAACACTAGAAGTACCAAGGATGCCTTCCACTGCTACTAGCTCATTCATTAATTCAGACAAAGAGTAAATCTTTTTGTTCATATTATAATTGATGTTAGGATATATGTGTTTTCACTTGCTAAGAACATATGTCATTTATGTAAATTAGCTAAATCCTTTGACAAAACGCACTCTACTTGTAATTGGGCAGTTCTAGGTGTTTTTAATACTTCAAGAAACAAGGGTTCAAGGTCAAGTGTTGAAGTCATCAAGTCTGTCCAAGAAAAAGCAAGCTGAAGTGCAAATTCATTAAAGCTCGACACTTGCTCGATAGCCACCTCGACCCTTGCTATCTGTCGAGATTTATAATTTTAGATTTTCTGATCTGATTTTCTTGGGATCCGTGAATATGCTTTTGAGCATTCTTTTCTCCAAACCCTAAACATATAAAAGGATTGTTTTAAGAGTCGTCAAGTGGGACACAGGTTACAAAAGCATTGAGTAATCTCTGTTTAAGCAAATTGTGATCAAAGATGAAGTTCTTGACCTAGTTCATCTTCTCTGAAGAAATTGCTGTGTATTTGCACCAAAGGGTTTTGTGACCAAGCATCTTCCTGATCTTCATCGTGTAGGATGAACTAAAGAACTTTGCAACCAACCTCTCTTCCTTACGTTGGTGTTTTAAAGTCGCATACTGGGATCTGCACATTGGTTAGTCACGTACTTGGGAGCCGTGCATCAAAGGTGGAAATTTTCACTACATATTAAGTCCAATTGGGTATTGGGGTAAGGGTTCAACTATAGGTTGGTAAGGTACTTATGATTCCTTTACTTGTAACCGTTTGATTTGATAATAGTGGAGTTTCGGGAGTGGTGACCTGAAAATCACCCGGTGAGGTTTTTATGCCACGAGATTTTTTCCCATTCTTAAACAAATAACCGTGTTTAATTTCCGTTGCATATTTAGTTTTTGGTGATTTGTTTGTGCTTCTACGTAATTGCATGATAAATTGATTAATTAATAACTTGGCTAAGTAATTAATTGGTTTAATCACAAGGGGTTATTCAGATTGTGGCCTATCAAGTGGTATCAGAGCGGGCACACTCTGATTAGGTTTAATCTTTGCTGTATTGATCCATTGACCCCTGCTTGTCATGGCTGTAACCGACTTGAAGAGATCCTTGTTTTCAAATACATCTTGTTTTTCTAATCACTATTTGTTTGAGTGTCTCAGAAAATAAAAGTCTAAAAGTTATTTGAATTCTTTTATAATGACTATTGGAAAGGATCTCAGTTTGGCTAAAAAGAAACTAGACTGTCTTAGAATGAAAATGTACAAAGGAGTTCGTCAAAGAAGAGTAAAAGTCAAAGGCTTAGCTCATCAAAGGCAATTGAGTGAAAGAACCATTCCTTCTGATTTGTCATCCAAGCATAAAGTGTGTTTCATGATGAAGTTTGCATTCAAAGCAATGGATACTTGTCTATGGTATCTTGACAGTGGTTGCTCAAGACACATGACTAGATACCGATTTTTCTTCAAGATCCTTGAGCCTAAGAAAAGTGGTAATGTGACTTTTAGTGATGGAAGCAAATCACAGATAAAAGGGAAAGGAATCATATCTCTACTAGGACTACCAGACACTGCAAATGTTCTTCATGTAGAAGGTCTAAGGGTGAACCTATTGAGCATAAGTCAGATATATGATCAAGACTTCATGGTATTGTTCTCAAAAGGAAAGTGTCTTTTCATGGATGAGTCTGGAAAGAAGCTCATTAGTGGGGTTTACACTCTGGACAACTGCTATGGATTGGTTCCTGATGCCGATATAGTGTGCAATAGCTTTCGTTTGCCTAATGAAGATCTATGGCATCAACGAATGGGACATGCTAGTTACAAGCATCTATCCATTGTATCTAAGCATGAATCAGTCTTGGGGATACCGTAGCTTAGTAGAATAAGCAATGTGGTGTGTGGACTATGTCAGCTTGGGAAACAGACAAAAGCTAAGCATCCAGGCACTCAGACATCAGCTACCTCCAGACTATTGGAGCTTTTGCATTTAGATCTTATAGGTCCAACTAGAACCGATAAGAGATACATCATGGTTGTGGTAGACGACTTCACGAGATGTACTTGGGTCATCTTACTCCGATCCAAGTCTGATGCTCCTGAGCACATTGAGGCTTTGTGCACAAGACTGCAAAATGAAAAGAGCTTAAAGATTGATCGAATTCGAAGTGACCATAGTAAAGAATTCGAGAACTTATACATGGAGTCTTTCTGCATAAGATCTAGTATATCTCAAGAATTCTTTGCTCCTATTACACCTCAGCAGAATGGTGTGGTAGAAAGAAAGAATAGGGTTATTCAAGAGATGGCTAGAGCCATGTTGCATAACAAAGATGTGGCTCGAAACTTATGGGGAGAAGCCGTAAACACTGCAGGTCATACGGTTAACAAGGTGTACTTCAGACCCGGTACCAAAAAGACTCCCTATGAGTTATGGAAAGGAAGAAAGCCAAATGTGAAGTACTTCAGGATATGATGAAGCAATAAATGATATAGATGCACATCATTGGGTCCAAGCTATGAAATCTGAATTAGATTCCATGTATTCCAATCAAGTTTGGGATCTTGTAAAGGCGCCTAACGGCATTAAACCTGTTGGTTGCAAATGGGTTTACAAGAGGAAGAGAGGGATAGATGGAAAGGTTGAAACCTTTAAAGCAAGGCCAGTGGCGAAAGGGTATACACAAAAAGAAGGTATAGATTATGATGAAACCTTTTCTCCAATAGCAATGCTTAAATCTATCAGAATTCTCTTATCCATTGCTGCTTATTTTGATTATGAGATTTGGCAAATGGATGTCAAGACTGCATTTCTTAATGGCAATCTTGAAGAGGAAATCTATATGATGCAACCGGAAGGTTTCATAGCAAAGAACCAAGAGCATATGGTATGCAAGTTGCAAAGGTCCATTTATGGACTTAAGCAAGCATCTAGGTCATGGAACATCAGATTTGATCAAGCAATCAAGACATTTGTTTTTAAACAAAATCTTGATGAACCATGTGTGTACAAAAGACATCAAGATAAAGTAGTAATATTCCTAGTACTTTATGTTGATGATATTCTACTCATTGGAAATGATGTAGGGGTAATGTCATTGGTAAAGGTTTGGTAGTCAAGCCAATTTGATATGAAGGACTTGGGTGAGGCTAACTTTATTCTAAGGATCAAGCTTTGGCGAGATTGCAAGAATAAAATGTTAGGCTTATCACAAGCTGGATATATAGATAAGGTTCTAGAACGGTTTAGCATGCAAAACTCCAAGAAAGGATTGCTTCCTTTCAGACATAGAGTTCCTGTGTCTGATGACCAAAGGCCTAAGACTCAAGAGGAAGAAAACATGATGAAACAAGTTCCTTATGCTTCTGCAGTGGGAAGTCTCATGTATGCCATGCTTTGTACTAGACCAGATATCTGTTATTCAGTTGGCATGGTTAGTCGATATCAATCAAATCCAAGACCAAAACATTGGCAAGCTGTAAAGCATATTCTCAAGTGTCTACGGAGAACGAGAGACTATATGCTTGTTTAGCGTTGTGAGGATTTGATTCCTATTGGCTATACAGATTCAGATTTTCAATCGGATCTAGATTTCAAAAAATCCACTTCAGGATGTGTTTTCACCTTGGGAGGTGGAGCCATTAGTTGGCGGAGTATTAAGCAATCTTGTATTGCAGACTCCACCATGGAGGCAGAATATGTTGCTGCTTGTGAAGCAGCAAAGGAAGCTGTATGGCTCAAGAAGTTCCTTTCAGACCTTGGTGTAATAAGAATGGAGCAAGTTCCAATCACATTGTTTTGTGACAACAGTGGTGGAGATGTGGTGGTACATTGAGAGGAAGTACCATATCATTCGAGATATTGTTGCTCGTGGAGATGTGGTGGTAGCAAAGATTGAAAGTGCAAATAATCTAGCAGATCCATTTACTAAAACTTTGCCTCAAAGGACTTTCGAGTCACATTTGGAGAGAATGGGAGTTAGATTAGTGCACAATAGTCTTTAGAGCAAGTGGGAGATTGTTAGGATTAGTGCCCTTAAATCCTATTGTATGATGCCATGTATGATATTAAGTGTGACATTGTGTTTCACATTATGTATAACTTAATATTATGTTAATAAATTTGTTTTATTATTATCTAAAATAATAGTAACATGAATATTCAGACATTATCACATAGTCCATGAGATGCATAGTATGTGATTTATGTGAAGATTCACAGAAGATATAAATCACAAGTTTTTTTTAAACTCAGAATTATAGTTCGTAGTCGGTGAACTCTTAATCCTGGGAGAATAATGGACCTAATCATGAAGTGTAGGTTGCTTTGATATATCAGGAGTGAGATCTAAAGTAACGGTCAAAACCTCAGTATGTTGGGCAGCCACATTTAGTGTTGATGGAACATGTATTCTTAAGATGGAATTCATAGTCTCTTAACGGAGATATAAAGTATTCCCTTGAGATAAGTTTAATGAGTTTGTTATTCAGAGAGTTAGGCCTAACTACTTTAGTAAGACTAAAGTATATATTTATGGAATTGGATTTCATAAATATATGATGAATAACATTAACGGATTAAATCGGGTACTCAAAGATAAGATGTAGTAATTTACAAAGTGGCAGTCTACATTAATGACTTTGTATTACTACGAATATTTTATGAAGAGGTTACATGTATAATAAAGTCATGAGATATAATTATAGATAAGATCTAGAGTGCAACTATATTTATATAGTGGTATTGAATATAGTTAATAGTAACTTTGGACTTGTCAAGAGTTGACAGAAAAGCCCAAGGCCCATCGGAGCTAGTGTCTTATTGGTCCCTTTTGGTCCCACTCCAAGTCACACACTTAAACCCAATTGGTAAGGCCCAAAAGGCCAGCCCAATTAGATAAATTGGTTAGATACAAAGGGAAAAACGTTCAGATTTTTCAGTGTGTGAAAAACAACATTGAAATGGTGTGCATGTGAGTTTTTGTCACTCACTAGTCATCCCTTTATTACCAATTGAGAGACTGTCATCTTGGGCGTTAGTGGAATTGGAGCGAAGATTAAAAGTATTCCCGAGTACTTCAATCTTTGTTTTTGAAATTCACTGCTTCAAGGTACGATCTCTTGTTCTCAAATTCTGAAATTTACTTAGTACGTGTTATCAATATCGAATGAAGTAGATCCGTTTAAAACTTAATTTTCGCTGCATTCACATCTATTTCCATCAATAATCATACGCGCAGCGGAAAAATAATGGATCTACTTCATTCAGAATTGATGGCATGCATAATGTAAGTTTCAGAATATAGAACAAGAGAGTGTACCTTGGTGTAGTGAATTTCAAAACCAAAGATCAGAAGTTCTTAGGAATACTTTCAATCTTCACTCCAATTCCACTAATGCCCAAGATGTGTGGTCTCTCAATCAGTTTCCAAGAAAGAGTAATTGAGTGGCTTCACTCACACATACACACCATTTCACAAACTTGTTTTTTTTTTTCCTCAAATTTTGTATGTTTCTCTGCTAATAACTGATTGTCTAATCGGGTTAGCCTTTTTGGCCTTTCCAATTGGGCTTTAGTATATGGCTTGGAGTGGGATCAAAAGGGACTAATAAGACACTAGCTCCAATGGGCCTTGGGCTTTTCTGTCAACTCTTGACAAGTCCAAAGTTACCATTAATTATATTTAGGGATAATTGCAGTAAACCCACCTGTGATATGATCCGTTTTCACTTTGCCTACCTGTGGTTTAAAACTTTGCACTTTACCCACATGAGGTTAGTCCCGTTAGCCTTCCGTAACCCACCTATCCGTTTGTCGTTAGAAAAACACATTTTTAGACAAAAAAAAAAAATATAACAAGAATCAAAAAGCTAGGGTTTTAATATCTATGGAAAAGCTCTAAAATTAAAGAAGAGAAGTTTGAGTGATGGACAAAAGCAAGATTGTATAGCTTTTCTGTATAAGCCAATTATACCAGGACCAAGAAGGTTTCCACTAATTGGAAGCATGAACTTAATGGTCTCACTCGCTCACCACAAAATTGCTGCCGCAGCAGAAGCATGTCAAGCTAAGAGGCTTATGGACTTTAGCCTTGGTGACACTCGTGTTATTGTCACATGTAACCTAGATGTGGCCAAAGAAATCCTGAATAGCTGTGTGTTTGCTAATCGTTCAATAAAGGAGTCAGCCTATAGCTTGATGTTTAACAGGGTAATTGGGTTTGCTCCTTATTGTGTCTAATGGCGAACCCTGAGGAGAATCGCAGCCACGCACATGTTCTACCCAAAGCAAATCAAAGCTTCCGAGTCCAAAAGGTCAGAAATTGCTTCCCAAATGGTGGCAATAATGTTGGGAGACCAAGGACAAAGTGTGAGTGTGTGTCAACTACTAAAATGTGCTTCCTTAAACAACATGATGTGCTCAGTTTTTGGATGCAATTATAGTCTAGATTCATCGAACAAGGAAGTGGAAGAGCTAGAGAGACTGGTGGGTGAAGGGTACGAGTTATTAGGTTTGTTGAATTGGTCAGACCACCTACCTTGGCTACCTAAGTTTGATGCTAAAAAAATCCTACTTTTGACCATCACTCAAACTTCCCTTCTTTAATTTTATAGCTTTTCCATAGATATTAAAACCCTAGCTTTTTGATTCTTGTTATATTTGTTTTTGCCTAAAAATGTGTTTTTTTAATGGCAAACGGAGAGGTGGGTTACGGAAAGCTAAAGGGACTAATCCCAGGAGGGCAAAGTGTAAAGTTTTAAACCACAGGTAGACAAAGTGAAAACCGACCATACCACAGGTAGATTTACTGTAATTATCCCTTATATTTAATACCACTATAAAAATATAATTGCACTCTAGGCTTTATTAATAAATTATATCCCAAGACTTTATTATACATGCAACCCATTCATAAAATTTTCGTAGTAATTCAAAGTCATGAATATAGACTGTCACTTTGAAGATTACTACATCTTAATCCTTGAGTTTTCAGTTTAATCCTTTTAAGTTATTCACCATATATTTATAAAATTCAATTTCATAAATATATACTTTAGTAATTTCTTACTAAAGTGGTTGGGCCTAACTCTCTAAATAACTGAACCCATTAAACTTATCTCAAGAGAATATTTTACATCTCCATTTAGAGACTATGAATTCCATCTTGAGAATATATGTTCCATCAACACTAAATGTGGTTGCCCAACATACTGAGGTTTTGACCGTTACTTTAGATCTCACTCCTGATATATCAAAACAACATACACTTCATGATCAGGTCCATTATTCTCTTAAGATTAAGAGTTCATGTAAATATAAGTCGTGAGATTTATTATTCAATTGATAGTCGTTAGGAGCTAGAGAGGCTGGTGTGTCAACTACTAAAATGTGCTTCCTTAAACAACATGATGTGCTTGGTTTTTGGATGCAATTATAGTCTGGATTCATCGAACAAGGAAGTGGAAGAGCTAGAGAGACTGGTGGGTGAAGGGTACGAGTTATTAGGTTTGTTGAATTGGTCAGACCACCTACCTTGGCTACCTAAGTTTGATGCTAAAAAAATCCTGCTTTTGACCATCACTCAAACTTCCCTTCTTTAATTTTATAGCTTTTCCATAGATATTAAAACCCTAGCTTTTTGATTCTTGTTATATTTGTTTTTACCTAAAAATGTGTTTTTTTAATGGCAAACGGAGAGGTGGGTTACGGAAGGCTAAAGGGATTAATCCCAGGAGGGCAAAGTGTAAAATTTTAAACCACAGGTAGATAAAGTGAATACCGACCATACCACAGGTGGATTTACTGTAATTATCCCTTATATTTAATACCACTATAAAAATATAATTGCACTCTAGGCCTTATTAATAAATTATATCCCAAGACTTTATTATACATGCAACCCATTTATAAAATTTTCGTAGTAATTCAAAGTCATGAATATAGACTGTCACTTTGAAGATTACTACATCTTAATCCTTGAGTATTCAGTTTAATCCTTTTAAGTTATTCACCATATATTTATAAAATTCAATTTCATAAATATATACTTTAGTAATTTCTTACTAAAGTGGTTAGGCCTAACTCTCTAAATAACTGAACCCATTAAACTTATCTCAAGAGAATATTTTACATCTCCATTTGGAGACTATGAATTCCATCTTGAGAATATATATTCCATCAACACTAAATGTGGTTGCCCAACATACTGAGGTTTTGACCGTTACTTTAGATCTCACTCCTGATATATCAAAACAACCTACACTTCATGATCAGGTCCATTATTCTCTCAAGATTAAGAGTTCATGTAAATATAAGTCGTGAGATTTATTATTCAATTGATAGTCGTTAGGAGAATAATAAATCTCACAACGGTCCAGTTCAATATGTCTTAACTCTTAAAACATATTAACATATCAACTAGAAGTCTCCACTTCCATGATTAAGACAAATCATCTTAGTTGTTATGTTATTGTCTTCACAGATGAAATGCCCAATTTCGTCACCGACTACGAACTAAAATTCTGAGTTTACAAATAACTTATGACTTATATCTTATGTGACTAAATCACATAAATCACATATTATGCGTCTCATAGACTATATGATAATGTCCAAATATTCATGTTATCATTATTTTAGATAATAATAAAACAACTTTATTAATTACAATATTAAGCCATACATCATGTCATACATAATGTCATACACAATATCATACATAACATCATACAATAGGATTCTAGGGCACTAATCCCAACACTTGGCTAGTATAGTAAACGGGTAATTGTATGCGATCCTCTCCTCAAATGAGAGTTGAGCTAACAGTCATCAGGGATACAGCCAAGTAAAAGGAGAGCTCTTCACTGGGTTTGGACGGAATGAGTAGCAATAGGGATGCAAGGCACGCCTTCAGCTCCTCAAAGGCTTCTTTAGTGTTTTGAAGAATGGTAAGCACTTGTCCGTAGCTTTGGAGATGAACCTTCTGAGAGCTGCAACCCTACCGTTCAAGCTTTGTACCTCCTTGATGTTCTTTGGATGCGTCATCTCTAATATGGCATGAATTTTGTTGAGGTTGGCCTCCACACCTCGCTACAACACCATAAAGCCTAGAAACATTCCCGATGATACCTTGAACACATATTTGCTGGGATTGAGTTTCATGTCGTAGAGGTATAGGGTTTTGGATGTCTCCTGAAGATTGTCTAGGTGACGATCCTCCTTCGTACTTTTCACAGGCATATCATCTATGTATACCTCGATGTTCTACCCAATCTGCTAGATGAACATTTTATTCACAAGCCTTTGGTATGTCTCCCTTGCATTCTTTAATCCAAATGGAATGACTTTGTAACAAAAGAGCCCTTAGCTCGTGACAAATGAGGTCTTCTCCTGGTCAGCGTCATCCAACTTAATCTGGTTGTATCCGAAGAAAGCGTCCATGAAACTCAATAGCTGGTGTCCAGCCGTTGAGTCCACGAGGAGGTTGATATGGAAGAGTGGGTAACTGTCCTTCGGGTAGGCTCTGTTTAGGTCAACGAAGTCAACACACATCCTCTACTTGCCATTTGCATTTTTTACCATCACCACGTTGGCCAACCATTTAGGATAATACACCTTCCTAATGAAGTCTGCTTCCAGCAGCTTGTTGACCTTCCGCTATGGCTTTGTCACTTTCTTGGGCGAAAACTATCTTCTTCTGTCAGATAGGGACAAATTGATCTTGTGAAAGATGACACTTGTTTTAATCTTGGCATGTCCTTATGGCTCTAAGTGAAGAGGTCCTGAATATTCTTCAGGAAAAAGGCGAGCTCCTTGCAGACTAAAGGATTAGCTTGAGTACTAATGCGAGTGATCCTACCTAGGATGTTGTTGTCTAAGGAGATCTTTATTAGGTCTTCCATTGGTTCTACCACAACTTGTTGCTCCTTAGTGTTAATCTGCGTTCTTCTCCTATCCTAAACTCTGTTGGGAACTTTACTAGTAAGTGGTATGTAGGCGCGGTTGCTCTCCATGTGTTAAGCGTAGGTCACCCTAAGATGGTGTTGTAGGTAGGGAAGCAATCGATGACTAGGAAACTAACCCCTTAGTGAGATGCTGAGGATATGTTCCAATGGTCACTAGTAGGGTGATGGTCCCAACGGGGAAGACCTTGGTACTGCCAAATTCGACTAGCGGTGTGTCTAAGGGCAAGAGACGCTTCTCGTCGATCCTCATCTTCTAGAATGCAAGGTAGTAATGGATGTTCGCAGAACTCCTGTTATCCACTAGCACCTATCGGGTGTTGAGGTTTGCTATTGATAGGTTGATGATTAGAGCATTGTCATGAGGGTGGTGGAGTTGTCAGGCATCCTCTTCTGTGAAGCTAATGGATGGGTTGTCGACCCTAGTCATTTTAGGCTGTCGGCCAGAAATTTGGACGCTTTGCACCATCTGTAAGTATGTCTTTTTCTCCTTCTTAGAGGAGCCAACCATTATACTTCCTCCTACGATCACCCTTGGCCTTTCTTCTACCTGTCAGTTGGGTTTAGGATCCCTTGGTAAGTTCGCTCCACCTCTGATGAACCTTTGTAATTTTCCTTGCTTGATGAAGGCTTTAATCTGCTGCTTTAGGTCATAACACTCGGAAATGTTGTGCTCATGATCTCGATGGAAGTAGCAATAATTGTTTCTAGGCCTTTCGTTTGGATCACCCTTCAGCATGTCCAACCAAGTCGGCGTCATGTTATCCCTTATTTGCATGAGGACTTGATCTAACGGGGTATTTAGTGGCATGAAGTAAACAGTTGTTGAGGTCTAAAAAATTTGTCATGTTGCACCAAGGCCCAAAGTGGCATAGAGAATTGAACTCCGTGAGAAAATAAAAGACTCGAGTCCGCAATAAAGAAAAAAGAAGGGTAGGCGCAACTCTATTAAGGGATTTACTAAAGAGACCAGACCTATGAATGGATACGCTTTAGAATTCATGAAACAAAGGGAAGAACAAAAAAGCCCAGCCTGCCAAGGGCAGAAAATCACCAGGTAGTCCAGTGGTAAGAACTGGACTAGGATACCCAAGGACAAATGGGGCTCAGGATCCTTAAGATGTGCAACAAAGCTAGGATGAGATTAGTACAACTCAAAAGGAGTGCCAAGAAAATATAAAGAATAAGAATAGATACGTCCCTATCAGCCACCCTAAAGATGTAGAAAAGAACCAGAAAGCTTGGAAACCAACAATTCATAAGCAAAGGGCTGGTACCTTGGGGAACCCAGAATAAAGAACCATGAAAAGGAGAAGCTGGGAAGACTTTCAACTAGCAAGAAGGAATCAGCTCACTTGGGAAAAATGACAAGAGAAAAGGCACCAAAAGCTGAGTCTGCAAAAGGTAAAAGGCCTTCAAGGAAGGACCAAAGGTCAGCACTTTAAGGACACCCCAAAATGGAAAGTCAGCAGGAGACTTTTAGGGAAGAAGCACCAAAAGGAGAAAATTATAAGAAATAAGGAAGGGACCAACCACCAATGTTGCTAGCATAACATTGGTTCTGGTACGTAGGAAAGCAAATGGGGGGAATCAGTGGTACCCCGAAACCCTATAATGACACTATAAAAGGGAGAAGCAGCCAACAGTGATGGACATTCAGCAATAGTGAATTAGAGTAGAGTCATTAAGAAAACTCTGTTACAATTCAAAGAAAGTAAGAAAAGAAAGGGAAATACCACCCGGTATCCTCAAACAGCCACTAGAGAATACACTTGGATTCAAACTTTGCAAGTTATACAGGCCTAAAGAACCATCTAAGCCTGTGATTTTTGAAGTTGTTTAGACCTTGTGATACATCCTAGTGAGCATGTATTACATAATTGATAAATTAATGAAATATTACACAGTATTTTGAGGACCCCTAATATTTACTTTGTGTTTTTCTCTATCGTATTACCCCATTTACTGTTTCTTGCTGTTCAGTGCATATATTTCTTATTTATTAGTATGTATGTGTTGTAAGATTCCTACTCTTTGCACCACCTGGTTCGTAATCAGCCTATCTAGCTACAATGAACCAAGCCCAGTCCCTTAAAACAGTAACTAAAAGTCCCAGGGTCCTTACTTTCACTTGGGCCAGGACACTGTTCGAAAAAGGACCCTCACATTTTGGCAACTCCACTGGGGACTGACCTTATAGGGCCTATAAACCCTCCCTCTAACAGCCATATATGGATCTTGGTAGCCATCGAGTATTTTACAAAATGGGTAGAGGCCATCCCTTTGAAATAGGACACTGGAGCAACCGTGGCAAACTTCATTCGGGAGCACATCATGACAAGGTTCGGGATCCCCAGAAGAATAATCAGGGACAATGTGACCCCGTTCATAAACAAAGACAAGAAAAATTTAACCGAGGCATATTACATCAAGCATGGAAGGTCTACACTATACTATCCACAAGGAAATGGTTGGGCTGAGGCTACTAACAGAGTGATACTGAAGATCCTCAGAAAAATGAAACATGAGTATGGGGGAAAATGGAGTGACCACTTGGCAGATGTACTTTGGGCATGTAGAAGCTTTGTGAAAACAGCCACAGGATTTTCACTGTTTTCCCTAATTTATGGGACAGAAGCCATTAGCCCCGTGGAGCTAGTCGACCCTACGCCAAGAGTAGTGCTTAAGGAAAACCAGGAAGACACTAAGGACACAAATAGTGAAAGAAGGTTGGCAGATCTGGAGGGGTTAGATGAAGAAAGAGAAGTGGCTAGAAGAAGAAGCCAGAGGTACTAGTAGAGGATGGCTAAGGCATATGTACAGACAGTACACCCAAGAGCCTTCACAGAGGGGCAGCTAGTGTTAAGTGCAGTAGAGCATGTAAGGAAGAATGTCCTGAGACCCTCCATGTTTGCCCTGAAATGGGAATGCCCAACATCATTAGGGAAGCCCATGGTAGTGGATATTACTACCTCACGAAGGAAGATGGGACGGCCCTGACAAATCCTATAAATGGGAAGTGGCTGAAACAGTACTACGCATGAAAAGAGAGAGATTTCAATAAACCGAGACCTCTTTTTGCTAGCTCTCCAATCTACTAAGTGTTTCATCGTCCTCTACTTTTCTTTTTTTTTCTTTTCTTTTTATGTCATGAATTTTTTCCCCTTTTATTTAGGAACCTATGGTAGAAGGATAGTCTGTGATCCTTACTATCTTTGTCAATCCTTTTGTGTTCTTTAAATGGTAATTATGCTGTATTTCAATGAAATCTCTTTTTCTTATTTTCTCTTTAAGCTACAGAAAAAATATAGAATTGTGAAACATTACATAGCCCAAATATGGGCAGATTTGGAGGGAGTACTTGGGCCAGTGCAAAAAAAAAAAAAAAAAAAAAAAAAAAAAAAAAAAAAAAAACTTAGCACATGACCTAGGACTTATACCACAATTAGTTCAAGTACATGACCTGGGATCTCGGGTAGAAGTACTTGACCAAAAGGATACCTAGCCTAGTACCTGACCAAAAGGATCTGCCTGATTCATGACCTAGGACTAAAAAAAAAAAAAAATCCAATGTACCCAGTTCAGTACCTGCGCAGCAACATAACCACCAAGGCACCTGATCCAAGACCTATTGCAAAACTTGTAGGGACCATGGCCCAAGACTCAATTCAAAAAAAGAGAGAAGCAATAAAATGAGAAGAGTAGATCCACTTACTATCTAAAAAAATTTAGAAGTAGTCTTAAAAAAAAAAAAAAAAAAAAAAAGATCCACATTACCATAAAAAAATAATTAAAAAAAGGGGAAAAGTCAAAAGAAGTGTATGAAATGAGGGAGATAGAACTAATACAGCCCCAATTGTCTAAAAAGAAAACTTATACATCTGAATTGTCTTTTCTTTTTTCTTTTTCTTTTTTTTTTTTTAATTTTTTATTTAAAAAAAAAAAAAGGCAAGAAGCTAAGGTATAAGACTGGCAAGCAAAGAGCTTTTTAGGGAGATGGCAGGGACAGTTGAGGAAGAAAGAACCCGCTGCCATTTAACTTTCAAGTCCCGCAACGAAATGTGGACATGAGCTAAAGCCTCCTCAGTAGCAACAATCTCAGCATCAAGATTCGTGGAGGCCTGTCTTTGGAATAGTAGGTTGGTCAAGAAACATAAATACTCCAACAAGAAGGATAGATTGAATTTGGCTTCTATGAGATCCTGCACCACTCCCCTTTATTCCAAAAGCTTCTCCTCGAATAAGGAGTCAAGATAGGAATCCCTCAAAGAGATTAGCACAGCACATAACAGTTCTATTAGGATGTTGTCTAGAAATACACCTCCCCTAAACCCACTGGTGAAGTCCCCATGGGTTTTGAACAGCCCTACCAGCAATGGTAGACCTTCAACGAGTACAAAAAATCTCAGGAAGTTACCAAAGGGAGGCCCAAAACAATGAAAATGGCTCGCAGGGAAGTTGTTGAACTCCAAGGAATCAAAGCAGGACAAGAAATCAGGGAGCCCTAAGCTAGGATCTGAGACAGTCACTCCTAGAGCTTCCTCCATTGTTGTGTCTCCACTCTCAGGAATTAAAGAACCTTCGACCCTCTGGATGGTTTAGGAAATCCTTGCCTGAGCTTCAACAGCCTGGACATTGGGAGCAATTTCCTTAACTACCTCAGTAATTATAGGCTCAAGATCCTTAGCACATGTGTCAACACCTGTGAAAGCAGACAGAGTCAAAAGGGAAAGAAGAAAAGAAAATTGGGAAAGTTAAAGAAAGCTAAAGAATCGGTATCTGCTTCCTGTGGCAAGGCCTTCTCTTCTAGCCCCTCTGATTTCCTGGAGGACTCTGTGAAAGAACACATAGCCCGTTGGAGAAAAGGTGAGTAAAGTTTGGAAAAGTTACTAAAGGAAGGCAAGGAAGCTGGGGGCTTCGCACTAGAAGGAAAAGGTAGGAGAGAAGTATGGAATAGAGGGAGGAAAGAGTTGAACCTAAAAAAAAAAGGAGAAAGAAAGAAGAGGAAGGGGGAAATATAATGATAATAAGCAATTCGCACCTTTAGAAAAAAGGAATTCGCACCTTTTGGGCATTGGTTTGGCCTAAAAGAAAAAAGGAAAATAAGAGAAAATAAGAACCCTCAGGAAGAAAGGATAAGAGAGATAAATTTTAAGCATTAATAACAAAGAGAATAAGGCTCATCTGCTTGTTTGGATAAAGGCTCACCCCCTAAGGACTTCTTGCTCAACGCAGGCTCAGTAATGGGCTTAAGTAACATAATTTTGGTAGGACTAGGAGTCTACACAGAATTGGGATCTTGGGAACATGAGGCTAAGAAGCTTTAGGGTACTAAATAGCCAAGGGAGTGCAAGAGGCAAAATGGGCTAGGCATCCTTCACTGCCTGCCCGATTTCCTTGGTCATATCACCACTAAGGGGCTCCTTTTCCATGCCTAGGGAAATAGTAGATGGAGCTATCATCACCTTTTTCACTAGAGTCTCACCAGTCGTGGGAGGAGGTACCTCAACCTGCAAAAGAAAAGGAAGGGTATCTGGTAGAGCAACACAAAATGCATATGAACATAGCACTGAAAAAGAACAAAAGCAAGCAGTAAAAGGCACAAGTGGAAGGGGGCCGTACCACACCATCACCAGCTGACTAACTCTTGCCTCTCTTGGGGTCTGACTTGCGTTTGGACTACAAGAAAGGAATGCCCTTCCATTAGTTAAAAGAGAGAAGGATAGACACAACAAGAATAGTGAACTATTGCAAATAAAAGAAAGAAGATGGAAAGAAGCCTTACCCTTCTCTCTCCCTCTCTCTCTACAGATTCTCCAATGGTTTTTTGTCTACTATAAGTATGCTTAGAAGGTTCTAAGGGAGACTGGGGGTATGAAATCAAAGGACCTTAAAGAACCCTAGGCTGAGGAACTCACAGGAACCTGAGAGAGAGAAGACTTTACCTTAGTCTTCACTTGGATCTTTAGGATTAAGGGGTGGCCAACTTCCTTTCCAACTGTGGAAGGATCCACTCTCTCGGGTTCCTCATAAATGACCAACTATTTCTAGAATTTGGCAATCTTCCTTTTCTTAGTCTCAGGACCAACTTCAGTTCCCTCAGAACTTTCTTCAAGCTCGACTCTTTTGACAACTTCGCATTTGATCTTTTTCTCTTTACCTTTGCCTACAGGAGTGGTAGCAGCGATTGCCTCTACTGCCCCTCTCTTGACTGGTACACCAAAGGAGGCACCCACAATAAGGTCACAATCTGACTAAGCCTTAGGAAAATCTTGCGCATAACATACCCAACCACCCCTAGAAGCATGCCACCCCATAAATCTAGTCTTGCTACTTATTGCAGTAGAAACAATAGCAGCAATAGGGAGGGATTGGTGCCTATTGAAGGTAGGAGCAGAGAGGATATTAGGATCAGGAACTCTCCCAATCTTACCAGAACCAATGTAATTCGAGAAGGACTTCTGAACTCTTCTTAGAAACCAGTGAAGCCATTGGAAGTAAAGACTCCTTTCTGGGAGTTTGGCACCACAAACTAGGAGCTCCTCTACAACCAATAAGAAAAGGCCTGAAGCTTTAGGAATGGATCCCGAGAAGGGAGAGAAAGTACTATATCTTTAAACACCGGTGGGATATCCTGATCAAAGCCAAATTGTCGGAGTACCCGATGTGCTGAGTAGTAGGTGTACCTGGGACCACTTGATGAGGGCATTGGAAGGCAGGAGGGACTGATGCAAGCCAGGTATGCCAAACTACTTTCATCCCTACAGTGCAGGTCAAAGGTATTCCCTGTGGAGTTGAGAAAAGAGGCTAACACAGAATCACAATCAAACCCAGGGCTGAACTACCAAGGAGAATGCCAACTCAAGTGCCCTGCTTGATCAAACAACTCTACCAAATTGAGGCTACCACCCTTCAAGTTGGCCCAATGAAAAATGATGGAATGACTATCAATAGAACTACCACACAGACCCTTAACCAAATTCAGAGATCCTTGAAACTTATCTTTTACAAATTTCCAACTCCTACGCTTCGCCAAAGTAACAAAAGAGTGGTCCCACATGAATACCTGGAGAATGGCACAATGAAGGGACGAAGTAATAGCATAGCAAGAATCGCCCTCAACTTCATTACCATGAAGCAAGTCCAATTAGGAGTAAACATGACCTAAGAACATTGGGGCTAAAGGATACTGAGTACCCTAGGCCAGTTTAATTGCCAAAGGAAAGAAAATAGACTTGACCTCATACCAAGGGAGCCCACTAAACACAAACTTACTGAAATAAAGCACCAAGAACCCAGCTCACCTAATTGCCTTGTTCTTCTCTCGAGAAAGTTCATGACCCACTTGCCCATTCTAGCCGATTTCCTACTAGGGGAAGCAGTACGCTCGCCAAAATGGCTGAATAGTTTATCTTCCACTTCGAGATCCTCACTGGAAAGACTGATGTTGAAAGGATTCACTTCGCCAAACATAGGGAGGAGGAAGTTATTGACCACATCCTCCAAGGTGATATTAAGCTCACTAATGGGAAAGAAAAAGGTGTGAAGAGAAGGGCACCAACGGTATACCAAGTGTCTAAGGCCTTTGGTGTCTCTAAGACCTTCAAGGTTCCTAGAAATTGCTACTAATTTCAGGATCCCGGTGCGCTCCAGACAACTAACAAATTCACCATCGGAAAGCTCCCTGTCCACCCAAATAGGCCAACCAGTGATCTTCCTCGAACGAAGTCAAAGAAAATAGGGACCACCTCTTAAGATCCCCACCTAATCTGGAGATCTAAAATCTCCCTTGGATTTAGAGCTTGGGTGGAACTAGCAAAACTCGATTGGCCAGAGGACACCTAAGTGTGATAGGAAGGAAAGGCCTCACTATGAGACACCTGAGGAAAAAACAGACTGGGGGTGTACCAGGGGTCCCGTAAAGGGAAAGCTGGGCACTCCATGACCTCCTTCTTGCACTGTGCAGACCCAGATGAACTTTCACCCTCAGAAGGACTAGGAGTGCGCTTCCTCCTTTTTCATGAGTAAGAAGAAGCCATGCAAAGGCAAGTGCAATGGGAAACAGAGAAGTCAAAAGAGTGAAGAACATAGAAGAAATAGAAAAACCAAATCGTTGGAAGAGAGGAGATGAGTGTGGAAAACGAAGATCTCCGGAAAGTAAAAAAAAAAAAAAAAGGTATAATGTGACTGTAATAATGGCATAAATAGCAGTTGGAGAAGACGATGTATGGAAAGGCATGCTAGTTGCCAAAATTTAATTTTTTAAAGAGGAGAGTTATTGGCAGTTATTAATGGGAGTTATGAGGAATGTGAGAAGTGGGTATGGGGAATTTTCAGTCCAACATTCAATTGCCACATTTCGTGCAAAAGGGAGGAGTTACAAAAAAAAAAAAAAAAAAAAAAAAGGTGCAACATGCAAAAAAAACCAAGATGCTTGAAAGTAGCAGGAATGACGAGACCTTGAAGGAAGAAAAGGAGGGACCCTAAGGTTCATTAAAAGAGTAAAAAAGGAATTCCTAGAAAAAATAAGGCTATGGTTTACTCACGCGTGGGCTGCAAGCAACCCACGAGCTTGGGGGAATAAATGTTAAGGTCTAAAAAAGTCACCATGTTGCACCAAGGCCCAAAGTGGCACAGAGAATTGAACTCCTTGAGAAAATAAAAGACTTGAGCCTGCAATAAAGAAAAAAGGAGGGTAGGCCCAACTTTACTAAGGGCTTTAGGGACGAGACTAGACCCATGAATGGATAGGCCTTCGAATTCATGAAACAAAGGGAAGAAGAAAAAAGCCTAGCCCGCCAAGGGCAGAAAATCACTAGGTAGTCCAGTAGTAAGAACTGGACCGGGATACCCAGGGATAAACAAGGGCTCAGGATCCTCAAGATATGCAGCAAAGTCAAGATGAGATTAGTACAGCTTAAAAGGAGTGCCAAGAAAACACAAAGAACGAGAATAGATACGTCCCTATCAGCCACCCTAAAGATGCACAAAAGAACCAGAAAGCTTGGAAACCAACAATTCATGAGCAAGGGGCTGGTACCTCAGGGAACCCAAAATGAAGAACCATGAAGGGAAGCAGTTGGGAAGACTTTCAACCTGGCAGGAAGGAATCAACTCACTTGGGAAAAAATGACAAGAGGAAAGGCAACCAAAAGCTGAGTTTGTAAAAGATAAAAGGTCTTGAAGGAAGAAGGGCCAAAGGTCAACTCTTTAAGGACGCTCCAAAATGGAAAGTCTGCAGGAGATTTTTAGGGAAGAAGCACCAAAAGGAGAAAATTATGAGAAATAAGAAAGGAACTAGCCACCAATGTTGCTGGCACAACATTGGTTCTGGTACCCAGAAGAGCAAATAGGGGGAATCAATGGTACCCCAGAACCCTAAAATGACACTATAAAAGGGAGAAGCAGCCAACAATGATGGGCATTCAACAACAATGAATTAGAGTAGAATCATTAAGAAAACTATATTAAAATTCAAAGAAAGTGAGAGAAGAAAGGGAAATACTGCCCGGTATCCTCAAACAACCATTAGAGAATACAATTGGATTCAAAATGATTCAAACTTTGCAAGTCATAGAGGCTTGGAGAGCCATCTAAGTCCATGATTTTTGAACTTTTTTGGACCTTGTGATACGTCCTAGTGAGCATGATGTATAACATAATTCAGAAATTAATGAAATATTACACAGTATTTTGAGGACCCCTAACGTTTACTTTATGTTTTTCTCTATAGTATTAACCACTTTACTGTTTCTTGTTGTTCAATGCATATATTTCTTGTTTGTTATTATGTATGTGTTGTAGGATTCTTGCTTTATGCACCACCTGGTTCGCAATCAGCCCATTTAACTATGGTGAACCAAACCCAGTCCTTTAAAACAATAACTAAAAGGCCCAGTGTCCTTACTTTCACTTGGGCCTGGACACTGCTCGAAAAAGGACCCTCACAACAGTCCTCCCAGGCGGAGGTCTTGATCTCCTATCATCCCTTTGGTCGCTCATCCGGGCAAACTTTCTTCCTTTGTCGGGACAAGGATCGTCTTGTCTTTCTCTTTTCTTTGGCCTGCCCCCTTAGGCGATCGTGGCGACTTCAGTATTCATATACTTTGTGGCCTTGTATAGGAGAAGAGGAACTCTCCAGACTGCAACCCATTGGTGAATGTAGTGACCAAAACTTTATCACTGGTTTTATCAATCAAAAGGGCCTCCTTATTGAAATGGGTCACGTATGACCTCAGGCTTTCATCTTCTTATTACTTAATGTTCAATAGGCTTATTGAGGCACTCTTCTACCTCTACCCCCCAATAAAGTAGGTGACAAACAATCCGCTCAATTCCTTAAAGGTAGAGACGGTATTGGGGGTCAGTTTGCTAAACCACACCCTTGCTGGTCCCTTGAGTATAATGGGGAACACCCTGCACATAATCTCTTTTAAAACCCCTTCTAGGTGCATGAGGGTCTTAAATGACTCTAGATGGTCGAGCAGGTCCAGTGACCCATTGTATGTTTCCTCCTATGGCATCTAGAACTTGGTAAGGATGGGGAAAGAAGTTACCTGTACTCTGAAAGGTAAGTCCGTTCGTTGAACTAACTTGCCCAAGTTGGTGGATACCCATCCCCTTATGGCGTTCATCATCGTGTCCATCTTCTCCTTCATCATCTACATGTCCTAGGCCATGTGCATTGCATTGACTTCTAATTCCAACAAGTGGTTGGTGTCTTCTTGTCCGTCTCGCCTACTAGGGACATTGCTTTCTTCCTGATCCTCCCTCTCCAGTCGGTACCCCGTTGGGAGGTGGCTGCCATTCTGCTCCTCATTGTCTTGTTCGTCACGTTGATCTTTGGGATGTCACTCATTCCTCTAGTGTCTTCTTATCTTGGGCCATGCGCATTGCATTGACTTCTAATTCCAACAGGTGGTTGGTGTCTTCTTGTCCATCTCGCCTACTAGGGACATTGCTTACTTTTGATCCTCCCTCTCCAATCGGTACCCCATTGGGAGGTGGCTGCTGTTCTGCTCCTCATTGTCCTGTTCTTCGCATTGATCTTTAGGATGTTGCTCATTCCTCTAGTTTAGTTGTTGCTCCAACTCTTGGTTACGTTGGGTGAGCCATTCAACTATTGCTGTCAAG
This sequence comes from Quercus variabilis, assembly GCA_030445155.1. Lineage (NCBI taxonomy): Eukaryota > Viridiplantae > Streptophyta > Magnoliopsida > Fagales > Fagaceae > Quercus > Quercus variabilis. The sequence goes on along the minus strand of CP129455.1, from coordinate 35,052,419 downwards.
GTTTGCACTTGTCTCTCCAAGATATTAGAGGGATTCCTTATCTCCTGGTGGATGGAAGCCATCGATCGCATCTGGACCATTCAACTCTTTGTCTCAGAAGTAATGATATGGCTAATCACTCGTTTCTCACAAACAGCACCAACTAATGATGCACAAAAATCGTCAGTGAGTTGATTCCCTTGATCACACCAATGGGCACCTGAAGAATAAGAAAACAAGAACCAAACAGAAAGCACTGATTGGGTACCAGCCAAAGACCCTCTAAAGGTTAAGTCAGTGAATAAGAAATATCTAAGAACTCTATAGTGAGAGAGCTAGGGATTTTCTACGTACCTGGGAAAAGAGAAGGCATGTTGTTTATATAATGATGTGGAGGAGACCTAAATCCCGGGAATACAGAGATTTTACTTATAGGGAGGAGGTGGAGTTAATGCCACTAAGATCTTGGGGATACCCTCCATTCTGGGAATGTGAAAGTCGTGTGGTAGGGTCTTTGTGCATGGTACGCAAGATATTTCCATATAAGAACATGCGTGTAAACCACATAAGGCCATGTAGGACCATTCGGTATGTTTCTCCGTCTGTCAGGGTCATCCGTCAACTTGGTATGGAGATGTACCCGTTAGCTTTGCATGGATCTGTTCGCATAGCCATCAACTTCTACTGGTGTAGGGCACAAGGTTCCGAACGAACCCTCTTAAGACCGACGGTTCCTTTAAGGATGTCGTCGGCTTTATCGTTGGTATGATATTTTCCCTGAGCTCTGCCATTAAGAAACTTTTCTTATTCCAAAAATACCCTTATTAGTCTTGAAGATAAGCATTGACTAAAAAGATTACAGACTATCAAGCACAACATTCACTAAAAACCCACAAACTATTGTTGATCATAAGCTTCCAAAACCAATAAAATTCAAGTTGTCATCCCCAACATCAACAAATTCGACTCAAAGGCTTAAAGCTGTTCCAAACTTTCAGCTGCTTAATAAGTTAAAGGTCCACTTGTCACTGTTGCACTTGTTTGAGTGGAAACTTGCATGGTCAACATAATTAGATAATGTTTGCTAAAAGCATGAAAGCTAGATGGGCTGTTAGCTAAAAGATTGTTTGTCTAACTTAAGACGATCTCTTTTGGTCCATTTGGATTGAGAAAGAGCCTAATTTTCGGCTAACTCTACTCTCCCTCTCCCTCCCCCCTCAATCCAAATAGGATATTAGAGTACAATAGACGATATAATCGGTTTACCATCAACAATTAAATGGAAAAAAAAAAAATCAAAACTACAAAATAAAAGAGAAATAACTCTTAACATTCCCAATTTACATGATAAAAGAGTTTTCTAGCAAACAAAATACACAATACGTTAGTTAATAACTAGCATATGTCAAGTAAGTCATGGACAAGAGGATGTTGATATGCATGAGCATGTGAAAGCGTAAACATGTAAGATTATATTCACGATAACTTGGTTCTAACCTAGATGACATTGACATGTGAGTGATTCTAAATAATGCAAAACCAAAATTTATTTACTTTTCTTTTATGTTCATAACGCAAAGAATGTCAAAACATACTTAACTAATATTGATGCATGCAACATGTGAATTAGAAAGTGAAACTCTAATTATAATGAATCTAGATCATGAGACTGACCTAAACATGCGGATCTACACATCTAACCAAATGATACATGAGTAATATGTTTAGACCGTGAGGTTTACTATTTTAGTGATGAAATCATGTGGCATGATCGATGACGGAAATCAACAAGTCAGTCACAGATTTATAACTATCATGATGAATATCAAAATTTGACATAAGGAAATTCTAACCTCATGCAGAATTTTTTTTTTCTTGGATTATTTAAAAGCAAAGATAAAATCCTAATTGAACATATAAAGCCAATGGAAAGGAATAATACATGAATGCAATTCTAGATTACAAATGATTGATGACTATCAGAGTACGGATAAGAAATGAACTTTAATTTATATCCAACAATAAAATAAATAGCATAATAGTATATGAGAATGTTCAACCTGTTAGGATTAATGTCCTTAAATCCTATTGTATGATGCTATGTATGACATTATGTATGACTTAATGTTGTGATTAATAAAGTTGTTTTATTATTATCTGAAATAATGGTAACAAGAATATTTGGACATTATCATATAGTCCATGAGATGCATAGTATATGATTTATGTGATTTAGTCACAGAAGATATAAGTCACAAGTTCTTTGTAAACTCAGAATTTTAGTTCGTAGTCGGTGATGAAATTGGGCATTTCATCTGCGAAGACTATAACATATCAACTAAGATGATTTGCCTTGATCATGGAAGTGGAGACTTCTAGTTGATGTGTTAATATGTTTTAAGAGTTAAAACATATTGAACTGGACTGCTGTGAGATTTATTATTCTCCTAACGACTGTCAATTGAATAATAAATCTCACAACTTATATTTGCATAAACTCTTAATCTTGAGAGAATAATGGACCTAATCATGAAGTGTAGGTTGCTTTGATATATCAGGAGTGAGATCTAAAGTAACGGTCAAAACCTCAGTATGTTGGGCAGCCACATTTCGTATTGATGGAACATATATTCTTAAGATAGAATTCATAGTCTCTTAACAGAGATTTAAAATATTCCCTTGAGATAAGTTTAATGGGTTTAGTTATTCAGAGAGTTAGGCCTAACCACTTTGGTAAGAAATTACTAAAGTATATATTTATGAAATTGGATTTCATAAATATATAATGAATAACTTAAAAGGATTAAACCGGGTACTCAAGGATTAAGATGTAGTAATCTTCAAAGTGACAGTCTATATTTATGACTTTGAATTATTACGAATATTTTATGAAGGGGTTGTATGTATAATAAAGTTTTGGGATTAATTTATTAATAAGGCCTAGAGTGCAATTATACTTATATAGTGGTATTAAATATAATTAATGGTAACTTTGGACTTGTCAAGAGTTGACAGAAAAGCCCAAGGCCCATTGGAGCTAGTGTCTTATTGGTCCTTTTGGTCTCACTCCAAGCCACACATTAAAGCCCAATTGGAAAGGCCCAATAGGCCGGCCCAATTAGATAATCAATTATATATAAAGGGAGAGACATACAGAATTTTTATTAGAGAAAAAGTGAGGCACCATTGTGAAGTGGTGTGTATGTGCGAGTGAAACCACTCAGTTATTCTCCCTTGGAAATTGATTGAGAGACCACACTTCTTGGGCGTAAAGTGGAATTGGAGTGAAGATTAAGAGTGTTCCCAAGTACTTATAATTTTTTGCTTTGAATTTCTCCACACCAAGGTGCGCTATTTTGTTCTTAAATTCTAGAATTTATATAATGCAAGTTATCAATCATGAATGAAATAGATCTTTGTTTGTTGCTTCCGCTATGTGTTTTGTATGAGATACAAAACCAAATTTGACCAACACAACCGTGGAGTATTAGATAAACAATGAGTATCTAACAGTAAAAAGGGGTCTAAAATGGGTAAGTGTTAGGTAAGTGTACAGTTGCACTGGACCCATCCAAATGATACCATATATTCACAGTTGGACAAGTGGCATCATTCGGATGGGTCCAATCTAACCGGATACTTGACCCAACCCAAGTCCATCTAAAACTAAGTGGTAAAAAAACTATAATCACAAATCTAAAGTTAAAAACAATTATGAATTCAGCGAGCACAATACAAGTTTGGTGGTAAGAATAATGGTAAACTAGTATAAGCTTATGTTACGAAACTTTCGGTACAAAAGGGCAAATCTGAGTTTGATGGAGGGAGAGAGTGCACAAGGTTGAGTTGGTCAAGTTTCTCAAATGATATGAGTCTCCATAATAAGAACTATTTGCCTTGCTCAAGACAAGCTCTTAGTGGAGTGCAGTGATGAATAAGTTGAGAAAGTATCGAAAAATTATCTATAATGATATGGATTTTTCAGAGTTGGTGAAGATAAGGATTGTGGTTATTCGGTTGATAATTGATTCATAATTTGATACTCATAATGTAGCTGTAGAAAGACAACTAATTGGCTCATCACTCTCAAATATCCTGTATTTAAAGAGGCAAAGATTCTACACCTATATTTTAAAGAAAAAAATGAAGATTGTAGAGAAGATCTAACTCATCATTGGCTAATACATTAATATGACATAGTCGGATCTGTAGGGTGTGAGCAAGCAAGTGCACTTTTTTTGCCTGAATATGCAATAATGGAATTGACAATCCGATATTGATGGGAATTGTAGTTGTAAGAAAGTGCCAGAAACAAAAAAGAAAAAGAAAATTGAAGCGGTCTTGAAAGTTGAAAATGTCCAAGTTTGGAATGACTGATAAGGGTAAAGTTTAAGTCTATGTGCTCTAGTATGTTGGGTGGAACGTGTTGCGTAAATGTGATTAATTTTAAATACGTTTCTATATCATGAGTTTCATACATTGGAACACTGGATTCATACCAAACTTGGCCGACAATTTTTTTTTTCTCATTATTATTATTATGTCACGTCCTTTGATCACATTGCTTATCCAATAGCATCACTACAATGACATGTCTGTGTCTGCCTATATTTTATACATGTTTAAGTTAATCTTAATGTCCCTATAGCTAAGATTACAAGATAAGAAACAAAGGAACCAAACTTTCTGCACTTGGGCCACACAAACTTTGGGCGCATTAAGTATGAGACATCACTTTAGCGGGCATTATGGGCTGTACCAAATGTTAGGCTTTTTGCACGCTTGTGTTTCAAGCCCTAATCATCTTTTTCCAATTATATGTACATGAACTTCGACAAAAGCATAGAGCAAAAAGCCATCGTCTAAGACTTTTCCTAACACGGTTTGGCTAATTTTAGAAGCCTTCAGTTCTATTCCATCATCTATGTACATGCACTTTGACAAAAAGTACAAAAGGAAAAGCCATACTATAAGCCATAAATTAAGTATGGGCCACACACCATTTAGGTGTGATAGCATATCGAGTATCAACTTCACTATATTTAATTGGGCTGTCCAGAAAAGCCAACGAAGTATGAGTTTTGAGCAAGGTTCAGTGGTTCTTTTTCAATAGGCGGAGGATTCTATATTCTCCCAAAATCCAAATAAGTGTCTCTCTTTCTTGAGCTCGAATCTCACTCTCCTATATTTAGGTGTTGCTTCTTTTTAATCTTAATTTTGGACCTCAAATCTTTTCTCTCCCCTTTTCCCTTGTTATACCCACTTCTTATCTTACTACACATCTTGATCATATTCAAAGAACTTTCGGCCTAAAAAGAGCCAAGTAAATCTCTATCTCTACATACCAAATATTTGGTGTGATAATATTGTTGGTGAAAGTTCAAAAAGCGTGTAAAACACCTTTGAACGTTTAGACCCCAAATTACAAAATATCAATTCAAGCTTATTATCAAACAATTAATATGCGGAACATGAACATAAGCTAAATACTGAATTGATAAACAATCTAAGCCAATTATAATCACATCCACAACAGAAAATAAAAGGCAAAAATAAAGGAAGAGAGCTGCAAACACAAGGACAACACGCAATGTGTTATTGAAGAGGAAACCGAAGCCCTCAGCGTAAAATCTCTCCGCCGCCCTCCAAACGGTAAATAATCAACTAAAGAATGTAGTTGGGATACATGAACAGCAGAAGACCCTCCAAGCTTCTTGCTCCAACGAGGTTGCGCCGAACCTATTTTTTCTTTAGCTTACCGGATTCTGCTACTAAACCAAAGCATCAACCAATAGTCATTGGTCCCTTCCAAATTGCTTCCCTTAGCACCAAACGTACCTTCTCATAGACGTGGGTATGATGAGAAAAGGATTTGGTCAATAGCCTCTCAAGGATGTATCAATGGAGAGGAAGAGAGTAAAGAAATTTGTAGTCTCTTAGTGAAGATTGGGGATGAGGCAATCTTGTTTTTCTCTAGGGTTTCTCTCACAAAAATTCTCTCTGGAAGCTCTCTTGATTTTGTGGGCATAAAGGTCTATATATAGTGATGTGTATTTGGAATACGAAGAGTCAATTTTTGGCAAACAGGGTAACTTGGCAACTTGACCTCGCGGCTTGTCCAAGTCGCGAGTTCAAGTCGCGAGGTAACGGCCTGGCCAACCTGGGCCTTTTGTCTTGTAATGTGACAACTAGTGCGACTTTTCAGCTCCCCTGTGTGCTTCTCACGTGCCTGCAATTGACGGCTTACCAATCGCAAGTCAGCCACGAGTCCTAACCGCGAAACTCTGCTTCTTTGCACAAACTTAAGCTTTTCTTCACACTCTCTTTACACACTACCCTTACATGAATCCCACCTAAATACAGAGTTACTAAGTGCTAAATTAGAAGCAAATTGGCATGGAATAAAGCCAACAAGATGGTTGATAAATTTCAACCTTACAATCTCCTCTTTTGGCTATTCCATGACAAAACCCTAAAACAAACTCTAGACTTAACGCGTGAGTTGGAAACAGTTGGAAAACTCACTCACACATAACTCTAGAATCTGTGAAGCTTTTGAACCATAAGAACAAGAACTCCTAAAACACAACAATACAATAAGTTCATTGTATGCAGAAAACTTGTAATGCATATAAAGCAAACACAATGGGATCAAGCACAATGGAATAAAGTAATAAACTATGGCAAGACCAAAACAAGCAATCACCATAAACAAGTGATTACAATATTCATTCACACTTGGAATAAACATCCGGCCATTTAAGTTGACAAACACAAAGCACATCACTTGAATGACCAACACTCAACCAATGCACAATTACAAGAAGTATGTGCATCTAGGAAAAATCCTACAAAGGGCACAAGAGTGACAGTACTTAGAAGGAAATGTAAAACACGTAGTTATAAGTACTGATTTAACAAGGCACAAAGGCTGCATAAAGCATGGTACAAACCACAAAGGCCCACAAGTACAAAGAAACAACCCTAAAAGCTTACAAAAGCAATATGAGTACAAAATATAAACAGAAGCCTTAAAAACCTACAAAGGTACCAAGTACAAACCAACACATAAAGTAAGATATGCTGAATAAACATCATAATATATACTGAGTAACTTTTGAAATAAAAGAAAGGTTATACCAAAGAGCCACAAGTTAAACAAAGAACCACAAGTTAAACAAAAACAAGAGTATAATTATAATAACTCCCCCTTCACTATGCTTTCTATCACCCTGTCTATCTCCCCCTTTCTATGTGCATCTCCCACTTTTTGTTAGGAATAGCTAAATACTATCATCAAGCTTTTGTTGTATAGCATCTAGCTGAGTCTTGATAGTTGGGAGTCGCATCTAAGTTTGATTTTGAATGGAGTTGAGAAGTCGTTCTAGATCAGAAATCCGATGAAACACATTCTCGATGAAGTAACTTTGCTTGGGCATTTGAAATCCAGGAGGAATAGACAGAGTCCCAGTTGAATGAACATGAGTAGCTGTAGCATGAGTAGATGGAGATGCATGTGTGGATGGCTCACTCTTAGGTTTCTTGGAGGAGTGACTCTTGCTTGCTTGGAGAGAGTACTGGGATATTGGTCGAGGACGAGGCAAGAGTCTCTCATCTGATGAAGGACTAACACCTTCACTAAGAACAATCTTCATGACTAGACTGCAGAATGGAAGAATTGTTCATGTTGCTGAACGGGCCAATGTTTTCCCAATGATTTGGAATATATGAGCACAGACATCAATCGGTGTACCAGTAATGAGGTCACACAGAAATTTAGCCCTTCCAAGATTGATGAAGGTAGTATTTGATAATGGGTAGAGATTGGAAAACATGATCAGCTTTAAAGTTGTCAGTTTAGGTGAAAACAATGCAATGCTTATAGATGATCCTGTGCTTCCCACTTCATACTCATTCCCAAGAACATGAAGGATGTCTTGTGCTTGAAGTTCCCGGTCATCGTATGGAGTTCGATCCACATCTTTTGGTCTGGTGATGTGAAGAACTTTAGCAATGTAGTCTACATTTATGGAAAATTATTTTCCTCGTACCCAGCATTTCAACTCGACTCTTGTGTATCTGGCATTTGAAAAGAATTTCTTGACCAATTCTTCAAATGGATCCTCAAAATTTCCAAATAGATTAACCTAATCTCTTTCTTCAAAAATCTTAGGGATAAATGTTGTCCCTAGTGTGTCAAACCTGACAACTCTTTCCACAATGGTAGAAGACTCTTTGAAGATGTCTGTGTAGGTTTTTGAGTCAGTAGGAGTCTTGAATCTCTCAATGGTGGAGTCCTTGGATGACTTAGACGATAATTGTATCCATTTAGCAACTGGGGTTGACGAATCATCAGTTACAATGCCTTTGCCTTTGGATGAACAACGAGTTATCTGCAACAAAGCCGACACATAGAAAAGAACCAAAATACGATATCACAAGAAGCAAACATCAGATTGATTAGTTTCAGTTATAAGCCAGTGAAAGAAAAATGTACCCAGAATAGAGCAAATGACAAAGAAACACAATATGATGAAAACCCCAATGCAGCAGCACACACAAGATATAATGAGTGAAAAACAACACAATGCTATCCACACAATACTCATAAATATTGATAAACCCAAAAAGAGAAATGACTCTATCAAAGACAATGCACAGACCAAAGACAAGCAACCTGAAGCATTAACAAGATACTTAGACAACTTAGCAACAAGAGAAAACAACCCCAAACAATCGAACGCAACATTTTATGCAAACCCATGTTTGAACACAATATATCGCAGAACACAAATGCAACATACAAAACAAGAAACTAAACATCAAAACATTAAGAATGAAGTAAAGGAAGGAAAAACCATAATTTTTTCTTGGTGTTTGATGAAGACATGATGCAAAAATGGAATCTTTTACAGTGAGACTAGGAGCGTTTGAGAGAGAGAAATGAAGAAGACAATGAACAGTCACTGATATTCGAGGGAAAAAATTGAAGAAAAAAAATTTTAACTGTCCATAAAATGCAAAACACGCTTTTTTTGCGACTTAGTTAAGTCGCCAGCCAGTCGCTAGGGTAAGCCGCGAAACACTGTGAAGGCCAAGATTTTCAAAAAATCTTCTAAGTGTTTTTCGCAACTAGAAGGTCTACCCGTGAGATAGTCGCCAGGGAAGCCGTGAAAATCTCTATGTACCCCTTGCGACTAGACTTTCCACCCGCGAACAAGTCGCCCCATTGAGCAGCGAAAACCATAAAAATTCAAATTTTTGAAAAAATTTCTAAGTATTTTTCGCAACTAAGACCTTGACTCGCCAGTGAGCTGCGAAAAGTCTTGGAGTGAGCTTAGGACTTGTGCATGCGACTGGACCTACCCGCGACTGAGTCGCCAAAACAAGGCAACACTATTTTTTGAAATTTTTGACAATTTTGTGAAAACAAAATACTTTCCAAAAACAAAATAAAACGCTCAGAAATCTTTTTGTATTTGATCAACAAAGATTGAGTTTGTGAAAACACATTTAAACAAGTACAATCACACAAATGAATATGGAATTCATTGAACATAGACTTGTGTGTTGTTTGTGAATACCAAAAGTGAGATATTCCTTAGTCTAATGTGAAGCTTCAATGATCAATTCAATCAAGGCATACACAACTAGCACTAGATGATGTGACCCATCTCAATTATAGAAATGTGCATATATGACCTCCCACAAAAACTTGAGTACATTTCTTTGAAGCTTTTCATTTGGCTCTATTTTCAACATAACATTCGATCTTTTTGAATAAACATATCTCATTGTGAGATAGATGCTTGAAATTTTCAATATTTCAAATTGATGAGTTAGCCTTTGGCTTTTTGGGCATCAAAAATTTTATTTTGGTCGCTTTCCCTTTTTCCTAGTCAAATACTAGTATGTGCAACAGGCTTTCGCAGCTCAATATCTCTTTTCATTTGGAGATTTACATTTGGTGAGCTCTTTAAGTAAAAGTAATAAAAATAAAAGTAGGAAGATATATAGACATAAGTCTATGTATATCTCAAGATCAACAAAACCATTTACTAATCATTCATGACAAGGTTGAAGATCTATTTACAACAGTCACATAGATTTCAAAATTTCTTTCACAATGATATGAGTGCATGAGAGACAACATAAGCTCATTAAATACACAAAGCCATAAGTACAAAGGTACAAGGCAAAACATGCTTTGATACAACACTCAACAAAGTTGATCAAACTTTTGGATTTTCTATATTTTTATGTGTTTTTAGATTTTTGACATAAAAAGTAATAAAAGATTGATCAAAGACAATGTAAAAACATTTTAAAGCAAAACAAATAAACAAGCAACAGCACAAAACAAACAGAAGCATAAAGCAAACAACCAAACATATTCACAAGACATAGGAAGAATTGATGCATAGACATGTTATTATGCTTATGCATGAGTACCCTTCGTCACCCATATGTCACGTGCATTTAGGGTGATATCCTTTACGGATTGGGTACGAGAGTTTGGATTATCAAACCTTCGTGTGAAGCTTTCCAAGCAATTTGTGAAGGCACCAATCATCTTCATCATGTCCATCATTCCGAGATCACGGTTTTGACTTCTTGGTCGCTCACTACCCCAAGATCTCTCACGATTTCTCCTTCCTTGTGATTGAGGAGCGCTTGCATTGTTTAATGCTATCAGCATATGACAGTTGGGTCTAGTATGCCCTTGCATTCCGCAATAGTGACAGAGATAGTTCGTTCTAGGACCTTGCTGTGATCTTGGAAGTGATCTTCCTTTAGCTCCATATCTAGATTCTGATTGTTTGTGGGACTTATTGAACACCCGTTGATCAGCCACATTTTTCATCTTCTCAGCCTTAATTTTCTCAGGAATAGACTTACTCACAATCATCTCTTTAGCCTTTACAAACTTCACTTTTTTGACGACCTTGGCTGATGAGCTACTCCCTCCAATATAACCCAACTCGGACTTGTCTAAGGAAGGTTTTTGAGATGAAATAACATCTTCTAATTTCTGGGAAGAGACTCTCTCTATCTTGGCATGAGCTTGCACTACCTCTTACTCAAGAAATCTCACTTTTGTGTAAACTTTTGATAGCTCACCATTTAGTGTTTCAATCTCACACTTCGCCTCCTTATATCGTGCTAGAAGACTTTTGTAATCTTCCTAAGCCCTTTTCATCTTCTTAATGGCTGCATTAGCCACTTTAGCATATTCACCGGTCTTTTCAAGGAGTGAGTTGTAAGTCTCTTGCAATCCCACTGCTTCTCCAACTTCCTCATCTTCAGACTCCTCAATTATTCCAATAGACTCCAAATCAAAATGCTCCCCAACCTCCTTCACAAGTGTACCCAAATCATCTGAAGACTTCACATGTGCAATAGACATGAATGCGGAGTAGTTTCCTTCTCCGTCACAACTTTCTTCAGAATCAGAACTCGAAGAGTCTGTATCACTCAGCATTGTGGCATACGCCTTGCCTTTCCCTCTCAAGAAATTGGGACACTCCTTCTTGAGATGTCCATGGCCATTGCACTCATAACACACAATGTCCGAAGGAGATTAAAAATCATTCCCTTCTTTCCTTGTAAATTCTTTCCTATCACCTCTCGAAGATGAAAATTTCTCTATGTTGAAAGGTTTCCCACTGTTCTTCATCTTTAGAAACTTGCGAAAGTTTTTCGCAAGATATGCTACTTCTTTCTCCACTCCATCTTCTTCGGAAGGATCATCTATTCTTTCGATGATGGTTTTGAGAGCAAGCGATTTACTCGACTTGTGGGAAGGCAGTCCCAGTTCATATGTTTGGAGAAACCCATTCAGCTCCTAAATTTTGATCCCATCCAAGTCTTTACTTTCCTCTATGGCTGTGACTTTTGCTCTAAAGCTTTCAGGTAAGGACCTCAAGATTTTTCTCACCACCTTAGTATCTTCAATCTTCTCACTAAGATTAAGCTTAGCTATGACAATTTCGTTGAGCTTCCCGTAGAATGAATCAAACGATTCATCTTCACCCATCTTGAGCTCTTCAAACTTGGTGGTAAGCATTTGGAGCTTTGTGTCTTTCACATTCTTAATTCCCTCATAGATTGTCTCAAAAATCACTCAAGCTTTCTTGGCCACTGTCATATGAGATATCCTGTGGAATTCATTTGGAGACACACCACAGAAGATAGCATTTAAAGCTTTACTGTTAGCATTGACTGCCACAAGAGCTGCCTTATCCTAAGTTGATTTAGCAGCCTCCAGTCTAGTCCAACATATTTCAACCACATCCCACACGATGTCATCAATAGAGCATAGAAATACCCTCATTCTAACTTTTCAAAAGGCATGATTGTTACTATCAAAAAATGGTGGAACATTTAACAATTGAGACCTTTCCATCTCAAAAAGGGTCAAGGATCACACTCAGGTATTTAAACCACAGCAAGTGTACCCGCTCTGATACCAATTGAAAGTTCAAAAAGCGTGTACACCTTTGAACGTTTAGATCCTAAATTACAAAATATCAATTCAAGCTTATTATCAAAAAATTAATGTGTGGAACATGAACATAAGCTAAATACAAAATTGATAAACAATCTAAGCCAATTATAATCACATTCACAATAGAAAATAAAAGGCAAAGATAAAGGAAGAGAGATGCAAACACAAGGACAACACGCGATGTGTTATTGAAGAGAAAATCGAAACTCTCAGCGTAAAACCTCTCCGCTACCCTCCAAGCAGTAAATAATCCACTAAAGAATGTAGTTGGGATACATGAACAGCAGAAGATCCTCCAAGCCTAATCTACCCAATGTACCTAAGCCCTCCAAGTTTCTTGCTCTAACGAGGTTGCGCCGAACCTATTTCTTCTTTAGTTTACCGAATTCCGCTACTAAACCATAGCATCAAGCAATAGTCATTGGTCCCTTCCAAACTGCTTCCCTTAGCACCAAATGTACCTTTTCACAGACGTGGGTGTAATGAGAAAATAATTTAGTCAATAACCTCTCAAGGATGTATCAATGGAGATGAAGAGAGTAGAGGAATTTATAGAGTCTCTTAGTGAAGATTGGGGATGAGACAATCTTGTTTTTCTCTAGGGTTTCTCTCACAAAAATTCTCTCTGGAAACTCTCTTGATTTTGTAGGTATAAAGGTTTATATATAGTGGTATGTGTTTGGAATATGAAGAGTCAGTTTTTGTCAAACAGGGTAACTTAGCGGCTTGACCTTGCGGCTTGTCTAAGTCGCGAGGTAACAGCCTGGCTAGTCTAGGAATTTTGTCCTGTAGTGCGACAGCTGGCGTAACCTTTCAACTCCCCTATGTGCTTCTCACGTGCCTGTAGTTGGCAGCTTGCTAGTCGCGAGTCAACCGCGAGTCCTAGTCGCGAAACTCTGCTTATTTGCACAAACTTGAACTTTTCTTCACACTTTCTTCACACACTAACCTTACATGAATCCCACATAAATACAAGGTTACTAAGTGCCAAATTACAAACAAATTGGCACGAAATAAAGCCAACAAGATAGTTGATAAATTTCAACCTTACAGTTGGAATCATGCTTCGTGTTGGCAGGTCATGTTTGTATAAGGTTAAGAACTTAAGGTAAGGATATTTGAATATATTGATATCTGAATACGACGCATTTAATAATAAAGTCGAAACCCTCAAGTGCAAGCCCATAATTCCCATTCTTATGTTTTACAAATATAGGTGGGTTACCTCTGCAGGACCACAGTGCACGTTGTTAAGTACGGATCTACAGTGTGACTATGTAACTTTATTATTAATTCCCATATTTTGAAGCCTTAAAATTCTGGTCTCGATCGATTCTGGTTTTCTTAATGGTAGAACAAACCGGAAACTTGGGAAAGATGCTTAAGCTAATACTGGTGCTGTGGTCCTGACCTGACCATGTTCTATTAATTTTTACCTAATAAAAAAGTGACAATGGAGATACATCGACAATCTGGTACTTTGACGCATGCAACGCTCTAAAAATTCATTGATTCATGCAATTTAGACCTTGATTATATTGCCAACACATCAAGACCAATGGTTGCCATGATTGGGGTATCGTTTTTGTATACTTGGGTTTTTCTAAACCAATTATTGCATTGGTTGCCATGTGCATTGTGTTAGACAATCAAGTAAGAATGTGTACTATTTTAATTGCAAGTACCTACAAGCAATGGGTTTTAAATGTGATTGTTACATTATTTAGGCAAAAAGGCTGAAAGTACTTATTGCTAGCTAAGATTGCTAACTTTAAGCACAATATTTTGGATATTAGGCAGGAAAAAATCGCACACATTCACTTTTCTTTCTCTTTTGTATAGTTAGTAACGCTCAGCAATAAGTCGATGTTAAAATGATTCTCCTCAAAATAGGGAATTTCTTAAACAAGCATTTGGCAAATGTGAGACAGTTTACCAAATAAGGTAGCAAAAAGCATTTGGTGGGTCAAAGTTGATGTGTCAAGCCTAGTCTCCTATGAAGAAGTTAAAAGTTGATTCCAGAAGTAGCATATGACCACAGGCTGGTGTGATTATTATTATTTTGCAATTCAAATGTCTAATATTAGAGAATACAAATTCTTTGTACTCTTTACTACATTTTATGTTCTACAAATCACATCTTTACTACATTTTATGTTCTACAAATCACAACTTGTTATGTGTTTTTCTTTTTTCTTTTTAAACTTTAGTTATTTTATAAGAAAAGTTAAACAAATAAATGACAAGTTATGATTAATGGAATATAATATGGAACACAAAAAATGGTACAGATAATTTGTATTCAATATTAGACGAATAATCTTAGAATAACACTAATTTTCACAATTATGTTATGTGATAGATTATAGTGTTTGTTTGGGAACAGTTTATTTAGTTACAATCATAGTTTTAAAAATCGGACCGGGTCGGCCAGTCTGACCGGTTCAACCAGGAACTGGCCTTCAATCTGGTCCTATTATGGTTAAAAACCAAAAATAACTAAAAACCCAGAAAAATTAGAAAATCAACCTGTTCAACCAGAAAACCAGGAACAGGCATGGTCAAACCGGTTAAAGACCAATTGGGGTTTGTTGACTTTTCTGGGAAATAAAACTACGTTTGTTTCAAGAACCATAAAACTAACCCTAACTCCTAAACACTCTCATCTCACGCCTCATCTCTTCTCAAACTCCTTGCCTCACTCTCATCTCACAATCACTCTCTGCCTCACTCTATGATTCAACTGAACTTAACTCAAGTTCATGCATGCGAACTGGCCTTCAATTTGGTCCGTTATGGTTAAAAACCGAAAATAACTAAAAAATCGAAAAAATTAGAAAACTAGCCAATTCAACTAGAAAACCGGGAACAAGCATGGTCAAAGTGGTTAAAGCCCAGTTGGGGTGTTTTTTACTTTTCTGGGAAATAAAACTACGCTATTTTGTTTCAGGAACCTAAAAACTAACCCTTACTCTAACTCCTAAACACTCTCATCTCACGCCTCATCTCTTCTCAAACTCCCTACCTCACTCTCTGCCTCACGCTGCACGCACGCCTCTCAATTTTTTTTTCCTTCTCATCCTCACTTCATCTGAAGTAATGAAGTTCTGGATTTTTTTTCTTTTTTCTTTTTTCCTTCTAGGTCTCGCCCTTTGAGCTCTGGTCTCTGCTTCTCGGCATCTGAAGTTCTGGGTAATATTCTTTTCTTTTGATTATGATTACTTGATTTTGATTTTGATTTTCTCAGGATTTTTTTTTTTTTTTTTCCGTTTCTCTCGACTTCATCAGGTAATAATTAATATTCTTTTCTTTTGATTTTGATTTTGATCATTTTCTCAGTTCTTTTTTTTTTTTTTCATTTCTCTCAGCTTCATCTCAAATTCTCAATTCACGTGGTGGAGCATTTGGTTCACATGAGGATATTGATTTCAATTTTCTTCATGACAAATGAGGCTTGTGTTAACAAATGAACCTTAAAACTTAGTAGTTGTTTGTTTGAAACTTTTTTGTTATTTGAATGTAATGAACTTATTTGCTATTTAGATGTAATGAACTTATTTGCTATTTGCCATTTGGATGTAAATGTAATGACTAATGAACTTATTTATTTGGTTTTGTTGAAAGTTTATTATGTTAAGGATGATTGTTTTGTAATGTTAATATTTTAAATTCTATAAAAGGAGGTTATATACTTGTATGTTTTTTAAGGAAACATATTTATTACTATTGGTTTGTTAGTTTTAGTATATTAAAAATTTATTAATTATTTATATAATTTAAATAAATAATAATTAAATTATTTATGACGTCACCGGTTCGACCGGGGTCCGACCAAAAAACCGGTAATTAATTCCTTCATCGGTTCTTTCACCGTATCAGTTTTTAAAACCATGGTTGCAACTGAAAATTTTTTACAGAAAATACTGTAGATAAAGCTGAAAGGTAGCTGAAATAGTATAGTTAGACTCATAAATAATATCAAAAAGTGCAATGGGACTCATGAATAATAGCAAAAATAAGCTGAATAGTAAAAAAAACTGGCTTTTAAAGCCATGCTAAACGCATACTATGATTGACTGTTTATTACTTTCACAAAAAGTCATTATTTTTTTTCTATGACTTAGGATCTGCTATATCAAAGTGAAGGCACAAAAGTGTCCTAAATTTTTTTCATATTAGTTAGGCATGCAGAAGTAGAACCTTTATGCACTCGTTGACCAATTCTTACGGGAAAGCCCCCACAATACAATGACTTTTGTACAAAATTCGATCTAAAACTGTGTCTAAACGTGAACTATCATGAAGTATCTTTCAGCAGGAATCAAGTTTTCCTTAAGAAGTGAATTACAGGGACACACAGTCAGCACCATGTATGCGAATCTAGATATCCTGTTTGAGCTTAAAGTGCGGTAGGAAGGAGTTGTTAGTGAATTTCAAGCAATCTAGCACTATTATAGGGATGCTCAAATGTGATACACACACACACACACATATATATATGTGTGTGTGTGTGTTTGTGTTCCAAGTTAAATCAAATAGTGAAATGTCTCTATTCCTTCTGTTCATTTTTTTATTTTCCTTCTTTCTGTTTAGAGTGATTTGGGTGTAAAATATTGGGGCACAAGGCAGTGCTGAGAACCAGTCAAAAAAGGTAATGTGATTAATGAATAGTCATCACACTGTCTCTCTCATGTAACTAGCTCAGTTACGAATGCAATAGAGAAGATATTTCGTCAAAAAGTTGTGAAGAAACTAGTTTTTTTGACTGTGAAGATAGAAATATATATTAAAAATAAGGGGACTGAATCCCAAAGTATTACAAGGCTTTTATATGTTGACTACTCTCAGTACAACGAGTTCAAAAGGGAAAAACAAAAGCCAACGTATTACAACACAAACCCAACGTCTTACAAAGACAGCAAAACACACTCAGGTGCTTAGGATCGAGCAAGGCTTCTGTTTAGCCTCTGGTAGTCCTGTAGCAGCGAAGTGGCACCTCGGAGAATAACACTCGGCTGGGACTGCTCCCCTTCGAAGTGGTACCTGTTCCTTGCATTCCAAATAGACCAAGCCACCATTGCCCACAACTCCAGTTCAGGTTCGGTGAGCTTAGCCACCATCTGTCTAGCGAGGAGGTGGAAGTTTGGTGTCGTCGCTCCACATTTCTGCAGTTTACCTCTTACCAGTGCCCATACATTTCGAGCTAGGGGACATTCCCATAGTGCGTGAGTAACCGTTTCATCAACTTGGCCGCAAACTGTACAGAGTGGATCGATTGGTACCCTCCTTCTACATAGATTAGCCCGAGTAGGTAGTATGTCAGAGCAAGCCCTCCACACAAAGTTTCGGACCTTTGGTGGTACCCCAAGCTTCCATACCTTGTTCCACAGCTTCTTGTCTTCCCAAGCCAATGAATGTTCAACCCCCTCGGCCTTGTTCAAGCGAAGAGCTACCTGATATGCTGATTTGACCGAGAACTCTTGGTTTTTATTCTCCTTCCACCGAAGCCTATCCCTTGACTGTAGGTTGCCAAGCTTAATGCTCAAAATTTCCTTCACTGTGGACTGCGAGAAAGTAGATTGGATCAACTGCTGCTTCCATTGCTTAGTATGTTGGTCAATGAGGTCCCCCACCTTCAGATTTGTGTCTGCTCCTGGTCTGAAGAGTGGGGGGTTGGACAGCCACCTTTGTCTTCGAACATCAATATTTTGGCCATCACCAATCTGCCACATCGTTCCTTCAGTGATGAGATCCCTAGCTGCTAATAAGCTTCGCCAAACAAATGATGGGTTGCTCCCTATCTCAGCCTCCATAAAGGAGCACCGTGGGAAGTATCTCGCCTTGTACACCCGATAAAAGAGAGAGTGAATTCCAGTAACTAAGCGCCAAGCTTGCTTGGCTAACATAGCAAGGTTGAATGCATGGATATCTCTAAATCCCATCCCCCCCTTGTTTTTTGGGGTACACAAGCGACCCCAATTTATCCAATGTATTTTTTTCTCACTCCGAGTTTGTCCCCACCAATATTTGGCCATCACCGAATTAATACCCTCACATACTTTCTTGGGAATTTTGAAAATACTCATGGAGTAGACAGGAATTGCTTGAGCCACCGTCTTTAACAAGACCTCCCTACCTGCCTTAGATATGGTTTTCTCCTTCCAACCCAATACCCTGTTTGTTATTTTCTCTTGGAGCTCCTTAAATGTGCTCACTTTGGATTTACCTCCACCCATAGGTAGCCCCAGGTATTTTTCACAATTATTCATGACTTGTGCTTCCAATAAATTTTGTATTTCCTCCCTCTCCCTCCTACTAGTATTTGGGCTAAAGAAGAGGGTAGTTTTTTGTCTATTAATGGCCTGGCCCGAAGCCGCCTCATATAGTGCAAGGATGTCCATTAGTTGACGAGCTTCACCAAGCTTGGCCTCACAGAATAATAAACTATCATCTGCGAATAGAAGGTGGGAGACACGGACACCACCCCGACAAGAGTGTATTCCTTTCAATCTGTTGGTGTCCGCTGCATTCCTAATCAAGGAAGATAGCCCCTCAGCACATAAAAGGAAAAGATATGGGGATAAGGGGTCACCTTGCTTTATGCCCCGAGATGGGTTTATGAATCCTTTTGGTTCTCCGTTGATGAGTATCGAATAAGAAGCTGTGCACACTGTTTCCATGGCCAAATTAACCCATTGTTCCGGGAGCCCAAGTTTGAGCATTATCTGTCTGAGAAAGCCCCACTCTACTCTATCATATGCTTTACTTATGTCCAATTTTACTGCCATGTGGCCTATTTTGCCTTTCCTCCTATTCCGCATCCGATGGAGCATTTCAAAAGCAACAGTTGTGTTATCTGTGATAAGTCTACCAGGAATGAAAGCACTTTGAGAGTCAGATATAACATTGGGTAAAATGGATTTTATCTGATTAGCAAGTACTTTGGATATAATCCGAGATACAACATTACCCAAACTAATGGGACGAAACTCCGTTATATATTGTGGGTCATTCTTTTTGGGAATGAGTACAATATGTGTAAAATTCATTTTCTTCAAATACCTCCCAGAGTGCAAAACAGATAAAACAGCTGAAGTAACATCATGCCCAACGATATGCCAGTATTTTTGGAAAAAGAAAGGAGACATACCATCCGGTCCTGGTGCTTTTGAAGGATGCATTTGGAATAGTGCTACCCTCACCTCTTCCTCAGTGTACGGTTGAGTCAACAAGTTGGCCATGTGATCAGTCACCACCTTGTCTACAACGTCCAATACCCTTTCCATGTTAGTTGGGTTTGTAGATGTAAGTAACTCTGTATAGTGTTCCTCAGCAATCCTGGACACACCATCCAAACCAGTCTGCCACGTCCCTTCTCTGTCATGCAACCCATCAATGTTATTCTTCTTTCTTCTTTGGCTTGCTCTTTTATGGAAGAAACTTGTGTTCTTGTCCCCTGCCGGAAGCCATATAGACCTAGATCTTTGCCTCCAAAACACCTCTTCGTGGTGTAATAGGTCATTAATTTCCTTCTTCAGGCCATTGATGGTGTCCATATTCTGCCTATAACCATTCTTCACCAACTCCTCCAGCTCTTTTTGTTTTCGGTCTAAGCGGTCCCTGGTGTTACCGAAGGCAATCTTGCTCCAAGCCACAAGGTCCGATCGGCATTTCTTTATTTTTTCAAACAAGCAGTACATTGGGCTACCCGACGTCTGAGCTTGAGTCCAAGATTCATGGATTTTTGCTTCGCACTCAGGATGAGACACCCACTTCTCTTCAAACCTCTGAAGACGGTGTCGACGGTGGTGGTTTGGAGTAGATGGTGCAGTGTCTAATAGTAATGGGTCATGGTCAGAGTATGAGACAGCCAAGTGAGTCACCTTTGCTGTTGGGAACAGTTCAGCCCAGCCAAGGGTTGCACACGCCCTATCCAACCTTTCTTCTACAAGAGCCTCGCCAAGTCGACCATTCCGCCACGTATATGGGTACCCGCAAAACCCCAGGTCAATCAAACCACAATGAAGTAGAGTGTTCCGAAACTCAACCATGGGAGGGAGCGGCTTGGGGTGTCTGCCATATTTTTCCTCGGAGCTGATAATCTCGTTGTAGTCACCAATACACACCCATGGACTAGCTGACTGGGAGTATAAGTGTCTAAGGAGTCTCCAAGTTTCGGGTTTCATTTGCTCTTCTGAGTAACCATAAAGTCCCGTGAGTCTCCAAAGTTGGCTTGGCTGACTTAGGACTTGCGCATCAATGTGGTGTGGGGAGTACGTTTGAGTGTCAACCACCACCTCGGACTTCCACAACAAGGCCAATCCCCCGCGACGACCCTCACTGGAAACAGCCAACATTGAAGGAAAACCCAGCTCATTTTTAATTGGTTCCATCTCTCTAACTGCTAATTTTGTTTCCATGAGAAACAAAATTGTGGGAACTTTTTTCCTCACCAACTCGGCAAGGACTTCAACTGCCCGGCGGTTCCCAAGCCCCCGGCAGTTCCAACTTAAGATGATCATTGCGTTCGGCGGGGCTGGAACGCAGCCTCCACCGTTGTATAGTTAGGTTGTGTTGGTTTGGCCCCACCCTTAAGCCGTTTACTACTCGAACTCTCATCTTGAACTTCAATGGCTTCTGTTTGATCCGACTGTCTCTTGGTCCCCACTGGGATAAGTTTTACAACATCATCATCAGTGCATGAAATTTTACTTGGCCTTAAAATTTTTTTCCACGTAGCTGTAGGTGTTGCATGTTTTGCATGGTCTTGTTCACGTGGTCCAGGAGCAACAAAACCATGTGTTGCCTGCTTTGCATGGTCCTGTTCACGTGGACTAGAAGAAAGAAGCCCATCCATATTTTTAGTCAACTCATAACTGACAGGAACACTAAACAATTCACTTACTTGATTTTCGGTCTCCATATTAATGGGGCTTGATGGTGCAATATTCAGCTCCTCCGTGATGTGTGGGTCAGACTGTAACGTACATGGGAAGGATAACTGCTCACTTGACTGTTGAAGATTCGGTAACGTATTTGTCGGACTTTCCATTGTCTTCTCCTGATTTTTCGGTATTTCCGTTACTGCATTAATGGTGCGCTTATTGCTAGCTGTCCTCTCCGTGTCATCGGATTGGACGTTTGGCTCACCCTGTCGGCGGCGTGAGCTTCCCTCAGTGCCGCCAGCTGTGTCACCTCGCACCCGAGACCCGGCTTTCATCCATTCTCCGTATGGTCTACTTTCTTTTTCCTCCACACTGGACGTCCGACATTCCTTCACCTCATGTCCAATTTTGCCACAAGCGTAGCACCACCCTACCAGGCGTTCATATCGAAATGCGACTCTAACTTCGTCACCCTCTGGGCTAACAACTGGTCCTCCCCTCCGTAGGGGCTTATCCAAAGGCAACTCTACCCGCACCCTTAGAAATCTGGCCTGGTCTGATTTAAACGCCTTACAATCCACTTCAATGGTTTTACCTAAGCCTCGGCCAATGTCGTGACCGGCCTCTTCATTCATCAAGTCAAATGGCAAACCCCATACTTGGACCCAAAATGGTAGGTGTGTGAATCTCACCGACCTGACTGTCATACCTTTCTCCCAATGCCGTAAGGCTAATAGTTGGTTGTCAAAGCACCACGGGCCATTATTCCAGACCCACTGCATTTGGCTCGCCATTGAGAACTTAAATTGTAGAAGACCATCGCCGACATCCACTATCTTTAGATCCTCCCCCAACTTCCACATGGATCGTATCAGGTTCTTCACTACCCTATAGTTGATGGGTCTAGCGGTAAGAAACTTTCCGATGAGGCTGAGAGAGTACTCCTCCAGAATCTCTTGCCTCCGCACCGAGTGTACTGTCATTGCTTCATCTTCATCCGTCGTAAGCTGCATTTTTTGAATCCGTTCTAAGAAGTCCGAATCCATAGCACTGCTCCTATGGCAATGGCCACAAGAGGGTACCGGGTCTCTCCTCGCTCTGGGTATGAACCAAGAGGACAAGAGAAGAAAGGCTCACCGAGTGTGAGAAGGAATGCTCCTACTGGGAGGAGAAAAAAAAGTTTTGGGGATCGAATCCTAAATGTTAACGCTGTGAAGAAACTAGTTGAGTGTTCACATTTGAGTTTGCATAGCAATTGCTATTTTATCATTTAAAAACTTACTTTATTTATTATATCAACTCATTTCATAATACACCCAATATTTTTATTTTTATTTTTTTACTATTTTATTTAAATATTCTTTTTTTTTTTTCTTTATTTACTCATTCTTCATTCTTTTTTTATTATTTGTTTCCAATGCTCATAATTTAAGAGAGAAAGAAACAGGAGATATCTGTTAATAAAATATTATATTTGGTTTTACATAAATAGCTATAGTAATTGGTATACATGAGAATTCACTATTCACAGTTGCTAAAATATTTAGCAATACATACCCGAGTAAAGCTCATTTTGGGCGTGTATGTTGGTAAAATAGTAATGCTCAAGAGATCTAGATTGTTTGTAATACCCTAATTCGTCCAATAAAAGAAGATAAAAAGTTACCATTTTTATCCTATGGATCTCATGCAATACCCAACACCTATGGGATCAACAATCATAAAATCTATCATGTATATAATATATGTATTCACCCCTCTCACGTGAGGGTGGATACAAGTAAAACCTCCTCCATAAGGAACCCATCTCAAGCACCTAGACGAAGTGAAATGAAAATGGGCAGTTTTTGAGAATTGAGACAAATAAGATTATTATCATTGGATTAAATTAGCTAAAATTCTACAAAGTCACTTTTACTATTTGTTGAGGTTCAAAACGTAATAATGAGCCAAGCCCTTAAAAATGGGAAAGGCCCAGCTCATGAAGGTAAGGAAAAAGGGAAGAAAGGCTTAGTCCTTAGAAATAAAGAAGGGAGGGGCTCAGGCCATAAAGAGAAAAGAATAAGTTCTGGGCCTTAGGAAGGAAGGAGATGTGAAGGGAAGTATGGGCCAAAGACTTAAGCAAGAGGTGACATCCAAGGAAGCCTAAAAGGGAGGCAAGCAGGAGCTGGGCTGAGATGGCATGAGATCTCCCAGCCTCAGGCAAGGAAAGACTAGCACAGGGGATCCCGGACATGGACAACTCAGAATGGCATGCTCATGATAAAAGGTAGGCATGAAAGACAAAGGCTATCCTATAGAAATTAGATGTCCCCAACCAAGGAAAGGATGATGGGGATAGTTGGTGATTTCGAGACCAGCACATGATGAAGAAACATAGGACCTTGGGCAAAGAAGAGAAGGAGAACCAAGAAGGAAGGTGGCCAAGAGCCTTTCCGACTACACTATCATTAAGAAGGGATCCGCCTCCTTTTGATAAAAGAAACAAGTCATGAGAGGTCAACATCAGAGCCTCAAAGCTTTGAAATGTCCTTTTTAAGGCCTTGGGGAATGAATAAGAAACGTTGACCTTGGAGAAGCATTTGGACTTACTTAGAAAGGATCTCCTATAAGAGGAAGTCAGCAAGGAAGCTTTAGATTGTTAAAACCCAGAAAAAATGAAATAATAAGAAAAGGAGTAAGGGACCAATCACCAAAGCTTTTAGATATGACATTGGTTTTGGTACCTAGCACACAAAATAAAATGATGGTTGATGTTAAGGAGCATCCAAGTAACACTATAAAAGAGGCAAAGCATCAACCAAGAAGGGCATTCAACAAGAAGCACCCAGCATATTAGAAAAGATACTAGAAAGAGGGTTGTGAGCTTAAAATAGAGTGAAGAGTGAGATACTGTACAAAGATCCTAAAGCAAATACTTAAGGATATACTTGGATTTAAAGGGATTCAAACTTCACAATTCTTGGAAGCCCAAAGAGAGCTATCGAAGTCAGTGATTTTTGAACTTTATTGGGCCTTGTGATATATCCTAGCAAAGTAGGACCCAATGTATTCAAATACTTAATATAATGAAGCATAATCTCACTCTATTTAGGGATCCCTGACATTCTTTTACTTGCACTTTTTTAGTTTATTTGCTATTCCTCAGTTATTCACTCAACCAATATATATATATATATATATATATATATATGTTTGTGTATATTTGTGCTTTGGAGTTCATGTATTGTGCACAGATTGGCTCGTGAAACGGCCCAATAAAGCCTTGATGAGTTAAACCCAGTCTACTAACCATTAATGCCATCCTTTTGAGGCCCAGGATCCCCCCCAGACCATTGGGCCTAGGCACTGTACAAAGTAGGAACCCACATTAAAAGGCGACTCCACTAAGGACTGGAAAATGGAAAGGGAAGAAGTGGTCCCTTTGCAAGCATGGCTCTAAGACTAAGGAACAGCAAAGGTACCAATTTTCCACCTGCAACATCAGAGCTAGTAAGAGAAAATGAAGTTGTCTTTAGGCAAAGGAACGAGAGAGAAGAACAAATCCCATGGTCTAAATGGTAGAAATGATGAAGGATCTCTAGCAGGAGATCCGTCAACTAAAAAAAGGCAAGACCCAAGAGATCAGAGACAATGTCACTCCACTAGCTAACGAGGAAAGAGCCCAACTAGAGGAAGGATTAGCAATGGGAGGGAGAGCTAATCCCTAGCACCTTACCCTAGTAGATGTAAACGCTGTCCTTGAGCAAGAAAGGGAGAAGCACTCAGGGATCCCTAAGCAATTCTCCAGGGATCCCCCTTTTCCAGCAGAACTCCTTGATAAGTCCTATCCCAAAGGGTATGAATCCACAAAGTTCCACCCTTTTGATGGGAGAAATGGGACTGTTGTGGAACATGTAAGCAGATTTATCCACATCATGGGTCCCTATGTCAGGGACAAGGAATTATGTCTAAAAGAATTTGCCAAGTCTTTAGTAGATTGAGCATACACATGGTACACCACCTTGAGGCTTAGGTCCATCAGGACTTAGGATGACATGGTGGAGAGATTCTGTGCAAAATACTATCTAGGCAAAGACAAAGTCACATTCACACACCATTAGATGGTGAAGCAAAGGCTTAGAAAGGATCCTGTTCAATGCATCAAAAGATATGAGAATGTCTCCTTGGATTGTTACAGAGACGACAAAGAAAATGAGCTCATGGAGACTTGCATATCCAATATGCTCTTTGATTACAGACTCAACTTGGAGAATCTGTGTATAACACAGTTCACTGATTTGTTGCAAAGAAAGAGGAGGACAACTGTGACCATAAAGACAAAGAGAGTGCTAGTCTCTCAGGCCATGATAGCTTTAATATGAGAAAAGCGGAGGAGACCTAAGGGAAAGATGACAGAGGAACCTCCAATGATCCCATGTACCATAGAAGAGCTTAACCACGTCCTAGATAAATTGATTAGAGACGGGATTGTCAGACCATATCTCGTGTCCAGGCCGCTAATAGAGGAAGAAAGAAAGAACCCACTGTTTTGTAGGATTCATAACTATGTTAAGCATGCCACCAGAACTGTTGGACCCTTCAGAGGCTCTTTTACAAAAGTTAAGAGAAGGGACCCTAGAGCTCACTCAACGAGAACCTGAGGTCTAGAGGAACCCCTTACCCAATCACAAGGGGAAAGGAATAATAGTTGTGGTAATCCATGGAAGCCCAGCTGACTTAGAAGTAAAGGAATCAAAGGGATCCTTTCACCCAAACAGTTTTAAGACTCTCTAAAGAAAATTCAAGTTCAGGTCCTTATTCAACTAGTTGGGATTTGGACCAAATGCAAGGAGGATCGCGACAGAATCCTTCATGAGCATAGCTGCAGATACGAGAGTAGAGTGCTTTATGGTAGAATCTCATGCAAGTAGAGCTTTCTTGGAAACTACCAATGCAATAACCTTCACAGACGAGGATATGGAAGTTAAGTACCTGGACCACTGAATGCCACTTTATTTGACAACCACCATAAATGGTGTTCAGATAAGAAGAGCATTGGTAGACATAGGAGCTTTGCTGTATCTCATTGCCTTAAGTACTTTTGAAGTTGTAGGCATGTCTGGTAAAAGGCTGGGGGCTCCTGTGGAAATAACAGGATCTGGAGGAGCTGTAGAATTCACTAAAGGGTACGTGCAGCTGGCTCTGAGAGTGGGTCCCATAATGGCTTTGACTCGATTTCATATAATTAATTCAGAAGTTTCTTATCACATCCTGTTGGGGCGGCCGTGGCTTCATAAATATCGTTTAATCCCATCAACTTACCATCAGTGTGTGAAGGAAAGATTAAATTGGAGGC
Source organism: Quercus variabilis (assembly GCA_030445155.1). NCBI lineage: Eukaryota > Viridiplantae > Streptophyta > Magnoliopsida > Fagales > Fagaceae > Quercus > Quercus variabilis. Next base: position 35,025,709 of record CP129455.1, on the reverse strand, counting down.
CCATAAGGATCTCTGCCAACTCTATCCTTTTCAGTAAGGGAGAAGTAAATTTTGTAGAAACTATGTTTTACGAAGAGCTAGCACCAAATGATGAGTGTCTTGCACCAAGGATCCTAGGGAAGGTTGATATATCACTTATGAAGGTACACGAGACTTGAATGCACACTGTAGGAGAGTCCCAGACCACCAGATTGTATATTGACTCAAGAGGAGATCCTAGAGAATGTGGAGAAGGAAGTACAGATCCTACCCATAGAGGAGTTGGAAGAGACAAACTTGGGGGCTGACCCAGAAAATCCTAAGCCCATTTTTATTAGCAATCAACTATCTACACAAGAAAATGACTAATTGGTGGAGCTATTGAAGAAGTATGTGTATGTATTTGTATGGACTTATGATGAGATGCTTGGACTAGATCCTAGATTGGTGGTCCATTCTCTTAATGTTGATCTAGGAACCAAACTAGTAATCTAGCCGACTAGGATCTTCCACACTAAAGTAGAAGCATAGATCACTCAAGAGGTAAAGAAACTATTGGCAGCAGGGTTTATCAAGCCTATCCAGCATCCCCGATGGCTTTCTAATATAGTTCCTATAAGAAGAAAATTTGTCAGATTAGATGCTATGTGGATTTTCACAATTTTAACAAAGCATGTCCAAAGGACGAGTTCCCCTTGCCCAATATTAATCTCCTAGTAGATTCAACTGCAGGGAGCTCTATGTTTTCCTTTATGGATGGATATAGTAGGTACAATCAGATACGAATGGCAACTAAAGATGCAAAAAAAACAGCATTCAAGACCCTAATAGGAAATTTCTATTATACTGTAATGTCATTTGGTCTTAAAAATGCGAGGGGCACGTACCAGCGTACTATGATAGCCATCTTCCATAATATCATGCACCAGGAGATGGAAGACTATGTGGATGATATTGTAGAAAAATCAAAAAGCAAGGAGGGATACTTTCGAGTCCTTCAACAAATTTTTAAATGATGCAGAATGTACAAGCTACGCATGAACCCACTAAAATGTGCATTTGGAGTGTCCGCTAGGAAATTCCTTGGTTTTTTATTATATCACAGATGAATAAGAATGGATCCAACCAAGACCATTGCCATAACAACCATGAAGATGCCTACCATAGTCAAGGAGCTTAAGAGTTTCTTAGGAAGAGTCTCCTATATCAGACGGTTTATACCAAGCCTAGCCTCAGTCACCAATGGATTATCCAAACTGTTAAAAAAGGGAGCTAAGTTCACATGGGAAACTAAGCAGCAAGATGCCTTCCAGAAACTCCAACAAGCCATGAACCATCTACCTACCCTACAAGCACCAGTACATGGGAAGCCTTTCTTGCTATATTTTGGCATCCAGCTTCTAGGAAATTGGAGCACTGTTGGCTTAAGAAGATGACAAAGGAAATGAGCAACCCATCTATTATGTGAGCAAAGCCTTGAAAGATGTAGAAACAAGGTACCCTAAGATAGAGAGGGCGCGCTTGGTGGTCATTTATGCCTCTCAAAGATTGAAACATTATTTCTCAGCCCATTAGATCCTTTTGGTAACAAAATCTCACCCTATAAAAGCTCTCCTTCATCAACCTTTACTGTTTGGAAGAATGGCCCAATGGTTGGTTTTGCTTTCTTAATATAATATAGGCTTGAGGACCCTCAAGGCTGTTAGGAGTAAGGCCATAGCGAACTTGTTGGCCCAGTTCCTAAGAGAAGAAGAATACCAGTTGAGTGAGAAGATCCTGGGAGAAGTAGCAGTGGTGGAGCTCCCAAGCAAGAAATGGACTGTGAGGTTCAATAGATCAGCAACAGCAGCTTCAAATGGCATAGGGATTGTGCTAAGTTGCGAGGATGGGGGAACTATACCATTCTCCTTCAAGCTTGAGTTCCTTTTGCTCAAACAATGCTCCTAAGTATAAGGCATATCTAACAGGGTTAGTCATAGCCCTTTTTATGAAAATCAATCACATGAGAGTACTAGGAGATTCCAACCTTGTAGTTTCTCAAGTTAGGGGAGATTTTACTCTAAAGGAGCCAAGCTTAGCATCTTATCATGCTTGGGTGCAGAAAGTAGAAAGGAGGTTCCAAACCTTTAGTGTAGATTATGCATAAATGAGTGAGAATTGGTTTGCTTATGAACTAGCCACCCTGGGATCCCAGGTCCCCTTTCAAGAAAGAAAGCACACTGATAAGGGTCAGCAAACAGCAAAGTTCCATCATGAAAACACTCAAAAAGATGTTTCCAGAGGAGCCAGATGAAGAAGATTGTAAGAGCTCGATAAAGGAGAAGGTAAAGAAGTTAGAGCACGGAGGAAGTGTCAAGGATTTAAAGGACTATACTCTGATAGAGGGGGAACTGTACAAAAGGCTACCTGGAGGGATCCTATCAAGATATGTCAGTGAAAAGGAAGGAAAGCAGAAGCTGGAGAAACTCCACAACCAAACTTGTGGAATCATAGAAAAGATCAGCCTATATCGGAGAATTCAATGCATGGATACTATTGGCCCAACATGAACAAGGATGCTGCTATAGTACAAGAGAAGTGTCAAAATTGCTGACTTTTAATGGACAAAGAAGAAAGTTATGCAGTGTTCATTGTAGAGGATTGGAGGAACCCATTCATTGAGTACCGATCTAATGGGCCCTACCAAATAATAGGAAGTTAGCCTATCAATTGAAGAAGCTAGCCTCAAGATACTTCTTGCAGAATGGGATCTTGTTGAAAAGGGGATATAGTGGAGATCCCCTGAGGTGCCTAGGGCCTAAGAAGCCCAAAGATGCAACAAAGGAAGTCCATTCGGGTGAATATGAGAGTCACCCAGGGAAAAGGAGTCTCCACAAGCAGCTATTAGCACAAGGGTACTATTGGCCCACGATGAAAAAGGATTCTGAGAAACTAGTCAAGACCTACCACAAATGTCAAGTGCTAGGAGATTCCATACTCACTTATCCAAACATGCTACAAGATATGGCTGCTCTATGGCCCTTCCACACATGGGGGCTAAATCTTATAGGACCTATCAACCCCCCTTCCAATGGCCATATATGGATTCTAGCAGCTACTAAACACTTCACAAAATGGGTGTAAGCCATTCCTTTGAAGAAGGCTGAAAGTTCAAAATGTGTCTAAAACACCCTTGAACGTTTAGACCCCAAAATATAAAAAATCGATTCAACTTATAATCAAACAATTAATGTGCGGAACATGAACATAAGCCAAACACAGAATTGATAACTAATCTATGCCAAATATAAACACATCCACAGCAGTAAATATAAGGCAAAGATAAAGGGAAAGAAGATGCAAACACACGGACAACACACGATGTGTTATCGAAGAGAAAACCTAAGACCTCGGCGTAAAACCTCTTTGCCGCCCTCCAAGCGGTCAAATAATCCACTAAAAAATGTAGTTAGGATACATGAACAGGAGAAGACTCTCTATGCCTAATCTACCTAAGTACCTAAGACCTCCAAGCTTCTTGCTTCAACGAGGTTACGCCGAACCTATTTCTTCTTTAGCTTCCCGGATTCCGCTACTAGACCATAGCATCAACCAATGTATATTGGTTCCTTCCAAACTGCTTCCCTTAGCACCAAATGAACCTTCTCACAGACGTAGGTATGGTGAGATAAGGATTTGGTCAATGACCTCTCAAGGATATGACAATGGAGAGGAAGAGAGTAGAGGAATTTGTAGAGTCTCTAAGGTAAAGATTAGGGATAAGGCAATCTTGTTTTTCTCTAGGGTTTCTCTCACAAAATTCTCTCTGGAAGCACTCTCAAATTAGTTGGTATAAGGGTCTATATATAGTAGTGTGTGTTTGGAATACGAAGAGTCAATTTTTGCCAAACAGGGCTGATTGGCGACTTGACCTTGCGGCTTGTCCAAGTCACGAGTTCAAGTCGCGACATAACGGCCTGGCCAGCCTGGGACTTTTATCCTGTAGTGCGACAGCTGGCGTGACCCTTTAGCTCCCCATCTGTGCACTCATGTGCCTGCATTTGGTGACTTGCCAGTCGCGAGTCAGCCGAGAGTCTTAGCCACGAACCCTTGCTTTCTTGCACATACTTGAGCTTTTTTTTACCTCTTCTCACACACTACCCTTACATTAATCCCACATAAATACAGGGTTACAAAGTGCTAAATTACAAGAAAATTGGCACGGAATAAAGCCAACAAGATAGTTGATAAATTTCAACCTTACAATCTCCCCCTTCGGCTATTTCGTGACAAAACTCTTAAACAAACTCTTAAACAAACTCTAGACTTAATGTGTGAGTTGAGAACAGTTGGAAAACTCACTCACACCTAACTCTAGAATTTGTGGAGTTTTAGAACCATAAGAACAAGTAACTCCTGAAACATAACAACACAATAAGTTCATTGTATGCAGAAAACTTGTAAAGCAAATGGAACAAGCACAATGCGATCAAGCACAATGGAATAAAGCAATAAACCATGGCAAGACCAAAACATGCAATCACTATAACCAAGTGATCACAATGTTCATTCACACTTAGAATGAACATCTGGACATTCAAGATGACAAACACAAGGTAAATCACTTGAATGACCAACACTCAACCAATGCACACTTCATGAAGTATGTGCATCTAGGAAAAATCCTACACGGGCACAAGAGTGACAGTACATAAAAAGGAATGCATAGCATTAGGTTAAAAGTACTGATTTAACAAAGCACAAAGGCTGCATATAGCATGGCACAAACCACAAAGGCCTACAAGTGTGCATAAACAAACCCTTAACGCTTACATAAGCAACATGGGTACAAAACAGAAAACAAACCAGAACACATGCTGACTTAACTGATTAACATCATCAATACCAAAGTGTTAAAAAAATTTGAGAGATATGAGTATACACCACATAAACAACTCACACCACAGAGTTTCAAATTAGTAAAAACAACCAAAAATTATCAAAGCTATGCACAAAACATCAAGTTATAAAGAAATCTCCCCCTTTCGCTATGCTTTCTATTTCCCTATCTATCTCCCCATTTCTATATGCATCTCCCCCTTTTTGTCAGGAATAGCTAAAAGCTATCATCAAGCTTCTGTTGTATAGTATCTAGCTGAGTCTCGATAGTTGTTGAAAGCTCGAAAACGTGTTAAAAAACACAAGAGCTGTTTAGACCCCCTAATTAAAATTACGGCTCAATAGATTTTACACAACTTTAATACAAAGTGCGGAATAGTGTAAAAGCGAGCGGATGAACAAGAAGCTACTCTAATTCAAAATTAAAGCAACACAGCAGTAATAATGAAATTAAATAAGAGTAGGGAAGAAGGATGCAAACACAGAAAACACCGAGACGTGTTCTCGAAGAGGAAACCGAAGAACTCGGCGAAAAACCTCTCCGCCGCCCTCCAAGCGGAAATCGATCCACTAGACAATCAGTTGGGATACATGAGTAAGTAAGAGACCCTCCAAGCCTAATCTACCCGATGTACCTAAGCCCTCCAAGCTCCTACTCCAACAAGGCTTCTCGGAACCGTGTCTTGTCTTAGTTCTCCGGATCCCACAACAAGCTCCATGTTGCATCTGCTATTCCAGACTTCTTCCAATACTTCCCAGTAGCACCAAAACGTCACTCAACACTCTCAAAAAGGTGTGGTAAGTGTTTGGGTTTTCAACCTCTCAATGGTGTGGAAAATGGAGAGGGAAGGGTTGAGGAGATACCACAAGCAAGTGTATAGAGAAAGGTGGGGATGACAATCTCTAATTGCAAATGTGTTTGGCTAGGGTTTTCTCTCTGAAGCATTCCTCAACATTTGTGGGTAATGGGGGTTTATATAGGATAGGTGCAAAATGTGTGAGTCAGTTAGTACAGGCTGGCAGAACAGCATGTCTCGCGGGTGTCTCGCGGGAAGGCCTTACCCGCGAGATACTCGCGAGAGACAGCTGTCTCCACCTGGCCTGACTCTTCGCATTCCAGCATGTGCAGGGCACATGCCTCACTTCGCGGGAAGCTTAGTCGCAACATTCCCGCGAGATTCCTTCAGCTTCCAATTTTGCTTGAGTCTTCACACACTCTCTATCACACACCCCTTACATCAATTCCCACAACAAATACAGGGTATAAACAATTGATATTAATTACAATCAAATTTGGCACGGAATAAAAGCCAACAAAATACATAGTTGTAAATCACAACTTTACAGTTGTGATTCGCATCTGAGTTTGATTGTGAAAGGAGTTGAGAAGCCGTTCTAGATTAGAAATCCGATGAAATACATTCTCGATGAAGTAACTTTGCTTGGGCATTTGAAATCTAGGAGGAACAGACGAAGTCCCAATTGGTTGAACAAAAGTAGCTGTAGCCTAAGTAGTTGGAGATGCATGTGTGGATGGCTCACTCTTAGGTTTCTTGGAGGAGTGGCTCTTGCTTGCTTGGAGAGAGTACTGGGATATTGGTCGAGGATGGGGCAGGAGTCTCTCATTTGATGAAGGACTAACACCTTTACTAAGAACAATCTTCATGACTAGACTGCAAAATGGAAGAATTATTCGTGGTGCTGAATGGGCCGATGTTTTCCCAATGATTTGGAATATATGAGCACAGATGTCAATCGGTGCACTAGTAATGAGGTCACACAGGAATTTAGCCCTTCCAAGATTGATGAAGGTAGTATTTGAAAGTGGGTAGAGATTGGAGAACATGATCAGGTTTAAAGTTGTCAATTCAGGTGAAAACAATGCAATGCTTATAGATGATCCTATGCTTCCCACTTCATATTCATTCCCAAGAACATGAAGGATGTCTTATGCCTGAAGTTCCCAGTCATCGTATGGAGTTCGATCCACATCTTTTGGTCTGGTGATGTGCTTTAGCAATGTAATATGCATTTATGGAAAATTCTTTTCCTTGTACCCAACATTTCAACTCGACTCCTGTGTATCTAGCATTTGAAAAGAATTCCTTGACCAATTCTTTAGATGGATCCTCAAAATTTCTAAATAGATCAGCCCAATCTCTTTCTTTAAAAATTTTAGGGATAAATGTTGTCCCCAGTGTGTCAAACTTGACAACTCCTTCCATAATGGGAGAAGATTCTTTGAAGATGTCTGTGTAGGTCTTTGAGTCAGTGGGAGTCCTAAATCTCTCAATGATAAGGTCCTTGGATAACTTAGACGATAATCGTGTCCGTTTAGCAACCAGAGTTAACGGTTCATCAATTACAATGCCTTTCCCTCTGAATGAACAACGAGTTATCTGCAACAAAGTCGACACACAGAAAAGAACCAAAATACAATACCACTAGAAGCAAATATCAGAGTGATTAGTTTCAGTGTGACAAGAGATTTTACAAAATCAAAACAATTAGTAAGAACTTAGAGACAATAGGGCAATGTGAAACACAACGACATAAATGACGAAAATGCCAGGAACAAGATATGAATGGAGCAACACATTCATGAACCACAGTAAATAGCATAGTCTCTCAAAAGATAGAGACATGAACAACGCACTCATATAGAGAGAACCAAAGTAAGGGCAGGATAGGAACAACCAAACACAACATACACAAACCCTCAAACAAAGTTCAAGCCCATAAAATCTTCAACAAAACAAAACAGTACACAAAGTCATTCTCAATATCTTAGGCAAACCCATGTTAGAACACAATATATTGCAGAACACAGATGCAACCTTCAAATCAAGAAACTAAAGGTCAAAACAGTAAGAATGAAGCAAAGGAAGTAAAACCCATACCTTTTTCTTGGTGTTTGATGGAGACATGATGCAAAAATGGAATCTTTTTCAGTAAGACTCAAAGTGTTTGAGAGAGAGAAATGAAGAAGACAATAAACAGTCACTGATATTCGAGAAAAACTGAAAAACAATTTTTAAAACTGTCCATAAAACGCAAAATACGCGTTTTTCGTGACTGGATCAAGTTGTCAGAAAGTCGCCAAGGTAAGTCGCTAACCACTATGAAGCATGATTTTTGAAAAATCTTTTAAGTGTTTTTCGCGACTGGAAGTTCTACCCATGAGATAGTCGCCAGGGGAGCCGCGAAAATCTCTGTGTACCCCTCGCGATTGGACCTTCCACCCGCAAATAAGTCGCTACACTGAGTCGCGAAAACCACAAAAACTCAAATTTTGGAAAAATTCCTAAGTCTTTTTCGCGACTGGGATGCTGACCCGCCAGTGACCCACGAAAACTCTCAGAGTGAGCTTCGCGACTAGAGCATGTGACTAGATTAACCCGCGACTGAGCCGCCAAAACAGGGCAACACTGTTTTTGAAAATTTTGACATTTTTTGTAAAAACAAAATACTTTCCAATAACAAACTAAAACACTCAAAAATCTTTTTGTGTTTGATCAACAAAGATTGAGTTTGTGAAAACACATTTAATCAAGTACAATCACACAAATGAATATGACATTCATTGAACATAGACTTGTGTGTTGTGTGTGGATATCAAAAATGAGATAGTCCTTAGTCTAATGTGAAGCTTTAATGATCAATTCAATCAAGGCATGCACAACTAGAACTAGATAATGTGACATATCCCAATTATAGAAACATGCATATATGACCTCCCACAAGCACTTGATAACAATTCTTTGATACTTTTCATTTGGCTCCATATTCAACATTACATTTGCACTTTTTGAGTAAAGAAAATCTCATTGTGAAATAGATGTCAGAAATTTTTGATATTTCAATTGATGAGTAAGCCTTTGGCTTTTTGGGCATCAAACATTTTAGGTTGGTTGCTTTCCCTTTTTCCTAGTCGAATACTAGTATGTGCGACAGGCTTTTGTAGCTCTATATCTCTTTTCATTTGGAGATTTACATTTAGAGAGCTCTTTTAAGCATAAAAATAAAAAGTGAGAAGATATATAGGCATGAGTCTATACATGTCTCAAGATCAGCAAAATCATTCACTAATCGTTCATGACAAGGTTGAAGATCTATTTACAACAATCACATAGATTTCAGAATTTCTTCCACAATGATATGAGTGCATGAAAGATAAGCTAAGCTCGTTAAATGCACAAAGCCATTAGTATAAAGGTACAAGGCAAAACATGCTTTGAGACTAACTTCAACAAAGTCAATCAAACATTTTGGATTTTCAACTTTTTATGTGTTTTTGGATATTTGACACAAAAACAGTAAAAGTTGATTAAAAAAAAACACACCAACAAAAATAAATAAATGCATTTGAAGCAAAGACATACCAAAAAAAAAATTACTGGCAAGAAGCACACAACCAAGCATATTCACAAACATGAGAAGTATTGATGCATGAACATGTTGTAATGCTTATGCATGAGTACCCTTTATCACCCACACATCACATGCGTTTGGGGTGATATCCTTGATGGATCGGGTACGAGAGTTAGGACTATCAAACCTTTGTGTGAAGCTTTCCAGGCAACTGGTGAAGGCACCGATCATATTCATCACATCCATTATTCCTAGATCACGGTTTTGACTTCTTGGTTGCTCACCACCCCAAGACTATTGTCGTTTCTTCTTCCTCATGATCGAGGAGCACTTGCATTGTTGTCTGCTCTCAGCTTTTGACAGTTGGGTCTGGTAGGTCCTTGCAATCCGCAATAGTGACAAACATATTCTGTTCTCGGACCCTGTTGTGATCTTGGAACTAATCTCCCTCTAGCTCCATATCTGGATTCTAATTGATTATGAGACTTATTTATCACTCGTTGATCAGCCACATTCTTCTTCTTCTCAACCTTAATTTTCTCAAGATTGGATCTATCCACGATCGTCTCCTTTGCTGTCACAAACTTCACTTCTTTGGTAACCTTGGCTAAAGAGCTACTTCCTCTAGTGTATCCTAAACCGAACTTGTCTGAGGCATGTTTCTGAGATGAAATAACATCATCCAGTTTCCTAGAGGAAACTCTATCTACCTTGGCATGAGTTTGCACTACCTCTTGCTCAAGAAACCTCACTTTTGTGTAACCTTCTGATAGCTCACCATTTAGTGCTTCAATCTCACACTTTGCCTCCTTGTATCTTACCAGCAGACTTTTGTAGTCTTCCTCGGCTCTTATCATCTTCTTCACAGCCGCCTTTGCTACCTTAGTATACTTACTTGATTTCTCAAGAAGTAAGGCATAATTCTTTTGAAGACTAGATGTATCTTCTTCTTCTTCAACCTTTGATTCTTCAACAATCCCAATGGACTCCAAATCAGAATATTCACCAAGTTCCTTCACAAGTGAACCCAAATTATATGATGACACCACATGTGCAATGGTCATGAATGCGGAGTAGTTTCCTTCTCCATCACAACTCTCTTCAGAATCAGAACTCGAAGAGTCTATATCACTCAGCATTGTGGCATACGCCTTGCCTTTCCCTCTGTTGAATGGTTTCCCACTGTTCTTCATCTTTAGAAATTTGTGAAAGTTTTTCGCAAGATATGCTACTTCCTTCTCCACTCCATCTTCTTCGGAAGGATCATCCATTCTTTCGGTGATGGTTTTAAGAGCAAGCGATTTACTCGTTTTGTGGGAAGGCAATCCCAGCTCATAAGTTTGGAGAGACCCTATCAAGTCTTGGATTTTGATCTCATCCAAGTCTTTGCTTTCTTCTATGGCTGTAACCTTTGCTATAAAACTTTCAGGGAAGGACCTCAATATTTTTCTCACCACCTTAGTATCTTCAATCTTCTTTCCAAGATTGAGTTTAGCAATTACTATTTCATTGAGCTTCCCATAGAATGAATCAAATGATTCATCTTCACCCATCTTGAGCTCTTCAAACTTGGTGGTAAGCATTTGGAGCTTTGTGTCCTTCACCTTCTTAGTACCTTCATATGTAGTCTCCAAAATCTCCCAAGCTTCTTTAGCTACGGTCATATGAGAGATCCTGTGAAATTCATCAAGAGACACACCACAAAAAATAGCATTTAAAGCTTTACTGTTAGCATTACCTGTTGTAAGAGCTGCCTTATCCTAGGTGGATTTTTCAACCTCCAACCTGGTCCAACCTATTTCAACCGTATCCCACACAGTGTCATCAATAGAGAATAGGAATGTCCTCATTCTAACTTTGTAGAAGGCATAATTGTTACGATCAAAAAATGGTGGAACAACTAAGGATTGCGACTTATCCATCTCAAAGAGGGTCAAGGATTACACTCAGGTATTTAAACCACAACAAGTGTACCTGCTCTGATACCAATTGAAAGTTCAAAATGTGTCTAAAACACCCTTGAACGTTTAGACCCCAAAATATAAAAAATCGATTCAAGCTTATAATCAAACAATTAATGTACGAAATATGAACATAAGCCAAACACAAAATTGATAACTAATCTATGCCAAATATAAACACATCCACAGCAGTAAATATAAGGCAAAGATAAAGGGAAGGAAGATGCAAATATACAAACAACACACGATGTGTTATCAAAGAGGAAACCGAAGTCTTCGGCATAAAACCTCTCCGCCGCCCTCCAAGCGGCCAAATAATCTACTAAAAAATGTAGTTGGGATACATGAATAGCAGAAGACCCTCCAAGCCTAATCTACCCAAGTACCTAAGCCCTTCAAGCTTCTTCCTCCAACGAGGTTATGCCGAACCTATTTCTTTTTTAGCTTCCCAGATTCCGCTACTAGACCATAGCATCAACCAATGTATATTGGTTCCTTCCAAACTGCTTCCCTTAGCAACAAATAAACCTTCTCACAGATGTAGGTGTGGTGAGATAAGGATTTGGTCAATGACCTCTCAAGGGTATGTCAATGAAGAGGAAGAGAGTAGAGGAATTTATAGAGTCTCTAAGGTAAAAATTGGGGATGAGGCAATCTTGTTTTTCTATAGGGTTTCTGTCACAAAATTCTCTCTGGAAGCTCTCTCAAATTAGTGGGTATAAGGGTTTATATATAGTAGTGTGTGTTTGGAATACGAAGAGTCAGTTTTTGCCAAACAGGGTTGATTGGCGGCTTGACCTCGCGGCTTGTCTAAGTCGCAAGTTCAAGTCGCGAAGTAACGGCCTAGCCAACCTAGGACTTTTGTCTTGTAGTGTAATAGTTGGCGTGACCCTTCATCTCCCCATGTGTGCATCTCACGTGCCTGCATTTGGCGGCTTGCTAGTCGCAAGTCAACCGCGAGTCCTAACCACAAACCCCTGTTTTCTTGCATATACTTGAGCTTTTCTTCACCTTTTCTCACACACTACCCTTACATTAATCCCACCTAAATACAGGGTTACTAAATGCTAAATTACAAGCAAATTGGTACGGAATAAAGCTAACAAGATGGTTGATAAATTTCTACCTTACAAAGGCCATTTGGGCAGCAATCTCCAATTTCATCTGTAAGCACATTATCACCCGATTCGAGATCCCCAGGAGGTTGATCAGTGACAATAGGACCCCACTCATAAACAAAGATGTTAGGAGTCTACTGAAAAAGAATTATATTAAGCACAGGAGATCTACTCCATACTACCCTCAAGGGAATGGCCACGCTAAGGCAACCAATAGAGTTATATTGAAAATCTTGAAGAAGATGAGGCATGAGTATGGGGGAAAGTGGGGCTCCCACCTAACAGATGTGCTCTGGCATACAGGAGCTCCCTAAAAATAGCTACAAGATTTTTACCATTCTCCCTCGTCCATGGGACAGAAGTTGTTGCTCTAGTAAAGTTAGCAATCACCACACCTAGAGTAGTGATAGAGGAGATCCTGGGAGATCCAAATGATACGCATGCCAAGGAAAGGGTTGTGGATCTAGAAAGCTTGGGGGAAAGAAGTGAGCTGGCAAGAAGCCAAAGCCAAAGGTATTAACAGAAGATGGCTAAGGCATTTGAGCAGGCTGTTCATTCAAGGATCTTTACACAAGGGCAATTGGAGTTAAGGGTCGCTAAACACGTAAGGAGAAACATTCTAGGACCTTCAAAGTTTACTCCAAAGTGGGAAGGTCCTTATGTTGTCAAGGAAAACCATAATAGTGGATACTACTATTTGGCAAGGATGGATGGAACTTCTTTGGTAGATCCAATAAAAGGAAAATGGCTGAAGCAATACTATGCTTGAAGTTCCGAGTACCCTTCCACCTTATTTGTTATGCTTTTATTTTGTTAAGTACTCTTATTACCCTTTGTCATCTTTTATTTGGTTAAGTACTCTTATTCAATACCCCATTTCATCTCTTATTTTGTTAGGTACTTTTAGTCAGTACCTTATTGTTTGATGACCTATGTGAAAGGGCCACTCTATGTTTAAAGTGGGCCCACCTTTAGTAAATAGGTCTTTAAGTTATTTCAGCCATTATGATGAATTATAATAAAAGTTTCTCCTTTGAAAAATGAAGTTGAGCAAACTATGATTATGTTTAAAATTACTATTTAAGAAACACATGCATTGCATATATACACACTATTCTGCATGGCCTAAAATTTGGCCAAGAATTCATTTTAGTACTTGGCTCAACACTTGATTCAAAGTGGAATTCTCTAAGTACATAACCCAAAACTTGCTTACCAAGTGCATTGCCCAGAACTTGGGCCAAGAATAAATTTTCTAAGTACCTGGTCCAAGACTTACTTTAGAAATAAGCCCTCCAAGTATATGGCCCCGGACTTAGACTAAGAATGAATTTTCTAAGTACCTAGCCCAGGACTTGTGTTGGAGCAAACTTCCTAAGCACCTAGCCCAAGATATGCTCCAAAGTATATTTTTATAGATCCATGGTCCAGGACTTGTCCCAAAAGTCAAAAATAAATAATATATATATATATATATGTGTGTGTGTGTGTGTGTGTGTGTGTGTGTGTAATTTAAAAAAAAAAAAAAAATAGAGGAAAGAAAAGAGAGTACATAGCTCAAGATTTAGACCAAGGCAAGCAGGCATGCAAAATACATACTAAAAAAAAAAAAAGAGTAAGGAATACCAAGCATAATTAAAAGGTTAAGTCAATACAAGATTAGAAGTTTATGTAAATTGCAACCAAAAAAAAAAAAATTGACATGGCAAATAATTATTAGAAGTGTTCAATTATAAGGCCAAATTGGCTCAAAAGAGCTAAAGCAGGAGGCCAATGAAAAAAGAATCTTCTTGAGGAAGCATAGGAGAAGCTATGGTTGAGAGAGCTTTGCTTCCTCTGAGCTTCCGAGTCCTATAGCACTCCTTAAGCACAAGCCAAGGCTTCCCTAACAACAGCAATCTTAGCATCAAGATCTATGGTGGCCCTCCTCTGAAAGAATGCATAGGCCATTGACTGAAGATATCTCAACAAGAAGAATAAATTAAACTTTGCTTCCACAAGATCTTGCACTACCCTTCTCCATTCCAGAAGCTTTTCCTCAAACAAGGAGTCAAGCAAAGTGCTCTTTAGGGAAATTAGTACGGCACAAAGAAGCTTTAACAAGATATTCCCCAAAAACACCCCTCCTTTAAACCCAGCAATTAAGTCCCCATGAACCTTAAGTAACTCCTCCAAGAGCAAGAGACCTTCAGTAGGCACAGAGAAGTGAAGAAAGCTAGACTAAGATGCTCCAAAGCGATGAAAATGGCCCACAGGGAGGCTATTAAACTCTAGCAGATCAAAGCAAAATAAAAAGGTAGGAAGCCTAGCACTAGGATCCATAATGACAGCCCCTAAGGGATCCCCCATCACCGTATCTCTCTCCTCAGGAAGTGAAAGCCTTGCAGCTCTAGGAACGCTCTAAAGGATCTTGGCCTAGGCCTCAACAACTTTTGCAGATGATGGAGATCCCCTAACTTCTTCAACAGATGTAGACTCAGGTTCCTTTGTTCACATCTCAGAATCTGGAAAATTGATCAACCATTAGCAAAAGGAAGCATATGAAATAAAAAGGGGAGAGAGAAAGAGAAAGAGACAAGTACCAACTTCATCTGGTGTATGCAGTGAAGCCTTTTCTTGAGCTGAAGGAGTTGCCCCCATAACCTCAGGAAGTCCACTCACTTGTCCTCCTAACTCCTCTGTAGGATCTATAAAAGAGCATTTAGTATAATAATAAAAAATTATAAAAAAAAAAAATTAAGGGGAGGGGATCCTTGCAAAATGACTAAAAGGAAGAAAAAGGACAAGGGTAGTTTTCCATATTAGAACCAACAGGAGGAAGAAAAGAAGAAGGATCATGAGAGGCAAGCATACCTTGTTCGACTTTTGTTTCCAAGGTTAGGTCAGTAATCTCACTCTCAAGAATAACTTGGGAGCTAACTTGGCCTATAAAAAATGAAGGGGAGGATCTTAGGAAAATAACAAGTACAGTTTGCATCAACTAAAAAAAATGAAGAGATGAGTCTGGACATACTAGTCACCATAGGAGGAGCTGCAGTTTTAGTAGACTCCTTGGTCACCATAGGGCCAAAAATTTGTTCAGGCTCAAGAACCATTGTTGTCGTTGGACCAAAAGTTTGCTCAGGCTTAGAATCCTTAGCTACTACAAGATCAGGGACTTGTGCACTCTCAGGATCCTAGGATGTTGAAGGGTCAAGAACCTGTGCACTTTTAGGATCCCAGGTTGTTGAAAAATAAGGAACCTGCTCAGCTCAAGATCCTTGGCTACATTGGGATCAGGAATTTTCTTAGGCTCCTTAACTACCTCTTCACTAGCAACTTGGCCATACATGTTAGGATCAATTGAGGGTAGGTCCATTACTACTTCCCTAGGCATTGTGTCACCCATAAAAGGAGAAACCTCCACCTATAAAAACAGTTTTTTTTTTTTTAAAAAAAAGGAAAATTAAGGGAGGTGAAGCAATTCAATAGGAAGATCAAGATCGATGAAAGGGAGATAAAAGAAGATCATACCACTTCATCACCTGAGGAAGGACTTTTCACCCCTTTAGGATCAGCTTTACATTTGGACTACAAAAGGAATACACATCTGTGAGTAAGGTGAACAAGGTATCATAGTAGGGGATCCCAAAGAACCTTGGGCTGGAGAAGAAACAACTACAGCGGATCCCCTCTGGGGAACTAACAAGGGTCTGAGATTTAGAAGTCTCTACCTTGGTCTTGACTCTGATTTTTAGGATAAGAAGATGGTTGACCTCCTTACTCAAGGATCTCCCCCTAGCAATAGCAGAAGCCACCTCCCCAAACTCCTCAGAGCTAGGAAGTCACTTGGAAGCTGCAGAAGTCTTTCTTTTCTTAGTACCTTGGCCAACCTCAGGATCCTCAAAGCCTTTCTTAGTCTCTGGCTTCCCCTTAGCACTTTTCTTGCCTTTCTTTTCCTTCCCCTTACCAAGAAGAGTTGCAAAACCAATCTCTTCAACTACTCCTTTTCTGGTGGGACACTTGAGGAAGAGACAATGATTAATTCGTAGTTGGGCCAAGAATGAGGGAAATCATTAGTATAGGACACCCAACCATCCCTGGACCGATGCCATTCCACAAAACCAACTCTGCTACTTATAGCAACAAACACAATGCTAGGAGTAAGGAAGGCTAGGAATCTGTTGAATGAAGGAACAGAAGAAATATTAGCATCAAGGACCTCCCTCACTTTCCCAAAGCCAACGTAATCTAGGAAAGAATTCTAGCTCCTCCTCCAATAACTGTAGAAGCCACTGGATCTAAAGGCTCCCCTCTAAGAGTTTGGTACAGTGACTTGAGGGCTCCTTCAAGACCAATAGGGAAGCCTGAAATCTCAGGAAGGGATTCAAGGAGGAAAGGGAGGGAACGACCTCCTTAAACACTGCAGGGACACCCTAATCAAAGCCAAATTGTCTAAGCGCTTGGTGTGGGAAAATGAGCTAGTTGTGAAAATTTAATTTTAAAGGGGGTTGGACTGTCAGTTATTGATAGAAGTTATGAAGGGTGTGAGAGACCGGGGAAATTAAGTGCGCTCAAAAAAGAGATTTAGGTTCTCTTAAGGGCACCTCTCTGTTTAGGTAAGTAGTGTGGAGCCACTACTTATTTTTTTATACAAAAACAATAATAAGAAAAAAATAAATACAAATTACATGATCAAAATACTTCATGGATAAAGTTTAACTACAAAATCGATTGTAGCCTTAGGCTACAAACTCACTTAATAAAATAAATATTACTGAATATTCTGAAAATCTAACCGTTGAATTACATGTTCTTTACGCTCTTAATGCACATGTCAATTTTTGTGTCAATCGGATATTATTTACTATATAATCTATAATCTTATATTTTATGCATAATTTTAAATTAAAAAAAATTTGCAATTTAAAAATTTATTGACGACATAGCTATTGATCTTTAATTTTCTTGAAATTTTGCAAACATGGAGTATATAAGAAGAAGATGCGATCCAATAATGGATTTGTCAAAATTCACCTCCAATAAAAAGATATTGAGTGAGTTTGTAGCCTAAGGCTACAACCAATTTTGTAGCTAAACGTTGTCCATACTTCATTGTCATTGATTGAATAAAGAAAAGTACAATTTTGGTAAATTAACCTTACAAGACTTTGGGTCTTAGTTGCAATCTATGCAAAAGAATACAAAACTTTGGTCATAGTTGTTGATATCATATGTGCTAGACCCTGAAAAACCCAAAAATATCATTTTTTCTCCATGGGGTCACAAGAACATATATTATGACGTGGTGCCACCCATTCAAACACCAAAGCGCTTAAAGTGCATTTTTCTGCCAAAATGACCAAAATGCCCTTGGTCAACCCTGGGTTAACCGAAGGTCAAACAAGTTCAAATCCTCACAAAACATAATTTTTCATGGTTTTATACCAAACCCGAGCTCCTCAGAGATTTTTAGCAACTTTGACCAAATTTGACCCAAAGTTGACTCTTGGTGGGCCCTAGAAATCCTAATCTTGATCTGGTCATCAAAATAGGTTAAGGCCAATGCCATTGCAAAGATAATCAATTCTCATTCCAATGAATATTCATGGGTCAAAATTGGAGTTAAAATGGTTGAGATATTGAAAAAATCGTGAAAAGTGCATCAGCATGCTTCCCGAGGTCATAACTTCTGATCTAACCATTGGAATTTTAATTTCTTTAGTTTTATGAAAACTAGGTATCCAGTACTTTCCAGGGACACCAAGATCACCTCAATCCGAGTCCGAGAAGACCTCAAAATAAGTGTCTAGAATCAAAACTGAAAAAGTACATAAGGACGGAATTGATGACATCAGCCGAGCCTTGAAAAGCATGCCAGGGACTATGAAAGGCTCGTGAGTGTTTAGATTGAAGGGGAGACGTTTTGGGAGCAGTTTGGGCATCTTTCTATTCATTTTTTCTCTCTTTTCTCACCATATTTCTCTCCCAAAAAACACAAAAACACATTAAAATTTCTAGATTCTTCTCTCTTCTCTAATAATACAAGGTAGTGTTCATACCCTCCATCTTCCTCTCCTTAGTTCTATACCTTGGATTTGAGGTGTAGTAGTATGGATGTAGCTTTTTGGCTACAATCCATACCCATTTTCCTATAAAGCTTCATCGAGCTTTTTATTCTTTCTTTTTGCTTGAATAACATGATTTATTGCTTTCTTGCTTTCTTTAGCATGTTTCTTACTTTATTTGTGCTTCTAGCTTAAATCTCCTTATTTTTTATGCCTTATGCCATGTTTTATGCTTGGATCTACCTTGTCTATGTGGTGATTGTGTCTGGATCTACAATTTCCATGCTTTCCATGTTTATGGCTTGATTTACATGTTCTATGTTAGTCTATATGCCTATCTCCATGCTTGTACCTAGATTTATGGGTAGCTATGCTTGCTTTTATGCTTTATGCCATGCTCACATGTCTAGACCCATGTGTTTATGCCCATGTTTACATGTCTATATGCTTAGATCCTTGTCTTCACATGTTTATGTGTTTGGATTCTTTTTTCACATGCTTAGATCTACATCCTTACATGCTTATATGTTTAGATCTACATGTTTTCATGCCATATGCCGTGTTTTCATTCTTAGATCTATCTTTTCCTTGTATTTTTGTTTAGATTTACATGCTTACATGCTTGATATCACATTTTTAGTCATGCCTTGCTTAGATCTACATGTTTACATGCACGTTTATATGCCTATATGTCTAGATCTATGTTTTCACATGCTTGCATGCTTAAGTCTTCTTCTCTATATGCTCTATGCTATTTCCCATGTTTGATCAATATGCTTGCGTGCTTCTTGCCATGTTTATGTGTTTAGACCTAGGCTTTGTTTGTCATGCCATATGCTATTGTAGCCTTTTTGTTCCTCTTATCGCATTTTCTTGTGTTTTGGACTAATGGTTAGGACCCGATCTAGACCCTATGGTCTTTGTCATCGTCCATACACCAAGGCCCACATCAGAGGGTTTAGATCATCGTATTTGCATGTCCATGCTTGCTTGCTTCTAAGCTTTATGCTTGTGCTAGCCTCTCTTGTTCTAGGCTTTGCGATGCTTAACGCCCTCTGTAGGCTTGATCTTGTTTGGTTACGTGTGATGCCTTTGAGGCCTTATTTGGATGTGACCATTTGGAAGGCATCTCCGAATGCCAGGTTACTTCATACATACCCTTCCCTTTCCGATTCATGCGATGCTATGCTTACCATGTTTGTTCGCGCCACCCGTTGGCTTTCTATGCATCTTTACTTGCTTGCTCACATGTCTATGCATGAGTCTTGCTTGCTAGTGTGCCGTCCGTTCTTCAACACAATGAAGTTATGGACATTCAATCCAAACCTACATTTGTCCCTCATGGACACCACCTTTTGTTTGCCTTCTTGCCAATTTGCTTGCTTTTTTGTTTCTTTATTTGCCATGTCTATCATGCTTATCTGTTTTATGCCTCTTCCATATGCTCTTTGCATCTTTTCCTTCCATTGCTAGTTTGTTGGTTTCTTGTCTTTGCCTTTGCATGTAAACACTTGGAGTGAGGATGCATGGGGCTAGGGCATGGTCTCCCAAGTGCAAGCAAAAGGGGCGAGGATGCAAGCATGTGGATATAAGCCAAGTGGCTATGTTTAGTAGATTTAGGGGTCTAGCCTCTCCCATTTGGTTATGTACTCTTTTAAACCCCCTCACTTCCTCCCCATTTCTCTCTTCGATGGATTGTATTAGGTATATCATGCCATGTACCATTCTTCCTCACCTCTAGAGTATGGCGGCCCCTGTTTACTTTCCTACACCTATATTTTGGGCCATGCTCTAGGGATGTAGGCATTTACTTTCATGCTCTGTGTGCTTCCATTGTGCATGATGTATGTATATATATACCTGCTTGCCCCTTCCAATGTGATTGTCACAGTCCATGTCACCTAAGACAAAGTGATGCCTAATTTTCGCTGCGAAAGTAAGGTGACATGTCGCCAAATTTTCGCCATGGAAATCTGGTACTTTGCCCGAATGCCTTAGGAAAGCATAGATTACAACCATACCTATTCAAAAGCCAAACCTCAAAGCCCCTCATGCATGCAAAGCCCCGGAAGCCAATGCAGAATCATGTTTTTATTGCCAATCTTCGAAAATTAAGGTTTTATCAAAATAAAGGGCTGTCCTTGGACAGAAGTTGTGGGGTGCTTAACACCTTCCCCATATATAACCAAACTTCCGGACTCAAGAATCAAGATTTTTGCCATCCATATTAGATTAGGAAAAATGCCTTTTTTCTTAGCCTAGGATTGGTAATAAAATCAACGAGAAATAGGTGATCAAACACACCTTAGAAAAACCCAATGATTAGTGGCAACTTCACTTACCTTTGGTAATCACTTAAAATTTGGCCACGATTCCTGCCACACCTCCAAAGGTAGATCAACCTTCCTCCACCAAGAGAGAGAGCACCTAAAGCTCCACATGAACCACACCATTATCAAGAGGGGCCTTTAACGGGCCCTGCGCATGTTGGTGTGTTGCCACGGCAGGTGGTCAAATGAAGGCATGACAGTTTTTTCCAATCAAGACTGAGCGTCAACAGACTAGCCACTCCACTGGGGATTGATGAGAGTTTAGCCTTTAGAGCTTTCGATAAAACCATAATCTTTGAATATTAGCTTTCAAAAACACAAAAATTAGCATTGGCCTCCAGGGCTTTCCTTTTGAAAAAGGCTTTTACTATATCTTAGCAGACTATTTTCAATAGAGCAAAAAAATCTTTTCCCGAAAAATCTATTTTTAGAAAAGAGGCTGTGAGGTATTTTCATGGGGCTTTACTGCTTTCTTCACATGCTTTACCGCTTTCCTCACAAGTTTTACAGCTTTCCTTCACATGCAAACATAGGGTAGCAAAATTTAATTTCCGCTACACCTTTATCTACTTTCATATACATATATATATGCATATATCTACTCTGTTTAGAAAAAGTCTTTCCCCTTCATTAAGGATTCCATGACATATACACCCTTTTTGAGCCAAACCTGGGCTCCGCACTATTGGCGTAGTGACATCTCTTTGGGAATTTCATCACCCCATCTGCAGGTGCCCAGACACAAACATCAGCAGTGTTACCCATAGTTAGATCTAAGGCTGACTTTGTAGGCACTTCTGAGTCCATGGGTGAACAGGAGTAGCTGAAAAGGCCCCATCGATCCTTCCTACCCTACAACTTCTATGAAGGAAGGGGTATCGCAATTGAGTCCCCCTAGGATAGGAATAACCTACCAGTTAAGCCATTGCATACAGTTGGTCTAGTTATGTCAAACCCGTGAGGACTAAATCAAGCCTGCCCATGAGGACTAGGAAAAGCCCAAAGAGTGAACATCCAAGCCTAGGAAAAGACACCCTTGTAAGACTAGAGGTCAGGGGAAAGTATTTTGCAATAGGTGCACCCTTTTTGCTTGCGCCAAAGAGATTGTGCTCTACTTGATAGGCCACAAATTGAATTGACCCCTTGTGATTAAACCAATTAATTAATTAGCCAAGTTATTAATTAATCAATTTACCATGCAAACGCGTGGTAGTACAAACAAATCACCAATTAACTAAATATGTAGCGAAAATTAAATGACACGGTGATTTGTTTACGAATGAGGAAAAACCTAATGGCAAAAACTCCACCGGGTGATTTTCAAGTCACCACTCCCGAAACTCCACTATTAACACAACAAACAGTTACAAGTAAAGGAATCTTAAGTACCTTATCAACCTACAGTTGAACCCTTACCCCAATACCCAATTAGACTTGTTCTATAGTGACAATTTCCACCTTTTATGCATGGCTCCCAAGTACGTGACTAACCAATGGGTAAATCCCAGTACGCGACTTCAACACCAACTGAAAGAGAGGTTGGCTGCAAAGTTTTTCAGTTCATCCTACATGATGAAGATCAAGAAAATACTTGGTCACAAAACCTTTTGGTGCAAATACATAGCAACTTCTTCGAAAGAGATGAACTAGGGCAAGAACTTTGTCTTTAGTCACAATTTGCTTCAACAGAGTTTTCTCAATGCTTGCGCAACTTATGAACAATTTGACGGCTCTTAAAACAATCCGTTTATATGTCTAGGGTTAGGAAAAAAGAATGCCCAAAGACACATTCACAGATCCCAAGAAATCATATCAGAATTATGAATTTCTTAAATCTCGATCAATCAACCAAGTGTCGAGGAGGTGTCGAGCTTTAAACTTCGATAGATAGCTATCTATTGAGAAGCTATCGAGGAGCTATCGAGAAGATAGAATATTTCTCGATTGATCCACCAACTGTCTAGAAGGTGTCAAGATTGCAATAAAAAACACCTTAAAAGATCGATAGATAGCCAGCTGTCGAGCAGATGTCGGGCTATCTGTCTACAGGTGTCGAGCTATCTGTCCAACTTTAATGAACACCTTTTCTTCACTTGTTTCTTAGTCCAATCTTCATGGCTTTAATAATAGACTTAAACAACACGTTTCTTGAAGTATTAAACACATCTTAGATCTACCTAATTACAAGTAAAGTGCATTTTGTCAAAAAACTAGTCAATTACACAAAATGTGTCCTTAACTATCTCCCCTTTTGGCATTCCGTGACAAAACCACAACAAACAAATGAACATATAAGAGAAGTCATAAATTACTTAACTCATATTCACTAGTTGAATACAATAAAATCTATTCTAGCACAAACTCTTGAAAAACTTTGCAAGAAGAGAATTCATAACATGGAAGACTTTGACAACCTATATTTCTGAAACACTTAAACAAAACTCATTAAGGCATCTTAATGTGAAACGGAAATAATAGATTGCATACAAGCATAAGAAACATGTGTATGAAAATAGAAAAGAAACAACACATGTAGAGATAGGTGAAAGAAAACATACATCAACATATAAAGAAGATAAGCACAATGTATGTAAATAGATGGTCACAAGACCCAAGATACAAGAAAAAGGAGGTAAGCACTCCCCCTAAAAGGATGAAACACATCTCCCCCTTACAAGGAATGTATTTCTCCCCCTAACATGTAGAATCTTAAAAAAGAAACCACATCACAATTTCTCCTCCTTTTTGTCATGATTGACAAAAGGTACAAGAAACTAAAAATCTTCACCCGAGAAACATAAAGATGATCAAGGGGGCATAAAGAATCTATAAAAATGCATGAATGTAATGAAACAAGATGTTATGGATGACAAGATAATAAAAATATGCAAAACATGTGAAAAACACATGGATCCAAAACATACACACACACTAAACAAGTCTAACCAATTTTATATTTCAAAAACAAGTTAAGACAGTTTAGTGAGCATACATAAACACATGTAAACTTTGTGATGGCTAAATCACATTGTATCTGCATATGTATCAAAAGTAGCAAAGAATATTGCGTGTTATGTGTGAAAAACATCGTAAGATTGCATATGTGTATACATGTTATGACGATTTGAGATATGAGAAAATAACTTTAACTCACACACAATCATAACTATTTGATGGGGACTATCACCTTTGAGGTACATCTTATAACTCCCACATCTCCTAGAATATATGCTTGCAACCATTTTTAAAGCATTTTTTATCTTTTTGCTTTTTATTTTCTTTGCATATTTTCTTTTATTTGGCATATCATGCATGGGCATATAGAAGAGAGAAAAGAAATACCCAACATGTTAAGCATAGACATTGCACTTTTGCTATGTCGAAGCATATGGATGTCTTTGACACTGCACTTTTGCTATGCCGAAGTATACAGGTGTCTATGACACTGCACTTTTGCTATGCCGAAGCATACAGGTGTCATATTATAATTGGCGGGCAATAGTGGTGAGATAATTATTTATACCTTTCTCTTAGGATTTTCTAGTCCTACCCATCAAAAAGAGTGATACAAGTGTTAACTTTAAGAGATAACTTAATCTTACTCGTCACAAACAAGAGCCACAAAGCTCACTAACTCAGTTGTGCATAGAGATGCTCATCTAAGCTACACAAGCTACAAAGTTTGGAAACTTTGTTTCAATGGCCATTCAAGGTACACAAGTACCAATGTACACAACACACTGTTTTTGTATTTTTCTGATTTTTCCTTTTTATTTTTATTTTGAAAACAAAACAAAATAAACAACTAAACAACTAAACAAAAACAGATAAACAACATGAATGCATGAAAGAAAAATGCATATGCATGAAGACATGATAGAAATATGCAGATGGATGAAAGCATGATTCCAAAAATAGATAAGAAATTAAGCAAAGAGAGTCCTACTTTAGATAGAAAAAATTAAAGCAGAGGACAAACAAAAAAGACAATTAAGACTTAGGCTTCTTTCTCACCCACACAGTACGAGTCTTTGGCCGTGAAGATGAAAATGCACGTGTCCTAGTATATCTACTAATGGACATAGAAGAATTAAGATTCTCCTGAAATTGAGTTAAGAAACTTAAGACTTTTAATAACTCTTCAAACAAAGGTGTAAGTCCTTGAGAGGAAACCTATGACCGTTTGGACAATTGCTTATTAGGATACAACTTAAAGCAATTAGGACGAATATGTCCAGCAACACCACAATGGTGACAAACATGAGGTCTAACAAAGGATTTAGATTTCATACCTTTATCACCTTTCTCAAATTGGAGCACAAAGACAGTCTTTGATCCGAAAGCCGTGGAAGAAGAGGGGCTAGAGGAAACAGCATATCCTAAGCTAGTCTTATCAAAACTAGGCTTTTGAGCACTCAATACCTCATCAAGTTTTACACTAGACATCCTTTCTATTTGAGTTCTATTTGAGTTCTCCACAACAAGAGTCTCAACTAATCTTGTAGTCTCATCTAGTTTGACTAACAGTTCAGCTTTTTCAGTTTTTACCTCATTAAGCTATT
The DNA here is from genome assembly GCA_030445155.1 of Quercus variabilis. Taxonomy (NCBI): domain Eukaryota; kingdom Viridiplantae; phylum Streptophyta; class Magnoliopsida; order Fagales; family Fagaceae; genus Quercus; species Quercus variabilis. Next base: position 35,000,463 of record CP129455.1, on the reverse strand, counting down.
TTCTGCAAAGATGAGAAGTCTTTTCAGATTTTATGAATTCAGTGTATAGCTTATCATAGGCTTCCTAAAGGGTCATCTTCTTGGATACTTCATCATCAGAAGAATCCTCACTATCACTAGCACTCTCCACAATCACCTTATTGGTTGAGGCAGCAAAGGCCATAACGTGACGACATTCATCCACAAACTTATCAGAAGAGTCATCCTCAGTATCACTCCAGGTAGCAACCAACCCTTTATTTTTTGACTTCTTGGTCTTTTCCTTCATGGGGTAGTTTGGGCACTCTATCTTCGTATGACCAAAACCTTTGCACTCATGGCATTAGATGAGAGGTTTCTCATTTTTGCCCTTCCTAGAGGATTTTGATTTCCTCGAAGGTTTACGCTTATCCTTTTTCCTGAACTGAAAAAGCTTGATAATCTTATCAGTTATGAAGGATAGATCCTCATCCTCATCTTCACTTTCATCTTCATCTTTAGAGTCCTCAATCTCTTCCTCTATACACTTGAGAGCCAAGTTTTTACTCTTTCCACCTTTTCCCATTAAACCTAATCTCATCTCATAGGTTTGAAGGTTCCCTATAAGCTCAGTCAAAGGAATTTGATCAATGTCCTTTATTCATTCGATGGCCGTGATCTTGGCATAGAATCTTTTAGATAAGGACCTAAGGACTTTCCTAACAATTTTAGATTTTGCAATACATTCTCCAAGGTTGAAGGCAGAATTCATAATATCCTTGAATTTGGCATAAAACTCATCAAAGGTCCCATCCTCCTCCATCCTTATTTCTTCAAAACTACTAGTGAGTTGTTAAAGCTTCATAGTCTTTACTGCCTTGGTACCTTCATAGGTGGTCTCAAGAATGGTCCATGCTTCCTTGGCAACTTCCGTGGATGATATTTTCTTGAATTCCTCATTGGTCACCCTACAGAACAAAGCATTTAAGGCCCTATTGTTGAAATTTGCCGCAATGATTGTTGCATCATCCCAATCCACCGGCAATTCCTTTGGCTTAATCCAGCCAACTTTAACGGCTTGCCATACCTGTTCACCTAGAGCTTGCAAAAACACTTTCATACGAACTTGCCAGTACGCATAATTAGTTCTATCAAATAAAGGAGGTATAAATAAAGATTGTCATCTATCCATGACAACAGGGGTCAATGGATCACACTCAGGAAATTAATCCAATCAGAGTGAACCCGCTTTGATACTAGTTGATAGGCTACAAATTGAATTGACCCCTTATGATTAAACTAATTTATTAATTAGCCAAGTTATTAATTAATCAATTTAACATGCAAACACGTGGTAGTACAAACAAATCACTAATTAACTAAATATGCAACAAAAATTAAATAACACGGTGATTTGTTTACGAATGGGGAAAAACTTAACGGTAAAAACCCCACCGGATGATTTTCAGGTCACCACTCCCGAAACTCCACTATTATCACAATAAGTGGTTACAAGTAAAGGAATCCCAAATACCTTACCAAAATACAGTTGAACCCTTACCCCAAAACCCAATTGGACTTGTTTTGTAGTGACAATTTCCACCTTTGATGCACGGCTCCCAAGTACGTGACTAACCAATACGCGGATCCCAGTACACGACTTTAACACCAACTAAAAGAGAGGTTGGCTACAAAGTTCTTCAGTTCATCGTACACAATGAAGATCAAGAAGATGCTTGATCATAAAACCCTTTGGTGCAAATGCACAGCAACTTCTTCAGAAGAGATGAACTAGGGCAAGAACTTTGTCTCTAGTCACAATTTGCTTCAACAGAGTTTTCTCAATGCTTATGCAACTAGTGAACTATTTGACGGCTCTTAAAACAATCCTTTTATATGTCTAGGGTTAGGTGAAAAGAAGGCCCAAAGACACATTCACAAATCCCAAGAAATTAGATCAGAATTTTGAATTTCTTAAATCTCGATTGATCGACCAAGTGTCAAAGAGGTGTCGAGCATTAAACCTCGATTGATAGCTATCTGTCAAGAAGCTATCGAGAAGATAGAAGATTTCTCAATCGATCCACCATCTGTTGAGAAGGTGTCGAGATTGCGATAAGAAACACCTTAAGAGCTCGATAGATAGCCAGCTGTCGAGCAGGTGTCAAGCTATCTGTCCATAGGTGTCGAGCTATCTGTCCAGCTTTAATGAACATCTTTTCTTCACTTGTTTCTTGGTCCAATCTTCATGGCTTTAATACTAGACTTGAACAACGTATTTCTTGAATTATTAAACACATCTTAGATCTACCCAATTACAAGTAAAGTGCTTTTTATCAAAGAATTAGCTAATTACACAAAATATGTCCTTAACACTACTCCAGGTCCTTTCTATCCTGCTTGCATAGCATCCATGATTAAATCCCTAGGGAAAGCAACCCGTCGCTTGTACATGCTAGATCATACCCTATCCCTAAGGGTTTACAACCCTACAAAGTCATGCATACACTAAATGGTTTCATCACCTAATTGTGCAAAGATAAAATATGTGGCAAGTAACCAAAATGCCCCAGGAGGAAATGCTACCGAAAAACTGTCAAGAATCCTAAGACATCATGAGTTCAAGAATTCTCCCAAGAGAGATCTGAATCATCAAAGAGATCCAAACTGCCAAAAGGACTAAATCGCCAAGATGTCAAGAGTCCAAGGGCTCCCTCAAGAGATCTAAAGGTCCAAGAGATCCATGCTGTCCAAGTTACCAAGAGTTCCAAGTGTCCAAGAGCTTCCTCGAGAAGTTCACATTGTTAAAAGCCGAGCTTTTCCTCGTAATTGCATTTCCTTGTATTGTAAAAGGCCCACTGTTGGAGCCAATGAACCCAGCGTTGTAAAAGCAAATATTGTACAAGCATGTAATCAAAAGAGGGTCTGTCTCGCATTGCCAAGCATGTCACGAAAGTTCGGTTACTTGCCAATCTTATGCATTTATTTTGCATCATAGTAGAAACTCACCATGATAAATAATACCCGATCAAGGGTGCAAAGCCAAATTTTTCTGAAAATGGTAGGTGCATGTTATATAACAAGGATGTAAACTAACTTGATTTTGGTGTTGTGTTTTCACGTTGTCAAATGCACCCTATTTCTATCACATCCCATTCTTTCTCAGGATAAAAAGATTGTAAAAAGGAAACAATCTAAGCTACCACCACATCGTGATCCCATCACCAATAGGTCTCGTGCAAGAGAGATGTCTACTAGTTGGCCTTCAACTCCCGAAGTCCTGCTGAGTTCGCCTAGATGAAAGAGCAAATGTCAGAATTGATGCGCATGCTACAACAACTAGTTGTAGGAGGAGGACAGAATTCTTCTAATCATAGTCAAGGAGGTCCCCAAACTGAGAATGAAAATTAACCCCCACCAAAATAGGATCAAGGCCACAATATACCGCCCCAGGGCAACAACTAAGAGACAAATCCTTCTAAGGATAAGAATCCTAAATCTGGGATTGGCCTAGTCAAGAGCCAAATGCAAACTCTAGCCGAAAAGCTTAGAAACATAGAGGGCTCCAGCACCTATGGAAGCTTTAATCTAGATAGTCTGACCTGATGGAAATTAGAGATGAGTGCAGCGGAAAATAAGTTTTAAACGGATCTACTTCATTTGATATTGATAACACATACTAAGTAAATTTCAGAATTTTGAGAACAAGAGATCGTACCTTGAAGTGGTGAATTTCAAAATCAAAGATTGAAGTACTCGGGAATACTTTTAATCTTCACTCCAATTCCACTAACGCCCAAGATGTGTGGTCTCTTAATTGGTAATAAAGGGATGACTAGTGAGTGATGCACACCATTTCAATGTTGTTTTTCACCCTCTAAAAAATCTAAACGTTTTTCCCTTTGTATCTAACCAATTTATCTAATTGGGCTGGCCTTTTGGGCCTTACCAATTGGGCTTAAGTGTGTGGCTTGGAGTGGGACCAAAAGGGACCAATAAGACACTAGCTCCAATGGGCCTTGGGCTTTTCTGTGAACTCTTTACAAGTCCAAAGTTACCATTAACTATATTTAATACTACTATATAAATATAGTTGCACTCTAGGTCTTATCTATAAATTATATCCCAAAACTTTATTATACATGCAACCCCTTCATAAAATATTCGTAGTAATACAAAGTCATTAATGTAGACTGCCACTTTGTAAATTACTACATCTTAATCCTTGAGAACCCGGTTTAATCCTTTAATGTTATTCATTATATATTTATGAAATCCAATTCCATAAATATATACTTTAGTCTTACTAAAGTGGTTAGGCCTAACTCTCTGAATAACAAACCCATTAAACTTATCTCAAGGAAATATTTTATATCTCCGTTAAGAGACTATGAATTCCATCTTGAGAATACATGTTCCATCAACACTAAATGTGGCTGCCCAACATACTGAGGTTTTGACCATAACTTTAGATCTCACTCCTAATATATCAAAGCAACCTACACCTCATGATTAGGTCCATTATTCTCTCAGGATTAAGAGTTCATGCAAATACAAGTCGTGAGATTTATTATTCATTTGACAGTCTTTAGGAGAATAATAAATCCCACAGCGGTCCAGTTCAATATGTCTTAACTCTTAAAACATATTAACACATCAACCAGAAGTCACCACTTCCATGATCAAGACAAATCATCATGATTGATATGTTATAGTCTTCGCAGATGAAATGCCCAATTTCATCACTGACTACGAACTATAATTCTGAATTTACAAAGAACTTGTGATTTATATCTTCTGTGACTCTTCACATAAATCACATACTATGCATCTCATGGACTATGTGATAATGTCCGAATATTCATGTTACCATTATTTCAGATAATAATAAAACAAATTTATTAACATAATATTAAGTCATACATAATGTCAAACACAATATCACACTTAATATTATACATGACATTATACAATAGGATTTAAGGGCACTAATCCTAACAATCTCTCACTTGCCCTAAAGACTATTGTGCACTAATCTAACTCCCATTCTCTCCAAGTGCGACTCGAAAGTCCTTTGAGGCAAAGCTTTAGTAAATGGATCTGCCAGATTATTTGCACTTTCAAACTTTGCTACCACCACATCTCCACGAGCAACAATATCTCGAATGATATGGTACTTCTTCTCAATGTTCTTTCCTTTCTTGTGATTCCTTGGATCTTTAGATTGTGCAACTGCTCCACTATTATCACAAAACAATGTGATTGGAACTTGCTCCATTCTTATTACACCAAGGCCAGAAAGGAGCTTCTTGAGCCATACAGCTTCCTTTGCTGCTTCACAAGCAGCAACATATTCTGCCTCCATGGTGGAGTCTGCAATACAAGATTGCTTAATACTCCGCCAACTAATGGCTCCACCTCCCAAGGTGAAAACACATCCTGAAGTGGATTTTCTGAAATCTAGATCCGATTGAAAATCTGAATCTGTATAGCCAATAGGTATCAAATCCTCACTTCGGTAAACAAGCATATAGTCTCTCGTTCTCCGTAGATACTTGAGAATATGCTTTACAGCTTGCCAATGTTTTGGTCCTAGATTTGATTGATATCGACTGACCATGACAACTGAATAACAGATATCTGGTCTAGTACAAAGTATGGCATACATGAGACTTCCTACTGCAGAAGCATAAGGAACTTGTCTTATCATTTCTTCTTCCTCTTGAGTCTTAGGCCTTTGGTCATCAAACAGAGGAACTCCATGTCTGAAAGGAAGCAATCCTTTCTTGGAGTTTTGCATGCTAAACCGTTCTAAAACCTTATCTATATATCCAGCTTGTGATAAGCCTAACATTTTATTCTTGCGATCTCGCCAAAGCTTGATCCCTAGAATAAAGTTAGCCTCACCCAAGTCCTTCATATCAAATTGGCTTGACAACCAAACCTTTACCCATGACATTACCCCTACATCATTTCCAATGAGTAGAATATCATCAATATAAAGCACTAGGAACATTACTACTTTATCTTGATGTCTTTTGTACACACATGGTTCATCAAGATTTTGTTCAAAACCAAATGTCTTGATTGCTTGATCAAATCTGATGTTCCATGACCTAGATGCTTGCTTAAGTCCATAAATGGACCTTTGCAACTTACATACCATATGCTCTTGGTTCTTTGCTATGAAACCTTCCGGTTGCATCATATAGATTTCCTCTTCAAGATTGCCATTAAGAAATGCAGTCTTGACATCCATTTGCCAAATCTCATAATTAAAATGAGCAGCAATGGATAAGAGAATTCTGATAGATTTAAGCATTACTACTGGAGAAAAGGTTTCATCATAATCAATACCTTCTTTTTGTGTATACCCTTTCGCCACTTGCCTTGCTTTAAAGGTTTCAACCTTTCCATCTATCCCTCTCTTCCTCTTGTAAACCCATTTGCAACCAACAAGTTTAATGCCGTTAGGCGCCTTTACAAGATCCCAAACTTGATTGGAATACATGGAATCTAATTCAGATTTCATAGCTTGAACCCAATGATGTGCATCTATATCATTCATTGCTTCATCATAAGTGTAGGGATCCGATTCAACCTCTTCTGAGATAGCTTCATAAGTTTCTCCCAAACCTATGAATCTTATAGGAGGCCGAACAATTCTCCCACTACGACGAGGCACCTTAGTACTAGACATGTCATGAGTAGTATCTTGTGGTGTATCGAATACAGCCACATCATCCCTAGTTTCATCTATTGGTTGTTCATTTACAGATTCATTCATTTCAGACAACACAACTCTACTTCTAGGAGTAAAATTATTCATATAGTCATTTTTCAAGAATTTAGCATTTGTACTAACAAAAACTTTGTTATCTTTACGACTATAGAATAAATAACCCCTAGTTTCTTTTGGATAACCTACAAGCAAACACACTTCTGATTTTGGTTCCAATTTATCAGGCTTCCCTTTTAACACATATGCAGGACAACCCCAAATGTGGAGATATTTCATACTAGGCTTACGCCCACTCCACAATTCCATGGGTGTTTTGGAAACAGATTTTGATGTGACTAAATTCAAAAGATGTATTGCTATATTTAAGGCATAACCCCAAAAAGAAATCGGTAAAGTTGAGTAACTCATCATGGACCGAATCATTTCTAAAAAAGTCCTATTCCTTCTTTCTGCTACACCATTTTATTGTGGAGATCCAGGTGCAGTCAATTGGGATACAATCCCATTCTTAGTTAAGTAATCCTTAAAATCCATAAGAAGGTATTCGTCACCACGATCAGATCGAATGGCCTTTATGCATTTACCTAATTGATTCTCAACTTCAGCCCTAAACTCTTTGAACTTTTCAAAGGTTTCGGACTTCTGTCTCATTAGGTACACATAACCATACCTTGAGTAATCATCAGTGAAAGTAATGAAATAATCATAGCCTCCTCTTGCTTGGATTGACATAGGACCACATACATCAGAATGCACTAGCTCTAGCAAATCTTGAGCTCTTCTATCTTTCGCTTTAAAAGATCGTTTGGTCATTTTACCTTCCAAACAAGATTCACAAACTGGAAATTCATCAAAGTCCATGGGCTCTAAGAGTCCATCTTTGATCAGTCTTTGAATCCTATTTGAATTAATATGACCCAAACACAAGTGTCAAAGATATGCATCACTAGTAGAAGGAAATTTTCTCTTTAATGATTTTACATGAGAGTTATTATCTAATTCAGAATTATATAATTCATGCTTATCAAGAGTTAAAATATAAAGACCATCCACAATATTGTCAGAACAGATAAACACTTTATCCTTCTTTATTACAACATTGTCTTTAAGGATAACACAATATCCATGTTTACCTAAGTAAGTAGCAGAAATTAAATTCCTACGAACATTAGGTACATACAAACAGTCTTCTAATATTAAAACTCTAGATTCAAAACATAAATTACAAACACCAACAGCTACAACTGGAATCTTGCTCCCATCAGCCAAAGTAAGAAACAACTCCCCTTCTTTAAGCTTTTTGGTCTCCTGGAACCCCTGCAAGGAATTGCAGAAATGATTAGTACAACCTGAATCCATACACCAGGAATCCGTGGGATTCTGTACCAAACATATTTCAAGAAGGAATGTATTAATCATACCTTTGTTCTTAGCAGCCTTGAATATTGGACAATTCCTCTTCCAATGTCCTTTCTCACCACAATGGAAACACTTTCCTTTGATCTTCTTTCCTTTATCAGCAACCCCTAAGGCAATTTGTTTACCCTCTTACTTAGTGAAGTCCTTCTTCTTCTTCTTCTTACCCTTGCCTTTCGACTTAGGTTGAGAAGTAGAAGCTTCACCAACATTGGCTTCAACATGGGAAGTACCAAAAATGCCTTCTGCCGCTTCCAATTCATTCATTAATTCAGACAAGGTATAAATCTTTTTATTCATATTATAGTTAAGTTTGAATTCCTTGAATGATTCTAGTAGCGACTGGAGTATCATATCCACTTGGGATTCTCCATCAATATCGGCACCTAAAACTTCCAATGTATTCAGATTAGAGATCATTGTAAGACAATGCTCCCTCACTCAAGTACCTTCAGCCATTTTGGTATTATAAATTTGCCTCATGGTCTCTTGCCTTGCAGAACGGCCTTGCTCACCAAACATCTGATGGAAATAAAGATAAATGCAGCGGAAAATAAGTTTTAAACGAATCTACTTCATTCGATATTGATAACGTGCTCTAAGTAAAATTTCAGAATTAGAGAACAAGTGAGTGTACCTTGAAGCGGTGAATTTCAAAACTTGAAGATTGAATCACTTGAGAATACTTTTAATCTTCACTCCAATTCCACTAACGCCCAAGATGTGTGGTCTCTCAATTGGTAACAAAAGGATGACTAAAAGAGTGACTTACACTCTCATACACACCACTTTTCAATGATGTTTTTCCCTCACAGAAAAATCTGAACGTTTTTCCTTTTTGTACATAACCAATTATCTAATTGGGCTGGCCTCTTGGGCCTTTCCAATTGGGCTTAAGTGTGTGGCTTGGAGTGGGACCAAAAGGGACCAATAAGACACTAGCTCCAATGGGCCTTGGACTTTTCTGTCAACTCTTAACAAGTCCAAAGTTACCATTAACTATATTTAATACCACTATATAAATATAGTTGCACTCTAGGTCTTATCTATAAAATTATATCCCAAGACCTTATTATACATGCAACCCCTTCATAAAATATTCGTAGTAATACAAAGTCATTAATATAGACTGCCACTTTGTAAATTACTACATCTTGATCCTTGAGTACCCGGTTTAATCCTTTAATGTTATTCATTATATATTTATCAAATCCAATTCCATAAATATATACTTTAGTCTTACTAAAGTGGTTAGGCCTAACTCTCTGAATAACAAACTCATTAAACTTATCTCAAGGGAATACTTTATGTCTCTGTTAAGTGACTATGAATTCCATCTTGAGAATACATGTTTCATCAACACTAAATGTGGCTGCCCAACATACTGAGATTTTGACCATTACTATAGATCTCACTCCTGATATATCAAAGCAACCTACACCTCATGATCAGGTTCATTATTCTCTCAGGATTAAGAATTCATGCAAATACAAGTCGTGAGATTTATTATTCATTTGATAGTCTTTAGGAAAATAATAAATCTCACATCGGTCTAGTTCAATATGTCTTAACTCTTAAGACATATTAACACATCAACTAGAAGTCTCTACTTCCATGATCAAGATAAATCATCGTAGTTGATATGTTATAGTCTTCGCAGATGAAATGCCCAGTTTCATCACCGACTACGAACTATAATTCTGAGTTTACAAAGAACTTGTGATTTATATCTTCTGTGACTCTTCACATAAATCACATACTATGCATCTCATGGACCAAATGATAATGTCCGAATATTCATGCTACCATTATTTCAGATAATAATAAAACAAATTCATTAAACACAATATTAAGTCATACATAATGTCATACACAATGTCAAACTTAATATCTTACATAGCATCATACAATAAGATTTAAGGGCACTAATCCTAACAACATCTCTTTCAGACTTAGCATGATGTCTGAAGCTAGTTCTACATCCTGCATTTGATGTTGTAGAACATTTGAGATAGATGCTAGGATGTAGCACTTGGCCATCTCTTTAGATTTCTGCCAATGATCATATCGTTGTTTTTCCTCAGGAGGAGCATCTAATGAAGGAAAGCTAGGACATGGTTTAGTAAGAACATACTTATGCTCTTCAGCAATAAGAACAATGTCCAAATTTCTTTTCCAGTGAACATAGTTGGATCCAGTCAGTTTGTTTTGATTAAGAATAGTTACAAGTGGGCTAAATGATGCCATGTTCTAAATCTGAAAACAATAAACATGAATATAATAAGTAAATTGGACATTATCTATTTAGCATATAAACATATAGTATGGAATCTTAATAAAACCATAATATAATATATGCAACGACAACCCAATCCCGCAATTAATATTCCTCGGAAGCGAGGTCATACCAATCACTATGATTAGGCGAGAAACATTCTCATTATTAATGCTATCATGGTAACTCTTACCAAACAAAAATAATTTGTCGTTTTACCTTCAGCCTCTAAGTAATAATGACATAGCTCCGAAGGGAGGTTAACATTACACTTAGTCTAGTGTATACCATTGCCTAGAATCAATGTGAATTACTAAGTAACTCCATGGAAGCGTGGTCGTTCTCAATGATAAAAAACATTTCATCTATCTTTAAGAAGTTTAACTTGTAGTACCATGAATCAAACACCCTCCGAAGGGAGCAAGGCATATACGCCAAGGCGAGGTGCTTAATGGAGGCCGTGAGATGCAACCCTTGTATCTCTCTCCCACTAGATGTTTTATATAAAAGGTTTTTAATTATAAAGTATGCATAATCTAATTACACATAGTCTTACCCGTTTTACATGAGAAAACACATAGAAAAAATTCTAATTCTCTTTCTTTCGATCGATCGAAAGTGCCCCTCGATCGATCGAAAAAATTAAGAAATTCGAACTTGATCCTCTGACTCTTTCGATTGATACTCGATTGCCTCTCGATCGATCGAAAAATAAATTCGATCGATCGACTAACAATCAAAATTCAATCGTTCTAAAAAGTCTGATCATTGTCTCATTCGATCAATCGAAAGTGATTTTCGATCGATCAAAAATCACGAATTTCAAATTTCCAGAATTTTTCCTAAGGCAGTTTTCTTCGTTTTTCATGAACAAACATTCAACATATGAACATTATAGTCAGAGATTGATGCCAAAACTGAAATTCATTGATGCTAATGCCTTAAGATTCAATTTAACATACTGAAATTCAAATTTAAACAACATCATAACATCAATTTCAGTCTTCATCAAATCATAGTTTCAACAACATGCAGAAAATTAAGAAACACAATCTTCTAACAATATGAAACTATCATCTCCAATTCTAAAACTCACAAAACATGTTAAACAATACGAAATTGAAGACTGCTCTAATACCATTTGATGGAAATTAGAGATGAATGCAGCGGAAAATAAGTTTTAAACGGATCTACTTCATTCGATATTGATAACACGTACTAAGTAAATTTCAGAATTTTGAGAACAAGAGATTGTACCTTGAAGCGGTGAATTTCAAAATCAAAGATTGAAGTACTCGGGAATACTTTTAATCTTCACTCCAATTCTACTAACGCCCAAGATGTGTGGTCTCTCAATTGGTAATAAAGAGATGATTAGTGAGTGATGCACGCCATTTCAATGTTGTTTTTCACCCTCTAAAAAATCTGAACGTTTTTCCCTTTGTATCTAACCAATTTATCTAATTGGGCTGGCCTTTTGGGCCTTACCAATTGGGCTTAAGTGTGTGGCTTGAAGTGGGACCAAAAGGGACCAATAAGACACTAGCTCCAATGGGCCTTGGAATTTTCTGTCAACTCTTAACAAGTCCAAAGTTACCATTAACTATATTTAATACCACTATATAAATATAGTTGCACTCTAGGTCTTATCTATAAAATTATATCCCAAGACCTTATTACACATGCAACCCCTTCATAAAATATTCGTAGTAATACAAAGTCATTAATATAGACTGCCACTTTGTAAATTACTACATCTTGATCCTTGAGTACCCGGTTTAATCCTTTAATGTTATTCATTATATATTTATCAAATCCAATTCCATAAATATATACTTTAGTCTTACTAAAGTGGTTAGGCCTAACTCTCTGAATAACAAACTCATTAAACTTATCTCAAGGGAATACTTTATGTCTCTGTTAAGTGACTATGAATTCCATCTTGAGAATACATGTTTCATCAACACTAAATGTGGCTGCCCAACATACTGAGATTTTGACCATTACTATAGATCTCACTCCTGATATATCAAAGCAACCTACACCTCATGATCAGGTTCATTATTCTCTCAGGATTAAGAGTTCATGCAAATACAAGTCGTGAGATTTATTATTCATTTGATAGTCTTTAGGAGAATAATAAATCTCACATCGGTCCAGTTCAATATGTCTTAACTCTTAAGACATATTAACACATCAACTAGAAGTCTCTACTTCCATGATCAAGATAAATCATCGTAGTTGATATGTTATAGTCTTCGCAGATGAAATGCCCAGTTTCATCACCGACTACGAACTATAATTCTGAGTTTACAAAGAACTTGTGATTTATATCTTCTGTGACTCTTCACATAAATCACATACTATGCATCTCATGGACCAAATGATAATGTCCGAATATTCATGCTACCATTATTTCAGATAATAATAAAACAAATTCATTAAACACAATATTAAGTCATACATAATGTCAAACACAATATCACACTTAATATTATACATGGCATTATACAATAGGATTTAAGGGCACTAATCCTAACATGACCAACTTCCCTCAGGTCATTATGCCTCCCAAGTTCAAGGCATTAGAGTTTTTTAAGTACTATGGTACTGGAGATCCTTGCGCTCATTTGCGCATGTTTTGTAGAAAAATGGCTTCCTATAGGGATAATCACCCTTTGCTTTGCCAAATTTTCCCTAATAGTTTGACTGGCCCTGCGGCCACATGGTATATGAGACTGCAAAGACTTCCAACTGGAGGGAGATGGCCAATTCCTTTTTGGAATATTACCAATTCAACACCAAGATAGCTCTTAACCGCATAGTTTTTATAAGGATAGAAAAGAAAAATGGGGAATCTTTCCAAGAGTATGCCTAGAGGTGGCGTGAGCTAGCCACACAAATGCAACCCCCTATGATGGAAGATGAGATGATTAGGTGGTTCATTGATAACCTTAAGCCTCCTTACTATAAGAAGATGATCAGTACCCAAGTCACTCGTTTTGCTAGCTTGATTCCTATTGGGGAGCGTATTGATAAGGGTATTAAGACCAAGAAGATTGTTGACACAACTATCCTCTATTCTTTGATGGAACAACAGCTCAAGGGAAGTGACGCCAAGGTCGAAGAAAGAGATATCCATATGGTGGCTAAAGATAAGGGGTACACTTAGCTAAGTTGTTACCTATCTGAAAGGCCAAAGGAAATTCACATCTCATGGGGAATCTAGGGAAGAAGCTGAAGAAGTCCCACCACTTCCCCATGTCGGTAACTGAGTTGTACTCCTCTCAGTTAAATGAGGGCTTAATCACTCTAGTCATCCCTAAGCCGGTCACCAATCTTCCGGAAGGTTACAACCCCTCAAAGACTTGTAAGTTTCACTATGATGCTCCAGGGCATTTGACAGAAGAATGTCGCCTATTAAGGCATAAGATCCAAAGCCTGATTAATAGCGGTGCCCTAATATTCGAGGGTGCTACGCAGTCCAAAGTTACCGCTACCATGATCTTTAATGCTCAGGGTAAGGAAGTGAATGCAATAATAAGAGAGGAGGATGACTGTCCTAATCCAAAAGATTTGCATGGGTACCTGGATAACCTTTTTGTGGCTCTAGTGGATCTAGGATACATATGCCCAAAGGAATTGAAAGAGCAAGGAAGTACGGGTGAGACTTGTAAATACCATTTCGGAGCACAAGGACACTCATTAAGAGATTATGACGAGTTCAACAAAGAGGTCTAGAGCCTAATTGACCGAGGAATTATTCAGCGGGGAAAATTAGAAGAAGTTAAATGTTATATGGCCTTTAACAAGCAGCTTACACTTGCCGAGCTGAATGCAAGGATTGAGAATTTGGAAAATTAGCAGGATAAACTTTTTCACCTTGTGCATTGGCTGATTGACCTTCGCATTAACACCTCAACGAGTGACCTAACCTGTGGAGTCGATGTTATGGATGCCCTAGCACCTATAAGACATGCCAATGAAAGATCACATGCTGAAAAGAGATCTAAAGGATCTCGATGGCAAAAGAGTCACGTGGCTCCCACAATTCGAACTCCTCAAGGAATAAGCCAACCAAGACAAAGCCAATCCAAGCAAAGTGATGTCACTCCTGTGAGGCAAATAGTACCAACCCAACAAGTCCAAGAGGCACTGGAAAAGTTTCCTCCCCTTCCTATGCCGATTTTGCAACTATATCATATATTATTGAAAGAATGCCTAGTGGCCCCAATTTTGGTGGGACATATAATCGATTCCCCTCCAGGCGAGTCTGGGCCATTCAAGACATATGAGCACCACTGTGGTAGCCCGGGGCTAATGAAGAGCATAAGTCCCTTAAGGGGACGATCCAAGGCCTAATCGATAATAACATCATTCAATTTGAAAATGCCACAATCACCAATTCATCTCTAACGAGCTGTGAAGGTCAGGTTAATGTGTTGATCAAGAACAAAGGTCAAGGGGGCTTATTCATTACAGGCCTCACTATGGCTCCATATCCTTATGGAGTACCGTACTCTTCTCTGTTACTAAACAAAGGCAATCCAGGGAGCGACATTTCCCAATTAAGTGGCACAACTACCTTAGACCTTTTGTGAGTCCCGTTATCCATGCAATTGCCAATACTGTTAAAGGCGAAGTTAGTAGAATTGATGGCATCTGAAATCCAACCAAAACATTCATCAGAGACTTACAATTCTGAAAATCATTATGACTATCATGGGGTGATGCTTGGCCGCTCCATTAACATGTGCAAGCTACTCAAGCAAAAGGTTCAAGGTCTTATCAAAGGCGACTAGTGAGAGCCTGAAGTGCTGCATATGTCCACATCAATCGAAGAACTAGTTATTCAGACAATCCATACAAGGAAATCAAGATCTAGAATTGCTCCTCGAAAGCTCGAGCTTATATGCCTGAACAATTGGACAGTCGAGCCATATTTCTCAAGAGGACACCCGACTTGAGGCATCGCTAAATTGGCCATATGCTGTGGAAGAAGTCCTAAAACCAAACATCATCTCACTATCTTTATGCTTTTGTTATTCTTGCATTTCCTGTTTCCTTTATGTCATTATATTTGAGCATAAGACAATTTAAATTCAGTTTGTAACTAAGCTTTGAAACTCTTCTTGAGCCTTAAGCACACTAGAGTGCCACGCGCGATGATGATCCTTTTTATTAGTATAATATTTTGTCTTGTTGGGGTTTGTTTTTCTTGGACGGTTTCTAACCTCCCCTCTTTTGATTCCATAGTTGACTCAATAGGGTAAAATATGGGAAGTCCCAACATCTCTACCTGAGCGTTACAAAAATCTTAAGGACGTGCTCCAAACACTCCAACAAAATGTATTTTTAGTGACGAATTTTAGTGAGGAAATTTTTTTCGTCACAAAAAAGTACCCTATAGTGACGAAATTTATATTTCGATGCTATTTATAAAAAAATTAGTAACATTTAGCAATGAAAGTTAGATTTCATCCCTATATGTTGCGTTGAACTAAGGGTGCCAAATGAAAATGTAGGCACCAAACTAAATTCATCTACAGCGGTGAATTATTTCATCACTAAAAGTTTGAGTTTTTTGCAACAAAAACTTTTGTCACTAAAGGTGTTGCTAGGAACACTATTAGTGACGAAAACCATTTCATTGCTGAATATGACAAATAGTAACGAAAATAAATCATCACTAAAAAGAAAATCATAAACATTAGTATCATTATAAGCGGCGAATCCGAATTTTCATCGCTAAAGGTAGCCTATAGTGACGACATACAAGTCGTCACTAAAAGTTTAATACTAAATGCACTTTCAGCCCTTTTTTTTACTTTTCCCATTTTTTTTTCCCTCACTCACTCAATTCTCTCTTCCGCTCAGTCTCTCCCTTCGCATACCACCAACCCTTGGTCTCCCTTTACACACCACTGACTCTTTGCCTTCCTTTGCACCGGCCGACCCTTTGCCTTCCTCGCATTAGCGACCCTTCATCTCCCTTTGCATCGGTGCTCCGACTTGGATCGGACCCTAACCAACCTCAACCGAAACCTCGAAGCTAGCCTCGTCACCTACGCTTCCTTCTCTGATCGATTCTGTTAGGTTCTAAATGTTTCGAACAATTGGCAAATCATGAACACAAACTTGTCTAGATATAGATCTTAGAGTCTATAGGTTTTATTAGACAAATGCTTAAGGTGATTCAAGTCAAGATTCAAGAACATATAAGCTGCAGGAAGAAGACTTCATATTCTGCCTGGTTCAATCGATCGAAGAACAGGCTCGATTAATCGAAAATCGTATCTGCAGAATTTTAAGTCGGCCCAAACAGCAGCTTAAGCCCATTAAGGATTAGGGTTTCAGATCTACTTCTCCCACTATATAAAGGAAACCCTAAGCCACGTTTTTAGGACTTTTGAGAGAAAGAAGAGTGTGCCTCTTTTGTATCTAGGGTTTTGTACTCAAACCTCTCTAAGTCTTTGTTGCTCATATTTTGCGGTTTGTGTGAATCTCTTGTGAGATCATTGAGGAGCTTTCCTTCAAATAAACTTAGGGTTTTCAATGTAGAGATTATTTCAACATCTTGATGATCAACTCGGTTGCTGCTATTAGAGTTTAAAGAAAAACAAGCGGGGGTGCTTGTATCTTGACTGGAGAATCCAAGAAAGAAGGAGTCCGTGGATTCGAAGCTTGCACGTGGTCGTGTCAGTAAGTTCTACTGGTGGGTAGCATTAGGAAGTCAAGTGGGGAGCTTGTAAGTCCTTTTGTATGAACTTCGATTCTTTCGCATAATGGATTCAGGTTTACCTTAAGGATAGTTAGGTCAAATCCTCCCCAGGTTTTTACCGTGTGGTTTCCTGAGTGATCATATCATTGTGTTATTTATATTTCCACTGCTTTATGTTTTTGATATGATTGTATGTTTGTGATAACCTAGAACTACATAATTTGACTAAGTTAATCACTTGGCTAATTAACTAGGTTAATCTGGTTGTTTTAAGGGTCTAAATTTCTAACAGATTCGATGTCATTTTCGATGATCTCAGCGCCAATTTGATTCCCATTCTCTCTCTTAGCGCCAAAAATTTCACAGTTTTCACTTCGAGGTGAGCTTTCAATCTCTCTATTATTTGAAGTCTGAATTTTTTGAATTTTTTTTCTGAATTACTATTATATGCAACATTTAACAATTTTTTTTTAATCAATATCTGAAAATTAGGTCATTGTTATTGTTTTTTTAATTTCAGATTCATAATTTTGATTTTTTTTTTTTTTAAATAAACATAGCATTGAAAAAAATTTTAATTTTGTTTGCATTTAATGGATTTTTGTTCCTGGATTTTGAAAAGTATTTATGAGTAATATAATTTTTGCTACTGCTAAATGTAATTGTCAAGTCATGGACCACTTCAGCATTGAATTTTCTCAATATTTATTTATTTATTAATTAATTTATTAATTATTTGCTGGCACAATCGGTATCATGCTTTTCACGTTCGAATACATTAATATTCATTCATTCATACATGCATACATATTCTTTATTAATTTTCATTCATACATGCATAAATAATTAATACAATTTTTATTAATTATTTATTTATTAATTTTGTATTTGCATCTTTGATTTAAATCTTTTAGAAACATTCATATTCTTTATATCTTTCCAGTTCTACATGCATTTCCTTTTCAGCTTTCTAGGTGAGGAAGTTTTTCAAGTTTTTTTTCTTTTTTTCTTTTTTTGGGGCGCATCTATAATTTTTTTTTAAAAAAAATAATACTAGCTTTTGTGAACAATGTAGTGATCAGAATCAAACAATAGGGAATTAGGAATAAAGTAGGTTTGCATTTCTTGCTTCATTTGAGTTTGACTCGTAATTGGTTTGAAAGGATTTGAGTAGTTAGTGGTTGCCATTAAGTTTTAATTAAACATCTTGATAATTTTGAGGTATGATTGGATCTAGCTACTAGCAATATAAACGAAGGGAAATGTAGGGACTTGATACCACGAAGTGGGGTTTCAATCTTTTCAATATTGAATTCTAAGCTATAACACTGTTTAGAAACGGAAAAAAGAATAAAGAATATGTATTTTAAATTTGGGTTTACTTAACTGGTTGTCTTTATGGTCAAAATTCCATTGGTGCTTTGCTTTGCGTTTTGAGCAAAGATTTGGTAGTAAAAAGAGTGAGATCCCCACAGTTGATTATTTTCTGGTAGGCGGATAGACAGAGTCTCAGCTTGCTATGTCTATAATTGCTGCATATCGTGGTGTCTATTAATATACATTATCTAATACAAATAGTATATATATTTTATTTCATTCTCAAGGCAATTTGGTGGGTTACCCATTTCTTAGTAAACTAAAAGCTTTTTTTTTTTTTTTTCCTTTTGTATGTGGGCTAAAGCTAACTAAAAGTTATCTTTCTTTTATCTCCAGCTCTCTTTCTCTTTTGTGGCTGAAGAAATTGTGAGGAACAAGGTGAAGAACACAAGTTAATTTTGGATTTTTTTTCTCAAAGTTGTAAACTTAGCTTGAGCAAAGTTAGTAAATTCTATTTAAAAACTTATAAAACTCTATATATACTTGTGATGTTGGAAATTGGTTTTGTGGTGGGTTGTTGTATTGGGGCAAGCGGATGGCTTGCATGGTATTATAAGGTGGTTTAAACACATATTGAGAATGTTTTTCATTTCTTGCAAATGTGATGTATTGTTGATTAGATGTGATGAATATTATTTTATTTTATTTCAATACTTGTAAGCATTATAGTTGTGATGTTTGTGATTGATTTTGTGATGGGTTGTCGTGTTAGAGCAAGCAGGTGGCTTGCATGGTGTTATAAGGTGGTTTATTCATACTGTTTTCTTGCAAATGTGAATGAAACTTGTTAATTAGATGTGATGAGTATTACTTTATTCGATTTCAATACTTGTAAACATTGTACTTATGATGTTTGTGATTGGTTTTGTGGTGAGTTGTTGTGTTCGAGCAAGCGGGTGGCTTGCATGGTGTTATAAGGTGGTTTAAATTCATATTAGGAGTGTTTGAGTGTGCAATGTCTATTTGTTTAATTATTAATATAGACTTGTGCATTCATGAATGAGATAGCATGAGTTGTGCGTTCATGAATTAGATATTAAAATACATTATGCATGAGTTGTCCTTATTTTACTAAAGTAGCATTTGCCTTGCAATTGTAGTCAAACATGGATAAAAGTTGGATGACAATGGGTAAGACACCCGATGGCAGATTAAGTCATCCATATATTAAAGAGGTCAATGCATTTATTAATTTTGCAAGAGCGGCTGTGGACTTAAATGGTAATATTCTGTGCCTGTGCATTCACTATGTGAATTGCTATCGACAATCTCCTCATCTTGTGCATATCCATTTGCTTCATCATGTTATTATGGAATCTTATATTAAGGTATAATCATGAAGAACCTCATGTATTGAATGAGAATATTCATAATAATGAAATGTTGGATGGTGATCATATGGATAGTATCGATGCATTGGTAGGCGACTGAATTAGAGGGGGACCAAGAAATGCAACTGAAGATAAGGAAGTGCGTAATTTTGACAAACTTGAGGAAGATGAAAAGTGTGAGTTTGTATTCAAGTTACACTGATTATAGTGTCTTGAAGTTTGTTATTAAGATGTTGAATGTAAAGGTAATGTCCAACTTAAGTAATAAGGGACTTGATATGATGCTAGAATTGCTGACAAAGGTTTTACTGAAAGGTGACTTATTTCCAAGGTCAACTTAGGAAGCAAATAAGATATTACATGACTTGGGCATGTCATACGAGCATATAGATGCATGCAAAAATGATTGTGCACTATTTTGGAAGGAAAATAAAAACCTTGATAAATGTTCGGTGTGTGAGGCACTTAGGTACAACGATACAAGTGCCTAAGGTAAAAAGATTCCTCATAAGGTATTATGTTACTTCCCGTTGACACCAAGACTGAGGAGATTGTATATGTCAGGCCAAAGAGCTAAGGACATGAGATGGTATATAGATAAACGTGTGGACAATGGGATAATGAGGCATCCGGCTGATAGTAAGGAGTGGAAGGAGTCTGATTTGCAACATCCTGATTTTGTCCTTAAACCTCATAATGTAAGGCTTTGGTTGGCCACAAATGGATTTAACCCTTTTGGGAATATGGATAACAATTATAGTATGTGGGCTGTCATACTTATCCCCTATAACCTACCGCCTTAATTGGTTATGAAAGAGCCATATTTTATGTTGTCCTTGCTTATTCCTAGTCCCCATCAACCGGGAAATGAGATTAATATTTACTTGAAACCACTGGCTGACGAGTTGAAGGAGTTATGGGAAGAAAGTGTAGAAACTTATTATGCTTATAGTAAAGAGCATTTTCAGATGCATGCAACTTATTTGTGGACAATACATGACTATCCTGGATTTGGTAATGTGTCTAGGTAAAGGACAAAGGGTTATCATTCTTGCTACACTTGCAACGACAAACCATATTCAGAAGCTTTGGAAAGTAAAATTGAATTCATTAACCATCGAGCTTATTTGCCTAGGGAACATTGTTGGAGACATAGTCAGTTGTATAATAGTTTATCGGAGAAATGAAAGAGATCTTTAGAGTTACAAGTGGGAAAGATACAAGAGCGGCTAAATAGAATTCCAGATATAATTTTAGGAAAGCATCCAAGTAACAAGATGAGATAACTCATTGGGGAGCCAAATTGGTCAAAGGTAAGTATTTTGTACAAGCTTCCATTCTGGAAAAATAAGAAGCTTAAGCACAACATTGATGTCATGCATGTGGAGAAGAACATTAGTAAGAGTACTTACGGTACTTTGTTAGGCATTGAGGGGAGAAACAAGGATACTAACAAGGCACAGATAGACTTGCAAAATATGAACTTTAGGTACACGTTACATTTGAAACAACGTCCTCATGGATCATATAACAAGCCTCAGGCTTTCTTTTCATTAAACCCAAATGAAAGTGATGGTTTCTATGACTTTTTGAAATCAGTCAAGTATCCAGATGGCAATGCAGCCAACATATCAAGGTCAGTGAATGCAAAAAATGGTAGATTATCTGGTTTAAAAAGCCACGACTATCATATGCTACTATAACAAATTCTTCCAATTGGGTTATGAGGGTTTGCACATAAAGACATTAGTATTGTATTGTTTGAGTTGGGTAGCTTCTTCCAAGACTTATGCTCAAGGACCCTAAAGCGGAGTGAATTGGAGAAACAAGAAGAATGTATAGTTCTTATACTATGCAAGCTTGAGAGATTCTTTCCTCCAGCATTATTTGATGTTATGGTCCACCTTGCTGTTCACTTGCCTCGAGAAGCAATTCTAGGAGGCTCGGTACAATATCAGTGGATGTACCTAATTGAAAAGTAATTAGATCCTTTGATACATCCATCAATTGCAGCTTTCCCATGTGGTATAAAATTATATAATATGCGTATTTTTTCCTCATAGGTACCTTGGAAAATTGAAAAGATAAGTTTCCAACTAAGCTCGACTAGAAGGTTCGATTGCAAAGGCTTACATTCTCAAAGAATGTATTAACAACTGGTCTTTGTATATTGATAGGATCAAAACTGTGCATAATCGAAGAGAAAGAAATGAAGATTTTAGTGAATCAAGCGAAGGATTGATAGATTTTTCACAGACTTCCCGACCTACAAGTGGTAGGCGGAATGATGACAACTTGTCTTATGCATTACTTGATACTGCTCATTGGTACTTATTGTACAATAGTCCTAAGTTAGAGCCTTATTTAAAGTATGTGATTTCATATGCATGTATTGTTTGATTGAGTTTTGAATATTAACTACAATGCTTAGTTGAAAATAAATCACCTTACTTTTTAACAGTGAACACAAAAGCGCATTACATAATCCTACTGGAGAAACCATAAGTCATTTCCAACAACAAGAGTTTCCCAAGTGGTTCAGAGAACGTGTAAGACATTTGAAATTTAATCACACACTAATAAAAATTAAACATTTAAATAGTTTCGTCATTGCTTATTACTAATTAATATCACTTGTTGTATATCATTATAGATGAATAGATTGAAAGTTAATGAGTCACCAGAAGCTACTAAATAGTTATGGTCATTAGCAAATGGTCCTAAGCCACATGTGAAGAAGTACACAGTTTTTATGGTCAATGATGTAAAATTCCATACAAGAGACCTAGACAATCGTCGTATAACCCAAAACAGTGGTGTATGTACCAAAGGGATCCTTGAGGGAGAAATGCACGACTTCTATGGTCATGTGTGCAAAATTTGGGAATTGGAGTATATGTTTTACCATAAAGTTTTTTTGTTCTAGTGTGAAAGAGAATGATAAGAACCGATGCACACTGCACAAGCATTGATGTTTCAAGTCGGTGGTATGAAAATGATCCTTTTATACTTCTTAGTCAAGTGAGACAAGTTTTTTAGCTTTAAGATACCAAATTCGGTGAACCTTGGAAAATTGTGCAATCCATCCAACATAGGGGAGTGTTTGATGTCCCGGAAGTCGGAGGTGGAGAATCCAATGATAATATAGAAGATAGTGACGCATTCCAACAAGAAGCGATTGTTGATGTTGTCTCTATCAATGTTGAGCACTATATTATTGGCTATTGTATGGGTGATGTTGAAACTAAGGTTGTTCTTGAAGGTGGAACTTCAAGAGATGCTAATTAAAATAAAGAGCATGACATACTTGATGTTGATCTTGATATGGATTATGATATGTAGAGTTCATAATAATTGTTTTAAATTTTGTGTGCTTTTTTTAAAGTTTTATGCTCGTCTGAGTAGCTATTGTTTTGTACTTAGCTTGAACTTGATATGGATATTGATGTGGTCATTTGTTCTGTTGAGTTAGTAGTAATTGTGTTGTTCTTGAAGGTGGAACTTCAAAAGATGCTAATTAAAATGAAGAGCATGACATACTTGATGTTGATCTTGATATGGATTATGATATGTAGAGTTCATAACAATTGTTTTAAATTTTGTGTGCTTATCTTAAAGTTTTATGCTTATCTGAGTAGCTATTATTTTGTACTTATCTTGAACTTGATATGGATATTGATGTGGTCATTTGTTGTATTGAGTTAGTAGTAATTGTGTTCAAATTTAGCACTTGTGAATTGTTTGACATGGATAATGGTGTAGAATATGATATGTAACGTTAGTAGTAATTGTTATTGAGATGTTTTGTACTTATCTTAAACTTGATATGGATATTGATGTGATCATTTGTTGTATTGAGTTAGTAGCAATTGTGTTCAAATTTTGCACTTGTGAATTGCTTGATATGGATAATGGTATGGATTATGATGTTAAGTTAGTAGCAATTGTCTTATCTTTCATGACAATACATAGTTTCAAAAAATGCCCAAAAAGGCTAAATACACTCATAATATACCGAGATATGAGATGGCAAGATTAGATAAAATGAGGCAAAACCAAGAGAGAATTGATGCTTTGGGATTGAAGCATATCTCAACTTTTCTAAAGGATTTTGCTCAGTCCAATTATGCAAAAGAGAAAAGAAGTAGAGTTAATGTTGTGGTAAATGATGATTATCTACCACGTATTGGTGACGATAACAATGATAATGAGTCATCTAATTCTGTAATCCATAGGGTACAATAGATCATAGATGTTCCATAGGGTACAATAGATGATAATAACTTTATTGTTCCATTACTCGTAATGACTTTATTGTTCCATTATATGTATGTTTGTTAGTTACAGATGGCACTAGGACGACTTACACACTCGCGAGGTGAGGCGTCAATCCCGATGGTCCAGTCTACGAAAACACCTCCTGAAACAAATCCTTCTTCCTAAAGTTCTTCTAGTACAGAGGCGCAAACTACCGGCGCATTAACTAGCACAACTAGTAATTACATAGAACATACTTAATTAGAACTGCACCCTATTTTTACTATTGAGATTATACTTCACTTAATTTAGCTATAATGTACATGGAATGTATAAGTTTTTAACATTAATAATGTTTAAATAAAATCTATTAGCAGAAATACCCGTAGAACAACAGGTGGTATAGCAATACGAGCACTTGTTTAAAAAAGTGGTAAGCTGCCAGTATGTATAGCTGCAGAGTATAATGCTCCTGTTGGGAAGAAAGTGTGCAAGCTTGTCAATCAAATTGGCATACAAGTGCAAAGTAATTTGTCCAATTACAACGTGAAAAATTGGAAAACTTTTTATGTTGCTACTAGAGATGTGGTGCTTTAAAATATTGCTGTAAATTTACATTGATAACGTCTAACTCGTCTTTGTTATCACTAAGCATATTAAATTCATATAATAATATTTTTATAATACATATACACTTCATTTTATAGAATCAATTTGAGCTACAAGGAGATTCCAACTTGGTAACAAAAACATTAAATACAAAATGTGAAATATTATTGAGTTCCAGCTCCAACAAGTTGCATCAAGCTTATAAAAAGCTCGTACAATCTTATGGTATTGACTATGCAAGAAGCCACCTGCAAAAGAATGCCATACTTGAGCAGTGGACTGAACTTATTAATGGGAGATGGACAAATAAGGATTGGCTGGTAAAGTATTTATGCATATATTATTATCATCCAATGTTTACTATATTATGTTGTCAACTGATTAGATTAATTCTTAGATGAAATAAATGTATACTATTTTATTCATGATCTAATAAATATTTTAAATGTTGTTTATTAGAAAAAATCAAGAAAGAATTCTGAAAATAGGAAGAAAACTTCAAGTAAACATAGATGCAGGGCAAAGACACTTGCTGTTAGTGTTGATGAGGAGGTGCGTGTTTTTTCATTTTCTTAAACCTTAGAATATTACATGTGATTAATTAAGTATATCTATCTAACACTTATATGTTAATTAATCAGACAAATAATAATGACGGTCAAGTTCCTGAATTAGCAAAAATCTTCAAAGATATTCGTTTCAATCCAAATACAAATATGTGAATACACCATGAGGATGAAGTAACATATGTATGCGTATCATTCCATCCCTATCATGTTTGTAAAGCTATAACATATGTAGTATTAATGTTGTGATTGTTTGTCTCTTTCTCTCTTTCAAATGATAGGAAAATATCCTCAAAGTGCAAGAGGATCATTGTCAAGATCCTAATGCAATTCCCCTTACACAAGAGGAGATCTCAAACTTGGTTTTTAAGAAGAAGTTTGATATTGTAAAAGGACTCGACATGAGACCTTCCTCTTCTCTAGTAACCACCACCTCATCTAATTCCTCGGTGGAGTACATCCAACGGTTAGAAAATGAGATAATTGAGCTCAAAGAGGTAAGAGGTAGGGACCAAGAGGAGTGAGTTAGGGACCAAGAAGCAAGAGCTAAGCAAGATGTCCAAAAGAATATTCTTAACTTTTTGAGGAGGAGGGGTTATGATGATGCTCTTACCTATAGGGGTGGTTCAACTTCAAGTTAAAACACTTTTTGGTTAGTACTTTATTTTAGCAATTGACCTATACTACATGGTGTGACTACTTTTTTTGATGCATTATTTGAAACTAATTGTAATATATTACACTTGAAAATCTATATTTGTCTTCTACAACTTATACATTAGGAGTTATGATTTTAATTCATTGGTATGGCTACTCTTAATGCATTGTTAGAAATGTTTCTTATAACATAATTAATGTTTTTACTTTACGATTTTAATGTAGTATTGTTTTTATATTTATGTAGATTTCTTATTGGTGGCTTTTAGGGGATTTCTTTTTGCCATTACTTGAAGACTAATGAGGACATCTTCCATTAATTCTAATTATATTATGCTACACTTTTTATATTGTTATAAAACATCTTGAGTTATTGTATGTGTTGCAAAAAATTATTGTATGGAAGGAGTTTGGATTGGATACTTGTTTTATTTTTTACTTGTAGAATGTATGGATCTTTTTTTATAAATGTGTTGTTGAAATATTTCATCGATAAATGTAGCAAAATTTTGTAAGAAATGGTTTTACTGACGAAAAGTTTCGTCATTATATGTGCTTGGATTTTCTTAAAAATAGTTTTAGTGACGAACTTTTTCATCTCTATATGTACCTAAACATAGTTTTAGTGAAAAAATTATTCATCACTAAATATGATTTAATAAACTAAAGTGTTTTTAGTGACGAAATATTTTCGTCACTGAATAGTGTTTTTAGTGAGGACAACATTTAGTGAAAAAATGTTTTCGTCGCTAAAATTCTTTTTCAAAAAAACAAATTGGACTTTTAGTGATGAATTTTTTCGTCACTAAAAATACATTTTGTTGTAGTGAAATTTAATCCCAAGCACAAAATAATGAACGAACGACAGCTTCAAGATTCCAATCTTGGTGGGAGACATATGGATTTAGCTGTTCTCATTATGATATTGGGGCAGATTTTTAGTGGTCTCATTCTCATAAGACCACTAAAAATCCATCTTGTACACCCCCACATTATCTATGAAGACTAGCTACTACAAGTCTAGGAGCGGAATTCACCAAGAAGTTGGATTCGATCTGGACAGCTTGCAAGCTCATCTATCAAAGGATCTCAAATGGGCAACAAGAACCCAAAATCTCTCAAGCAAGATCAGCCAGCTCAATCTTGGTTTTCTTTAGCTTGCCTCAATAGGCTTTTCCTTTGGGTCTTCAAAAAATCTTATTTTTACCTTTGGGTAGTCTAGATGTTTTCTTTAGGTTTCTCCCAAACAAATATTCCTTCGGGTTTTCCTCAGAAAAAACATTCTTTCACCTTCAGGTCGTTCTAAACAAAATCCTTTCTTTCTCCAAGTATCCTGAGATGTCTTTGGATTTCTTGAAATGTGAATCCTTACACTCTTTAGTTAAAAATCTCACCAAGTTGTGAAAGTGATTGAGCTTTAGCAAGTGCCACAGTTGCAATTTCTTTGCAAGGTCATCAGAAGGTCTTGTAACTTGCCTGAAGCATTCCTTGGAAGCCCAACTTTCACACCGACAATAGAAGAAGGCAAACTAAGCCTATATACAGGGAGAATTGTGAACTATCTCTAGTTTTATCAGATCTTACCATGAGCAAAGGCTCCATCTAACCTAGACCACTTCCTTCACAAGAACATTCATACAGTATTAGGACCACCTCAATTGTGGTGATTCAATTAACAAATCTTAGATCCATGAGAAATCAGCTTTGGCTACTTCAGCAATACAATGTTAGAACTTGCTCGTAATGAGTGCCCACATGAGAACCATGGAGGAAGAGTAAAATGATTAAATTTGGTCGAATGAGAGCAAAAATACTTCCAATTTTATCGGGTTTGGCATAATCTTGATATGTAACTAACTCCATTCAATCAATTTCCTTTCCAAGGATATGCTTTAATCTCGCCAATGAGACGTCATTCACATCACATTCTTCAATGAATAGTGACAACTAAACATCTAAGCATTTGTGATAGAGCCATTCACCTGCTTAACATATGGGCAATAGTGCCACATCAAAATTTCAGGGAATTGCATTAAACTTTGCTAGTCCTCGAGCGAGAAAAAAAAAAAAAAAAAAAAAAAAAGTCAACTAGAACAAGCTTTGCTTCATAAATTTTAAAAATTCTTTTCCTTGCCTCAAAAATCTGCATAAAGCTTATAATTCAAAGGAATCGTTCCAAATTAATCAAGTCCAAAAGTTAATTCAGAACTCAACTCCATCGCATTATCATTCTCACTTCATCATTAGCTTCCCAGATAGTTTTATTCAAACAAGTAAATAAATACAAATCTCTAAAAACTCCATAAGCTTGCTTTTTAAATCACTCTCCACTAATATAAAACAAAATATTACCCAAGATCAATAGGTTTTTATTAGGCTTGTGATGTATGGCTATGGTGAGGGCTATAAAGAAAAGATAAGGTTCAAGCAAATAGAGCACTCTCACTTCTAAAATATAAATTTTTCTCAATCCTTTGAATATCTCAAAATACCTCTCTTCATCAAAATTTTTTTTTTTCTTTTCTTACTTCCAGTCATCACTTATCTTTTGACGTGAATGCAGGCATTTGTGATGGATGCACCTAGTTACTTAACAAGTCACAAACTTGAAGTGCTTTTGCATACTCATATTTCAAGTTACGGTTTGACGTAAGAGTAAACATTGGTAATGAATACCCCCTAGTTACTAAGCAACTCAAAATATTGGAGTAAATGGAACTTTGTACAATTTTCTTCTTCTTCTTCTTCTTCTTCTTCTTCTTCAAACACTCATATATCGTTCTCTTTTCTTCAACCCAGTTTAAGAATAGATCAATTGGGTAACTAGGGATAAAGATAATAAAGAGGTAAGTTTGAAAGGCTCAATCGATTCAAAGAATGCCTAAATCACTTCCCAAGTAATATTCTGTATAACATTTCTCCATGAGAGTAATTCAACAAGTTCTAGAATAAGTAGAGATCATCCAAATTTACAAAATTCACATAAAATTTCTCTAGGTATGCACAATGATTAATGATCATATCAAATTAAACAAGATCAAGTAAAGAATTAACAATTGGACTTAAGCAATGAGAATGATTCCTAAAAATTATAAGAATTTTCAACCATATTCTTATCATAGGCAAATTTTTTTTTTTAATTAATAAAATAAATTCCCTTTCCCCCAAATTAAATTTCACATTGTCCTCAATGGGAAAAAGGAAGAAAAACTAATTAAAAGAATGAGAAAGGAGAAGAGATGCTCCCATGATTTTTAATTGAATATTTTTCCTTAAGGTCTAGCCGTGTACCCATTGAAGATTTCTTTGGTCTCTTTATTCCTACAAAATGGAAGAAAAAAAAACAATAAGATAAAGAGAAGGAAAATAAATAAATAAATAAAAACATAAACAAAAAAAAAAAAAAAAAAAAAAAAACTTGGGTTGCCTTCCAAAAGCGCTTTATTTAACGTCTATAGCTAGACGTTATCCTTTTATCCTTTTTTACTGATGAGATTGATGGAGCATTTTTTTGAGTTAAAGTCTCCATCCATATAGGGTTTTAATCTCTGTCCATTTACTTTAAATGTCCCTTTTTTTCATGATGGTCTTCAACTGCTCCATAGGGAAAAACTTGGGTTACCACAAACGGTCCTGACCACCGAGAGCGCAGCTTTCCCATGCGCTGTCCGAGATAGGATAAATAATTTTGGCATCTAATAGCTTTAGCACTTCTTTATGCTCCACTTCTTTCATTGATGGATTCAATCTTCTCTGGGGTTGGACAATCAGCTTATATTTATCCTCCATTAAAATCTTGTGTGTGTAAATTGAAGGACTAATTCCTTTGATGTCAAAGGTGGTCCAACCCAAAGCCATTTTGTGTTTCCGCAAGATTCTCAGCAACTTTTCCTCCTCTACATCACTCAAAGAACTGTTAATAATAACTAGAAAAGTAGAGTCTTGGCCTAAGAAAGCATACCTTAAATTTGATGGAAACGGTTTAAGCTCAAGTTTAGATGGTTCCCCTGGTGGAGATGTTGGTTGACATGATTTTAAGCTTCTACTTTTGGTTGCATTGAAGGAGGAAAGAATGATGTAGCCTCCAAATATCTTTCACACTCTTTAACCTCTTCATCATTGAATTTAACAGGTGTAGAGCGAGTAAGACATACCTCAAGTGGTAACTTTAGAAAATCAATTGCACAAGTCTCATCAGCCATGATCACAACTCAGTCACTTATTTGAAAACAAGAATGTGTCTCGGAAGGAAATTTCATAGGCTTAACTACATCAAAAGTGACCTCATCCTCTCCGACCCTCCAAACAAGTTTTCCTTACTGGACATCAATTAAGTTTCTCCCCCTCGCAAGGAAAGGTCAACCCAATATCAAAGGGATCTCCTCATCCTCATCCATATCAAGGACAATGAAGTCAGCCAAGAAGATGAACTTCTCAACTTTTACTAATACGTCCTCAATGATTCCTCATGGATATTTAATAGATCTATTCGCCAATTATAAAGAGATAGTGGTCGGCTTTACTTTTCCAAGACCCAATTTCCTGAAAACAGAGAGAGGCATTAGATTAATACTTGCCCCTAAATCACATAAAGCGCTATCAAAATAAGATTTGCCTATAGTGCAAGGGATAGTGAAACTCCCCGGATCTTTCAGCTTAGGCAGTAGCTTCTTTTGTAAGATTGCACTACTCTCCTCTATCAGCATTACTGTTTCATGCTCCTCCAATTTCGGCTTCTTTGATATAATATCCTTCAAAAATTTAGCATATTTAGGCATTTGTTCCAAAGCTTCAATGAGAGGAATACTAATATGCAATTGCTTAAATATACTTAGAAATTTAGAAAACTGATCATCCACATTATTTTTTCTTAATCTTTGCAGAAAAGGAATTGGTGGATCATAAATTGACGGAGAATAAGTCTCAAAAGTAACTTCCCTAGATTTTTTGAATTTTGAAGCTCTTTCATTCTCCTTAGTTTTCTCAGCTTGCTCCACTTCTTTCATCTCTGACTCAGCTTCCTTCATCTTTGACTCCTCATTATCCACAGCTTCATCTTGTTTGGCATTTGTTACTTTTGGCTCCTCATATGTTCGTCCACTTCTCAATGATATTGCCTTTATATGTTCTTTCGGATTGGTGACAGTGTTGCTTGGCAAAGTTCCTACAGTCCTCTCTGTGAGCATGCTTGAGAGCTGACCGATCTACACCTCAAGATTACAAATTGAAGCTAAGTTGTTTTGGATCGCCACATCTGTCTTCTACATGTACTTCATGAACATATCCTCAAGTGTCAGCTTCTTCTTTTGCTGTGGAAATTGCTGAGGTGGTTTAGCATGCCCTTGGTTATTGCTCCATGAGAAGTTGGGGTGATTCCTCCATCCAAGATTGTACATGTTTGAGTATGGATTATTTTGACATTGAAGATTTGACACGTAATTTGCTTGTCCATAACTCAATTGGGCAAAAGGATTTCCCACTTGGCAGTCGACACTTGAATGATTTCCTGCACAATGATCAAAAACAACATTAGTTTGAATAGCATTAACATTCATTTTACCTAGTTGTTGAGACAAAGTTGCCAATTGTGCCGCTAATGAGGTAATAGAATCAAGTTCTAAAACTCCAACTTTCTTTCTTGGCATTTCTCTTTTTGTAGGCCATTGAAAAGAAAACAAATAAAACTTATGTTTTTCATCTGAATTGGTTGATCAACATGAAGCTCTCGCCTTTGTCCTCAAATCCTCCTCCTCAGAAAGACTCCCAAAAAATATTCTTCAATGTGGCCCCCCTTGAATTTGCCCTAAAGAGCCTTTAAATAAGTCAAGGAATCCTATTACAAGTTGAATTCTCGTTTGGAGAAAATCCCAAATTTTTAGGCTTCACTTAACCGACGATTTTGGCCCATTTAACGTCAGAATTCGAGCCCTTGCTAAAGTAAAAAGTTGTAGCCCTTTAAGTTATTCCAGCCGAACTTGAATCATCTCGATTGGACATCTAAGCCAAAAGTCATGCCAAAAATACTAACTAATGCGCGGGCTGGAATCCTAATCCGAATTGGACTTAAATTTAATTGGGTCTTCAAGTCAACCGATTTACATCCACAAGATGTGGATTAATCTAAAATCTTCTCAATCCTTCAAAGCACAAATGAATAGATAAATATAAATAAAAAATCAAATCAAATCAAAAGAAATAAAGGAAAACTAACAATTTTAATAAATAAGAGGATAACAAAAATCATGTAAAAATTACACTTATCATGCATTAACATCCCTTCTTGTTGATCTCATTTTGCCTTTCTTAGGTCCCTAATGTGGCATGTTTGCCTTGACAAGTCATTTCAATGATTGACATGAAAATGAAGTCGCTACTTGTGCTTCACAAGAACTTTTACCACAGATCAGAAAATCTTCATCCAAAGATGTATGCCAAGCATGGAATCAACTATCTAATGACTCCTTGCGAGGTAGAGACCTCCATCCCCTGGGTGGATCTTTACGAAAGCTTCTAGATATTGGGAATGCCATTCGTCCGAAACACTGGAACCCAAAGTTTGGCCTTGTCACTACATCCCATACACTATCTCAACAAAACCTTCGCTCATCTCAGTTGGCTTAGATTTGTTGCTATCTTGTATGCATTTTTCAAAAAGAAAAAGGGATTTTCCAAAATAAGATCATAGCATAAAGGTTCAAATCAAAAGATCAGATCATTAAAATCTATGTTTTGAAATGCATGCATCTTTCAAGAGTGGCAAGTTAATGCCAAACATTCACATCATGATATCACTTCTCAACAACTCCACATTCATTAAACATTCACCACTTTTGCAAAGTGTACCTTCAATTATTTTCTTGACAATCAACCCCCCTAGGGAGGTCCTACCCAAGACTGGTGTGGACCCTGAATTAGTGAATGACCACATGTTCAAGTTTTATTAACCAACTGATTGGATTTGAAATGCTAGAGGCATTTGTTTCAGCTATCCAAACAGTTATATCACTTGATAGCCCTTTTGAACTAGAAAGAAAATGTATTTCAAAAATCACCCGAATTTGTAATTTGGCACATAAGCTCCTAGGGCTAAGAATTAAGCACTTAGGATTCTGGAAAAAAGGCATTCATTTCACTACCATCCCACTTACAGAGAAATATCCCTTGCTAGCCCAGTTAAGCCTGTTGAATTCTTTTCTTGTTTAACTCAATCAAGGATTACCCCCCGCACTAGGGCTAGTTAGATGGTTACAAGGACCTCATGCTAGGTGACTTCCAATATTTGAGTCCATCAAATGAGTCCCTAATTGAAAAAAAAAAATTTTGAGAAAAGAGCCCAAGTCGAATGACAAAAGTCATGGGCAATCAAGTCAAATAAAGCCCCAAGAAAAGAAAGGGGCAAAAAAAAAAAAAAAAATCAGCCTGAAACAATCAAGAAACATAGGCCAAAGGAAATCAAAATGAAAGCCCCAAAAATGAAATGGCCAAAATTCAAGAGATTGACTCAAATTGAGGATTTAGTCAAGCATGAGAGGCACCCCAAAAAGATTCTCAATGAAGTGTAATCCTTGACTTTAGGAAACCCTTCAAAGAATTTCACAGCCAGAATATCCTCCCGTAAGCCTAGGAAACCCATATCCTTACATTATGATCCTGAGAAAGTCCTTCCAAATTAAGAGTGACTACTTAGTCTACGAAGCTTGTGCCAAATAATCACCCACATGTGAAAGTTTTGAGCTTGATATCCTTCATTTCAAGCACCTAACTAACCCCAAGGCCACATTACAACCTACTGAAAGACCTCACTGATCATTGAGGATCGATTGGTTGTGGGACATTGAACATTTGGTCAATCATTGATAACAGAATCATCCTCATATGCCAAGGCGTCATGCCTTAAAAAGGGTAGGGTCCTCTCCAAACCCACCTAAAGAGTTCAAAAAGCCAAACACATCATTCCAATTCTCCCTGCATAAGCATAAAAAGGTACACCCACTCATTTAATAAGCACAAGCACTTTGCTAAAAACTCTTGCTTGCAAGCATGTTCCCTATTCAGGGTAAATGATAGCCATTGAGCACATACACTTACAAACCACATAGGAAACATAGCCTTAGCAAGCCCCTCTTGTGGTACATGCATTCAAACAGATTTTCATGATCATGAATGAATTACCAAAATTTGTGAACTTGGTTTTCAAAACCAATTGAAACATAAGGGAAAAATGATGACCCTTAAAGATTTCAAATAACAAGGATTTCAAATCCTCCCAAACCTTTTCAAGTCCAAAAAAGTCTTTGAGGGTTATTCGTTTCTTCCAAAGGAATTTCCAAAAAACTGAGGTTTTAAGATTGCAGCAGCTTATGCAAGTCTCCCTTCATCATTACTAGGAATCTTCAAAAAAGATCTAAACTCAAAAGATTCAAAATGCTTAACCCCAGGTTTTAAATACCATCTAAGCATCATTGCCCTAAACAATTTTCAAGCTTCTCGAACTCATCCCAATGAAGGATGCCTGAGTCGTACTCCAAAAATGACTCCCAATGCCCAAAGGTTGGCCTAGTCTCAATCCTGATACTGGGGCAGTTTTATTTTTGATATTTTCGAACCGTGGACGATATTCCCTTTATCTAGTGCAATTCAAGATATCCACTAGGAGAAGGAGAAATCTCTTGATGAGAATGCAAAATGCCATATTTTTCTCCATTAATGTTTAGTCTTTTTATATTTATTTGGTACCTAAATGTATTCATTATTATTATATTTTGATTTAGAATGCAAATGGAGGTGTTAAGTGCAAAGCAAAGTTAATTGGGCAATTCTGGACACCTTTGACATTGCCTCGTAATCTGGGAATAACTCTCTCATCCGAGCTCTGGTTAAGATGATTCAAGATGCTATGGAACGCCAAGAAAAAGCTCTACAACTTTCATTGTTTTGAGTTTTGAGAGATACAGGCCACATCAAGGTTGAAATCGGGCTTGAATTTGCTACACCTACACTGCTGACGTTCTGGAATGTTCCTTTGCTTGAAATTCTAATATGTATATCTCTTGTTGTTTATTTTCTGAAGTTTCCAGACCTGGTGCATGAAATTTCCAGCTGAAAACACCTCTTTCCTAGTTATATTAGGACTATTTTATTTATTTTATATTTTTCTTTAATTAGTCTGATTTGGATATTGCTATTTTAGGATAATATTTAGAATATTTTTAGGAAATCTTGTAGGCTTGGAAAAGGGGGAATTTACGTGTATAAAGGGGGAGGAAAAGTCAAACTTGAGACACGTCTCTCTCTCCCCTCTTCTCTAATTTATCCTTCAAGTTTTCATCATGGCCCTACTTGGCTAAACTTTTATACTTGGCCGAAAGAAACTGAAGCCTCGGAATCAATAAAACTGTGAGATCTAATTTGTTTTTATTGTTCAATTTATGCTTTGAATATCGGATGTTCTTTTGTGCCTATTTTCATGATTGTTTCGTTTAATTACTAGGAGGCCTACTAGTTTATTATTCGTTGCAATCCACTGCTAAGTTAGATATCAAATTCATAATTATTTGATCTCTCTAATTTGTGAAGCAACCAAGATTTAATGATTTGTTGCGTCAAAAATTATTAGATCTTAGGAAGAACGCTCGACTAAATACAACCGCTTGTGCTTGTGTTGTGTAGTATCATTGATCTCTCTAATTCTTAAGGTTGCTGCTAGATTAATCCTTTAGCTCTTGTCTTAGGTTGTTTAGTAGTTAGGGTTAATTAGATCGCTTGTTTTCTAATTAACTATGACTAAGGAGAGATAGGAAAATAGTTGCAACAATGAATATTCAAAGTGTGAATTCATATATACTTGCATCAAAGATCAGTTGTAAAATTTCGATGGTGGATGTTGACTTAGAGCAAGGTTTGTTCTCTTGATTGATTTTGATACTTTGATTTAAATTATTCCTTAGTGGTTTTTCTTAAAATTGTTTCTGTTATACTCAAACCCCTCCCCCCCCCCCCCCCCCATCATTGTTCACATAGCATAAAACTAGGGTAGATACTCTTCATGGGAACAATCCTTACTCGCACTACTACATATATTTTTAGGAATATAGGTTTTATTTTTAGTTTCCTGCAATAGCACACCATCTCTCCCCGCGAGAGCCTAAATAGGTGCCCAGTTCGCATAGTACATTAAGAACACATTGAACTCAACATCCAGGTAGTTCTTATGGGGATATGAGCAAGAGTGTCAGCATTTCCAAGATGGGATCTTGCTTGAAACTTTGAATTCAAAATTCAGTAGATCAAGGAACCCATTGTGGTATAATCATCTAGTACAAGCTCAAACCCATGTCAAGCCGATTTGCTGATCCAGAACCACGCAAAACCTTACACTGGGCTAGTTTATTTTGCGCAATTTCGTCCACTTTGTGCTAATCAGTATGCTAGAACAAGTCCATCCCGCTAGGAACTTTTCCTTTCATGTCAAGAACTGCACAAAACCTACACTAGGAAAGTTTTATTTTGTGTGATCTCTCCCATTTTCGTCTCCCTCAGTGGATTGATCACTATTAGATTGAATCAATAAACCCGTGAGGATACGATGTAATGTAGTGCTACCATTATCACACATGTAAAGCTCGTTGAAAGGGGATTTTCAAAATTGTACATGTAAGTCCTACCTAGAGGCATTGTTTCACACATTCAGCAGCAGCCCTTTGAAAGGTGATTTCCAGAATTATACATGTAAGTCCTACCTAGAGGCATTGTTTCTTGCATACAGCAATAGCCCTTTGAAATGCGATATCCAGAATCATACATGTAAGTCCTACCTAGAGGCATTGTTTTGTACACACATCAGTAGCCTACTTAGAGGCATTGTTTCACACATATAGTAATAACCCTTTGAAAGGCAATATCCAAAATTATACATGTAAGTCCTACCTAGAGGCATTGTTTCACACATACAGTAGAAGCCCTTTGAAAGGCAATATTCAGAATCATACATGTAAGGCCTACCTAGAGGCATTGTTTCATACACACATCAGTAGCCTACCGAGAGGCAATGACAAGAATCATACATGTAAGGCCTATCTAGAGGCATTGTTTCATCGTGCATCAGCCACTTATAGAAAGGCAATATCAGGAATTATACATCTAAGGCCGACAGAAGGTCTTTCACAAACATATTCACCTTCAGGAGTCTTTGGACCAGTTTCTCTTGTTGAAATACATTTCAATTAAAATTGCCCCTAGAGGGTCTTTCTCAAACACATCCACCTTTGGGTAGTCTTCGAACCAGTTTCTTTCATTGAAACACATTCAGTTAAAATTGCCCCCAGAGGGTCTTTCTTAAACACTTTCACCTTCGGGTAGTCTTCAAATGCATTTCTCTTATTGAAACATCACCACGCTTCCACGACGTAGGAACCATTATGGTGCTTGATACCCAACAATGGATTAGTACAATCTTCTATGCTTCCACGATATAGGACCCTTTCCATACTTCCATGATGTAGGAACTTCTCTACGCTACCACAGCGTAGGAATCATTATGGTGCTTGATACCCAACAATGAATCAACACAATCTTTTATGCTTCCATGGTGTAGGACCCTTTCCACACTTCCACAGTGTAGGAACTTCTCCACACTACCATGGCGTAGGAATCTATTATGGTGCTTGATACCTAACAACAAATCAGCACAATCTTCCTTGCTTCCATGGTATAGGACCATTTCCACACTTCCACAGTGTAGGAACTTCTCCACGCTACCACCGTATAGGAATCATTATGGTGCTTGATACACAACAACGCATCGGCACAATCGTCCATGCTTCCACGGTATAGGACACTTTCCACATTTCTACGATATAGGAACTTCTCCACACTTCCACGGTGTAGGAATCATTATGGTGCTTGATACGCAACAATGAATCAGTACAATCTTCCATGCTTCCAAGTCATAGGACTCTTCTTACACTTCCACAGTGTAGGAACTTCTCCACGCTTCCACGATGTAGGAATCATTTATCAGGCACGCTATTCAGGCATCCTTTATCTTCACTTAATCTTATTTTGAGGCTAACTAGTGGCAATGCCATACGTCTCACCATCCCACAATCACCAAGTTCCTAAAGAATCCTAAGTTCCTAATCACCAAATAAGTCCCCTAACTTTTGCCTAGCATTTTATTTTCTACATCCATAACATCCAGCATTTTCATGTTTTTCTACCTAGCCCACAAAAAAAAAAAAAAAAAAAAAAAAAAAAAAAAAAAAAAAAAACTAGCATGCTTTCCTAGTTGCATTGCTACTAACATATTTGTAGAAAAATAATGAAGTTTTCACCCAGTATCAAGAAATAGATGCAAAAGAACATTTCCGAAGTAGAAGCAGCAGCTCGACCGCATCAAGTAAAAAACTAGTCTCGATCCATGAATAGCCTCTGCACGCAATTTAGGGGCGACAAAATGTGAAATCACATTATTTATTCGACACCTCTCATTGCACTATGTCAGACCCTGAAACCCCAAAAATATCATTTTCTCTCCATAGGATCACGAGAACATATATAATGGCGTGGCGCAAGCCATTTGAGCATTGGAGCGTTTAAAGAGGTCAAAATCCTCACAACAACATTTTCCATGATTTTATATCAGACCCGAGCTCCTCGAAGATTTTTAGTAAGTTTGAACCGAGCTTGAGACCAATGCCATTACAAAGATAATTAAATTATCATTCCAACGACTATTCATGGGTCAAAATCGGAGTTAAAACGGTTGAGATATTGAGAAAATCATGAAAAGTGCATCGACATGCTTCCCAAGGTCATAACTTTTGATCCAACCATTGGAATTTTAATTTCTTTAGTTTTCTGAAAACTAGGCATCTAGAGCTTTCCAAAGACACCAAATGTGCATCCAAAGTCAAAACTTAAAGGGAAGACATTTTGGGACTTGTTTGGGCATCTTTCTGTGTATTTTTTTTCTCTCTCTTTTCTCACTATATTTCTCACCCAAAAAACACAAAAAACACATCAAAATTTATTGATTCTTCTCTCTTCTCCAAAAATACAAGGTAGTGTTCATACCCTCCATCTTCCTCTCCTTGGTTTTATACCTTGGATTTAAGGTATAGGGGTATGGATGTAGCTTTTTGGCTACAATCTATACCCCTTTTCCAACAAAGCTTCATCAAAATTTTTATCCTTTTTTTTTTTTTTTTGCTTAAATAACATGATTTATTACTTTCTTTGGCATGTTTCTTGCTTTATTTGTGCTTCTAGCTTAAATCTCCTTGCTTTTTATGCCTTATGCCATGTTTTATGCTTGAATCTACCTTTTCCATGTGGTGCTTGTGTCTGGATCTACAAGTTTCCATGCTTTCCATGTTTATGGCTTGATTTACATGTTCTACATTAGTCTATATGCCTATCTCCATGCTTGTGCCTAGATTTATGGGTCGCTACGCTTGCTTTTATGCTTTATGCCATGCTCACATGTCTAGACCCATGTGTTTATGCCCATGTTTATATGTCTATATACTTAGATCCTTGTCTTCACATGTTTATGTGTTTGGATTCTTTTTTCACATGCTTAGATCTACATCCTTACATGCTTATGTGCTTAGATCTACATGCTTTCATGCCATATGTCATGTTTTCATGCTTATATCTATCTTTTCTTTGTATTGTTGTTTAGATCTACATGCTTACTACTTGATATCACATTTTTAGCCATGCCTTGCTTAGATCTACATGTTTACATGCATGTTTCTATCCATATATAGATCTATGTTTTCACAAGCTTATGTGCTTAGATCTTCTTCTCTATATGCTCTATGCTATTTCCCATGTCAAATCAATATGCTTGTGTGGTTCTTGCCATGTTTATGTGTTTAGGCCTAGGCTTTGTTTGTCATGCCATGTGCTATTGTAGCCTTTTTGTTCCTTTTATCGCATTTTCTTGTGTTTTGGCCTAATGGTTAGGACCTAATCTAGACCCTATGGTCTTTGTCATCGTCCATACACCAAGGCTCACATCAAAGAGTTTGGATCATCCTATTTGCATGTCTATGCCTTCTTTCTTCTATGTTTTATGCTTGTGCTAGCCTCTCTTGTTCTAGGCTTTGCCATGCTTGACGCCCTTCGCGGGCTTGATCTTGTTTGGTTACATCCGATGCCCATGAGGCCTTGTTTGGATATGACCATTTGGGAGGCATCTTCGAATGCCGGGTTACTTCGTACATACCCTTCCCTTTTTGATCCGTGCGATGCTATGCTTACCATGTTTGTTCGCACCTCCCGTTGGCTTTCTATACATCTTTACGCGCTTGCTCAAATGTCCATACATGAGTCTTGCTTACTAGTGTGTCATCCATGCTTCAACACAATGAAGTTATTAGGTATATCATGCCATGTACCATTCTTCCTCGTCTCTAGAGTATGATGGCCCCTGTTTACTTTTTTGCACCTATATTTTGGGCTATGCTCTAGGGATGTAGGCATTTACTTTCCTACTATATGTGCTTACATTATGCATGATGTGTATATATATATATATATATATATATACATGCTCACCCCTTCCAGTGTGATTGTCACAGTCCATGTCACTTAAGGCAAAGCAATACCTAATTTTCACCTCGAAAGTAAGGTGATATGTCGCTAGATTTTTGCCATGGAAATCTAGTACCTTGCTTGAATGCCTTAGGAAAGCATAGATTAGGACCATACCCATTGAAAAGCCAAACCTCAAACCTCCCCATGCATGCAAAGCCCCAAAGGCCAATGCCAAAATCATGTTTTTATTGCCAATCTCTAAAAATTAAGGTTTTATCAAAACAAAGAATTTTCCTTTGACAGGCGTTGTGGGGTAACTAACACCTTCCCCATACATAACCAAACTTACAGACTCAAATCAAGATTTTTTGCCATCCACATTAGATTAGGAAAAATGTCATTTTTCTTAGCCTAGGATTTGTAATAAAATCAACTAGAAACAGATGACCAATCACACCTTAGAAAAACCCAATGATGTGGCGACTTCACTTACCTTTGGTAATCACCTAAAATTTGGCCATGATTCCTGCCACACCTCCAAAGGTAGACCAACCTTCCTCCACCAAGAGAGAGAGCACCTGAAGCTCCGCACGAACCACACCATTACTAAGAGGGGCCTCCAACGGGTCTTGCATGCATGGAAGCATCGCCATGGTGGGTGGTCCAATGAAGGCAATATGCCTATCCAAAATTAAAAGACAAAACACTAATCTGCCTATCCAAAAATCCTAAGCTCGAGGGCTAGGTTACGGAATGGGAAGTTGTTAGATACCCATTCCGCCCAAACAGAGTTTGGTCTTTTAGTCTCTAATAACCAATATCCTTTTTTGCATGATGTTGAATGATATGTTGCACACACATGACAGACACTTGACAAAAATTAATTTAAATAAATTTGCCTTATGAATGATGTCCTCTTTTAAAATAAAAATCAGACTTGTTGTTTGTAAAGGGTGAGAAAAGAGATTTAAAACAAAACAAAAAAAAAAAAAAAATCAGATCTATTTTGTCTAGTAAAAAAAAATGATTTTTGGTTTATGAAAAACCAGATCTGTTGTTGGAAACAAATAAAAATGACTTTTGAAGGATGATTCACATTCATGAGACAAATTTATCATGCATCGCACAAAAAACTTTAACCTAAATTCAATCCCTTCTTTTGAATTTCAAAATCTACAATTTTATGACAAAGAAAACTTTTTCAAAATAAATCAAATCTGTATTTAATGAAAATACAGACCAGTTTTGAGTTTTAGAAAAAAATCAAATCTGTATTTAATAAAAATAGAGATCAATTTTGAGGTAGAAAAAAAAATTAGATCTGTATTTAATGAAAATATAGATCAGTTTTTGCTAGGACATATGTGGTTCACTTGTTAGGAACATATGTCAATATTTTATGTAGTTGGTTAATCCTTTGACAAAATGCACTTTACTTGTATTTGGGTAGATCTAGGATGTGTTTAATACTTCAAGAAACCTTGTTTCAAGTTTAAGTGTTAAAGTCATGCAAGTCTGTCCAAGAATCAAGTGAGAAAGTGCTGAATTTTAAAGCTCAATAGTTGCTCGACACCTCCTCGACACCTGACTATCTGTCGAGCTCTTCAGCTAATTCTTATCGCAATCTCGATAGCTGGTCGATCGATCGATAAAACTTCTGTCCCCTCAACACCTTCTTGACACCTCCTCGATAGCTATATCTGTTGAGATTCATTAAACCTCGACACCTTCTCGACACCTTCACGACACCTGACATCTGTTGAGGTTACAAGAAATTCAGATTTCTATTTTTGGGCTAAGCTTATGTATTTGAGTAGGGTTTCTTTTTCTCACAACCCTAGACCTATATAAGGCTTATTTTAGAGACCGTTACATAAGATAATACAAGGGAAAACATATGCAAAAGGTGACCGATGCCTTTCTCTGAAAGAAGCTACTGCGTCTTTGCGCCTTAGGGTTTTGTAACCAAGTGCTTCTTGATCTTCATTGTTGATGAAGTGAAGAACTTTGTAACCAACATTCTTCTTCCTTAAGTTGGTGGATTAGTCACGTACTAGGATTCGTGCAAAAAAGTTAGTCACATACTGGGATTCGTGCAAAGGAGTTAATCACGTACTAGGATTCGTGTAACAAAAAGGGTGGCGTTCATATATTGAAGAGTTCAGAGATTTTGAAGCGGTAGAAGGTTTCTGCTGTGAGTTCATCTATAGGAATTGTAGAGTCTAGGGACAAAGGTTTTGTACTAGATCTGAAACTTCTCTTTACTATAGTGGATTTCTTTTCGGGAAGGTTTCCTCCCAGGATTTTTTACTGTAAAACAAGTTTGTTTCATTGGTTTTCCTAGGTGATCATATCTTGTCTTATTTATTTTTTCGCTGCATGATATTGATGTTTGTTTGTTTTTAACAAGTTTTAATTCATAATAAATCTAATTAACAACTTGGGTTTAAAACTTATTAATTCTATCAACCGAGGTCTAAATTTCCCAATAAGTGGTATCAGAGCGGGTTCACTCTGATTGGATTAATTTCCTGAGTGTGATCCATTGACCCCTGTTGTCATGAATAGAGGACAATCTTTATTTATACCTCCTTTATTTGATGGAACTAATTATGCGTACCAGAAGTTCGTATGAAAGTTTTTTTGTAGGCTCTAGATGAACAGGTATGGCAAGCTGTTGAAGTTGGCTGGATTAAGCCAAAGGAATCGTCAGTGGATTAGGATGATGCAACAATCATTGCGGCAAATTATCTTGGGTTTGTAACAACTTGGGTTTGCATCTCTCTTCCTTT
Source organism: Quercus variabilis (assembly GCA_030445155.1). Taxonomy (NCBI): domain Eukaryota; kingdom Viridiplantae; phylum Streptophyta; class Magnoliopsida; order Fagales; family Fagaceae; genus Quercus; species Quercus variabilis. Next base: position 34,957,218 of record CP129455.1, on the reverse strand, counting down.
ATCTTTACCTTTTATTTTCTGTTGTGGATGTGATTATAATTGGCTTAGATTGTTTAGCAATTCTGTATTTAGCTTATGTTCATGTTCCACACATTAATTGTTTGATAATAAGTTTGAATTGATATTTTGTAATTTGGGGTCTAAGTGTTCAAATGTGTTTTACACGCTTTTTGAACTTTCAAAAAGGTGTTAATTTGTGTGATATTTGTCTGGCTTGTGGTATGGAGCCTGAAACAAATCTCCATGTTTTTGTTAAATGTGAAGTAGCTAAGAGAGTTTGGAGATGTTAGTTGGATAGTCCAGTTGACTTGCTGAATATAAATATGGATATTGTAGATATTGCTATGAAAATTTTTGAATCTGGTACATCTAGTGACTTGGAGGTTTTCTTTGGGGTTGCTTGGGCAATATAGTATAATAGAAATAAAATTATGTTTGAGTATTCAAGTCAGATTCCTGATCATATTTAGGGTTTTGCTAAAAAAAATATATTCTTGAGTTTAAAAATGCTTCAATAGCTTGCTCTCAAAGTTTATCTCGGTCAGAAGGAAAGTGGATAGTGCCTCCTCCAGGTGTGTTCAAGATCAATGTTGATGATGCTACATCTGATTTTGATAGAAACTCAAGTGTGGGAGTTGTTATAAGGGATGTAGCTGGTAATGTTCTTGCTACTTGTTGTAAATATCTTCAAGGTCAATATGCTGTGGAGGATGTTGAAGCGCTGGCTATGGACTGTGGTCTTCTTCTTGCCAAAAAGCAAAAGCTATCCCAAATTATCTTGGAATCTGATGCTTTAACAGCTGTTAATAGTGTTTCTGCAGCTGAAACTAGCGGTTGTCTTGGCCATGTTTATCAAGGCATTCTTGGTCTGCTTGCTTCATTTAGTAGCTGGAAAATCAGGCATGTGAAAAGAGAATACAACAAGGTAGCTCATGAGCTTGCACAGTATGCGAGGTAGAAGAAGGAGTCTCAGGTCTGGAGGGGAGTTTGTCCTCCTATAGTGATTCATGTTATTCAGGAAGATGGTATTTAGTTTGTACTGTGCTGAGTTTTCTTTTGACTTTGTTGTACTCTCTTTTCTATTTGGCAATGAGAATTTAGATGTTTGCTTTCAATATATATATATATATAGTTCACATGTAATGAAGCCAAAAAAAAATCATATAGTTTTCACATGAGCTCATGTTGTTATGACAATTCACAAGGTTGCCCAAGATACCTTTTTTATTTTCCAAATGACAACATGGACATTGGCTACCAATTAAGTTCCAGAATGTTACATTAAAATTAAAATTTAAAATAGAGAGCATAATGTTGTGGAATATTTTGTAGTCCTAGCCAATTAAACTTTGACATGTTTATACTTGAAATAACCATGATTTTTCAGGTCTAAACCATTCAAAGAACTATATAAAGGGAAATATTAAAGGTTTTTAAAGTTAGACTGAGGTCGAATTATGATGATGTCATAATTAATTTAATAATTATTTAATATATATATTAAATTAGTAAAAATATAAAAATTGACTAAAATAGTCCAAATAAATACAAAGCTCTATCTTTCAAATGTATTTTTCATAACTTTCATAAAACAAATAAGAAATATTAATTCCTAAGCAAACATAAATTGATTTTGAGTTTTTTTTAGTGAGGGATATGAAATATTTTGTACAGATCAATATCAATATACCGTTTCAAAATTACTATATATATATATATATATATATATATTAATTATCTTAGGGTGAGTTGAGTTTTTTTGTAACTGTGCTTTTTGATAAAATGGTGATTTAAAAAAGTGGGGAACAAAATTAGACTTTTCTTAAAAGCAAAGTATTTAGTAAAAACTGTCAAATAGTACTTTATGAAAAACCTAAGCGTTTATCTAGCACTTATCAAAATTGCAATTTAAGATATAAATTACCAAAAGGATAGACTCCAATTCCTTTCAATATACAGACTATATATATATAGTTACACACACACACACACACATATATATATATATAGTTACAACCATGCACAAGAGTATTTCATAACCATAATCAATGGGAGAAAGGATTTTCTGTGTGTGTGTGTGTATGTTTGGATTATGAGATTTCATGGTCATCAAATTACTTTACCTTTCTCTCAGAGAAAGTTCTGAAGAACATGAGGGAGAGGTAATAGAGATGTCATTGGTGTCCGGCGAGGTGCAAGATTAAGACAAGCTGGTAAAGTGTAAGGCGTTATAGCAAGTCCAACAACATAGTGATTTTCTGAGAATGAGTTGTGTTTTATGGTTGCATTCTTATTTGTACAAATTACAATGTTCACGTACAAATTATCTGTTTAATCTAATAAATTGTTTTTACGAGATTCAGGGTTTGTTTGGACCTGTTTATTTTGTTAAAATTAAAATTTTTTTGTTAAAAGTACTATAGATGAAAGTAAAAGTTAGCTGAAATAGTATAATGATACTCATAAATAGTACCAAAAATAAGCTGAATAGTAAATTAAATTGGCAAAAATAATCTTGCCTCTGTTTGGGATTTGCTTATTTTGCTGAAAGTACGGTAGATAAAAGTAAAAGTTAGCTAAAATAGTACAATAAAATCCATGAATAATACCAAAAAGTACAGTGAGATCCATGAATAGTAGCAAAAATAAATTGAATAGTAAAATAAGCTGGCAATTTCATCCATACCAAACACACACTTAATAAAAAAGTAAGAGAGACATTAAGGGTCTATTTGGATACTGCTTATTTTATTGAAACTGAAAACTTAGGCTGTGTTTGTTTTGGTGGTAAATGATTTCAGGAAATCATTTACCACCTCAACCCACTGTTTGGAAGACACGGAAAATAAGGATTTCCAGAAAATATGCTTTAGTTGACCAGAATTTTCCCCTTTGACCTGGAAATGATTTTACGGTTATATTTTCCCTTCAAATCATTTCCGGAAAAGAAAGAGCGAGAGAGAGAACGAACCACCGAGTGAGAAAGAGAGAGCGAGAGAGAGAACGAACCAAACCGACTGAGAGATCCACCACCACACCCCATCGCCGGCGTCTACGAGCCTTCGACTTTGTCAGCGCCGCGAACGAACGAACCGACGAACCCACGATCTTTGACTTCGCCGGCGAACCTAGAGCCCAGATCACCACTGAAGACCGATCCACCGAAGATCGCACCCCACCGTCGAACCCACGAGGCTTCGACCTTCGGCCTAGAGCTCGTCGTCGACCTAAACCTAGACAGCGACCCATCGCTCTCTCTTCCTCGATCTTGTCGACGACTCAGTTTTGTTTTTTTAAAATTTGATTGTTGTTGTTGTTGTTGTGTTATTGTTGCCAGAATTTGTTGTTGTTGTTGTTGTGTTGTTGTTGCCGGAATTTGCTGCTGGAATTTGTTGTTAAATTAGCTGTGATGTTGACATTTTTTGTAATAAAATTTTTTTGGATGCTGAGAAAATGTGAAAAAATTGTAGGAAAATAGCATTTTCCTAATAGAACCAAACACATGAAAATATTTTCCACAACAATTTTCATAATACTACCAAACACTTGAAAATATTTTCCTTTTCCTGAAAATAGCATTTCCAGAAAATAGGTATTTTCCGGAAAATATTTTATGGGAACCAAACGGACCCTTATTGCTGAAAGTACTGTAAATAAAGATAAAAGTTATTTGAAATAGTATAGTGGAACTCATGAATAGTACTAAAAAGTACAGTATGGTTCATAAATAATAGCAAAAATAAATGAAATAATTTATAATTTTATTACTTCCCAAACACATACTAAGATTTGCATGAAAATTATAAATTATTTTACTATCAGTTTATTTTTATTACTCCTTCCATCCCAATTTGTTTGTCCTATTTGAAAAATCAAATTTTTTAAGAGAACGTCGCTTATTATATTGTCTGCCTTATAAAAATGTATAAGTTTACAAAACTACCATTAAATAAATTTATCGGTTTTTTATTTTTAAATGAGTTATTCTTAACGAGGCAACTAAAATGGTGCCCCAATTAGATTGATTTTTTTAAAATATTTGTTAGATTTTTTTTTAAATAGTTTTAAAAATAAAATATGGGTATAATAAGAACATTAGTAAATTAATGACTTTTATATTTAGAAACAAGATAATATTTTGAGACATTTCATAAAAGAATAGAAGACAAACAAACTGAGACAGAGAAAATACTATTTATAAATCTTATTGCACTATTTTAATTAATTTTTACTTTTATTTATAGTATTTTTAATAATAAAATTTCAGCATATTCGAACCGACCTTAAATAGGCAAGAATTTCCCATGAGATTTTTTTTTTTTTTGAAGCTTTTTTTTTTTTTGAAGCTTCAACAATGGCGGATATTGACTCAACTTATTTGTGAGCCCCAATAAAACTTCCACATTTTCCATGAATATTTAAAAATAAATAAATAACAAAATCTAGAAGAGTGGGAGGCAGCTGGAACCTAAGAGCATTGGTGACCACTCATATGAATCTTATTGCATTTTTTGATATTATTTATGAGTCTTATTGCACTATTTTAATTAACTTTTATTTTTATTTATAATATTTTTAATAATAAAATTTCAGCATATTCGAACCAACCTTAAATAGGCAAGAATTTCCCATGAGTGTTTTTTTTTTTTTTTTTGGAAGCTTCAACCGTGGCGGATATTGACTCAACTTTTTTGTGTGAGCCCCAATAAAACTTCCACATTTTCCATGAATATTTAAGAATAAATAAATAACAAAATCTAGAAGAGTGGGAGGCAGCTGGAACCTGAGAGCATTGGTGACCACTCGTTTGAAATGTAATGGTACAAAATCAAAGTCCATGAAAATGTTCACCTCAAAAAAAAAAAAAAAAGTGAAAATGTTATGCGGCTTACAGTAAATCGCTCAAGAAAATGTTAGGTTATTTTTAGTAATATTGTTTAAGTTTTGTAAAAATACTTTTGTGAAAATATGTATAGAAATACATGTGTCGTGGTATTTAACCTTACGTTGTTTAAACACGGTTCTCAAATGTACCTTAACGTCTATAGCTCACATTAGAACATTGAGCAAACCAGAGAGAGAGAGAAAAGAAAATAGTAATAAACAACAGAATGCAGAAAGAACGAGAGAGAGAAGAAGATTAAGAAGAAACAGCACAAACAACGAAAGAGGGAGAGAGACAAAGAAGAAGAAGAAGTGGTTGAAGTTTCTACTTAAGCCGGTTTTTGGGATTAAAAAACCTCTTTAGTGAACGGTTCACGGTTAGCCTGGTTAGAGCGGTTCGAGTTTCAAATGATAACTTTGTAAAGCCCACAGTTTTTTGACTCGTACTGTTTGATCATCACCCTCTTTTAAGTTTTCTGGTGTCACTACCAATAAGTTCATGTAGCAGCACAGAGAGAGAGAGAGAGAGGTACTGGGTTGATTGGGAAGCAAGAAAAGGGTCATTTAATGAAGGAGACCGCGTTATAAGGGCAACAACAACAAGAAAGCAGGAGTGTCAGTTTGGCGTGCATGACTGAGCAAGTATAAATGGTGAGTGTAAATGCTCTTAAAATTGAACGAGTACCATCTTAATTTCAAGGGAAAATTATTGAGAAAAGAGAGTAGGGTGAGTTTAAAAAGGAAAAAAAAAAAAAAATATATATATATATATATATATTGTGCTCAAAAAGAAAGTGATAGATTTCACCAAAAAAAGGAAGTGGTAGATAGTGTTGGGACTAACAAGAAAGAAAGAAAAGAATAGTAGTGATGAAACATTTCGTAACAGCTTCGCTTTTACTTTTAATCTGAGTCTGTGGTTTCTACTTGGGGTTTGTATGCAGAAACTGTGAGAACCAGCTCATTTTCTGATAGGCTCTTTTGGGTTTATTTGGTTCCTTATGCTTTTGGTTTTACTTGTGTGGTGGGGGTTACTCCTCAAAAAGTCACTCCAGACTTTAAAGTAGTTTACTTCTCATGCATATAGGCCTCAAAGGTTGTGTCACTGTTCCACTGAACTCTTTCTGAGCCTTGACGCAAAAAGATTGGAACTCTAGCTAGTGTAAGATTTGGGCAACCTTTCTTTACAACTCTCTCTCTCTCTCTCCTGGCCTTTCTCCCTCATTCTTTTAACTTTCTTTGATTGGTTTACCAACTAATAGAAAAAAGGAAAAGAAAGAAAGGAAAAGGACTCGAACTTGGCATGACTTAAGCTTAATTAGGCATTATTGCATGTAATTGGTTACTAGTACTCTATACATACAGCTTTGTGAATTTGATATATGGGTATTGGGTTTTGTTGGGGTTTACACGGAGAGTGGCTTTTGGGGCTTTGTCTTTGCGTTTCCATCATGATATTAGGCATATTTTTCTTCATTGTGGGGTTTTAGATTCTTACCATTATCGACACCATAAACATGATCTTCAGCTTCAATATTTTACTAGATTTTCTGTGATATATTCTGATGGATTCCTCAGATTTTTCAGTTAAATTTTGTAGGTGAATTTGTTGCTGGTAATTAACGTTTAGTTGTTCATTACAATAATCAACTTTGTTTTAATTTTTAATTTTTTTTCTCTGATCTCTCACTCTCTCTCACATATTTATTCCCATTCTGTGCAAAAATAAAGAGAGATGCTTGTTGTCTACCGTTTTGGTGGTTTCTTCAACTGATACCGAGATGCTGTTTTCTGTTGCAGGTTTTTTGTTTTTCAAACTTCAACGGTTAAATAATTCATACACAAAAGTTGATTTGTATATTGTTGTGTTTGGAACTTGAAGCTTTAAAGGTCACAAAAGGGTCTAGCGGTATGAATTCTTTAAAAAATGGAAAAACAAATGTAACAAAGTGATCAGCAAGTGAAGGGAAAAAATAATATATATATATATATATATATATATATAACGAGAAAGAGTGAGGTGGAGTCAGATTTGTGCTTGTGGGTGTTACTGATTTGAGAAATATTTTAGTCTTAATAGTCTGTTGGTTATGTCTCCTTGGCTAACTGGGTGCGCCCGGGCTCCGTGGGCTTTGCCGCCGACCAAGGAAACAGCCTCTTATTTGGCTCTCTTGGCATTGAAGAGAACCTTTTGTTAAAAAATTGTACAAACCCCATCTTGTGTTTCCCTTTATCTCTTTCTCTCTCTTACTCAGACTCACTTCTTTCTTTTGCCTCGGTTGTTGTCAAAGATTCTTCACTCTCATAGTCATACTCATACCCCCACAAGCATATATCCTCACCTCTCTTTGAGATCCTTCTTTGGAGACCAGGGAACTTACTTGGGTTGGGTTGCATTCACAAATCTGGTCCCCACACCCTGGGAGTATTCCTTTCTATTTCTGGTACTTTTTCTCGATTGTGGGTTGGGGGGGGGGGGGGGGGGGGGGGTGTTATTTTTGCTCACTTATTAGAATGTGTGGTGGTGACTCTGAGGTATCTGATTTAGGCATTTAGTACTACAAGTTGAGTGTCGAAGAAGGTTAGTTTTAAAGGTATAAGGGGGCCGGGGGTGAAGCAAGCTGATCTTTTTTTTTTTTAGCTTTCAAAGATGAAGTTTATGAAGCTTGGATCAAAGCCAGATTCCTTTCAGACTGATGGGAACAATGTCAGGTGAGAGATCATTTGGAGCTTTATTTCTTTTCTTTTGAAAAACATGGTTGCTGATGGTGCTCTTTTATGTTTGATGCATTTCAGTTTGTCTTGCAAAAGCCGGTTATGGATGGTTTTGGCTCTTTCAATTGTCTCTCTCTTCATTAAGATTTCTCTTCATATGACCTCTTTTGTATTAGATTTACATTATTCTTTAGTAGATTTGCAGCTGAGCACATACTCACCGTACTGTAGCAGTTTAATGGAAAAGTTTAAATTTTGAGTTATATTCACAGATGCATATTACTATGTAGATACACTCTGCCCAGGTAAATAGTTGTTTCGAGTTTTATTTCCTGCTCCCAGTGGAGGAACTGCTAACATATTCATTGCCTAATTGAAATTAGGGCTTATTTATAAATAAATGTTGCTGGGTTTGAAAGTTCCTGTTAGTTTATTTTTTTTCTTTTTGAGCTTGCCCATTTTATGGCCCACATTTGTACTCATTTCCTGTACTTTTGATATTGACGTTGAATTTTGATGATTTATTTCACTTTGGCATTTGAGGTTTGAAGAATGGTGCCCTATTTTCTTATTTCTAACTTCTAACTACATTAGGACATAAGAAAATTCACTGCTTTTTTAAATTTTAAATTTTTATAGTTGTTCTAAATTTTCTTCGGAAGATCTTGATTTCACATTTTGGATTGTTTGCTGCAGGTATGGTAGTATTATTTTTCCAGTACCTCCTCAGTTGGCATTATTGACAATTGAATGTGATGGGATTTTCTTAGAATATTATTGTATTAATCCAGTGAATAAATTGTTTTTGAGTAATTCATCAAATATATATATATATTTACTTGAAACTTTGGGTTTATCAATCAAGCAAAGTTGAGGAGTATGGATCTGATCCTTGGTATAATTATTAGCAAATTGGTGTCACATGTACATATATTAGGAACAGCTATCCAACTTGAGTTAAGATAGTATGATTGAAGTCTTTCCCTTCTCAGGAATGCTGTGGGGGAAAATGTGACCCTTGTGACTGCAAACCTCATATTCTTTTAATAGACCACAGATGGTAACTATGAGGTTAAACTAGGTACTTTAATTTAACTTTCATACAGATAACTTGAGCCTGGTGCATTTGAAACCACATAAGTCTAGCAATATCACTTTTTGGAAAGTATTTGAAGTTTCACTCTGAATTCCTATCACTTTATGATTATAGTCTTGCAATATCTCAGTATTGGGTCTGTTTTGGAATGTTTCCTCTGGTGAAGTGGATTCCTTGTATTAGTTTAATGCTTGTCCAGTTGGCTGGTCAAATGAGAGGTACCCCGTTTAGTATAATTTCTTCAATTGAAATTGCAGGGTATTTGACTTTAATGCAAGATTTAAAATAGATGATTTTCTTCTAGTAGTTATCCATTCATTGCTGGACTAACACATGTTTGATTATATAGTTGATGTTAAAGCAATGATATGGTTGGCAAGAACAAGACCTTGAGAGTTTTTACATGGAAATGCGAAAAAGTTTGAATGAGTTGTTATTCCTTGCTTATTAGTGAACTTTCCCATGTAGGTAACATATAAAGATAGTGTAGGAAGGTCTGTTGATGAGATCAGATATTCTTCATCCTTTAGAACAATATACCTTTGTTCATGTTGAAAGTTTTTTTTTCTTTTTTTTTTTTTTTTCTTTTTTTTTGTCTTTATAGTTCTCAGTTCATTACGAGGAGCATAACCATGTGCAGGTATGTGGCAAGTGAGCTGGCAACGGACATCATTCTTATTGTAGGGGATGTAAAATTTTATCTTCACAAGGTACAATATTCTTTGGCCGAGTAATTGGATATGTAATGAAGATAATTTTTTTCAATGTCGTTGCCGTCATCGTTGTTGTTGTTGTTGTTGTTGTTGTTGTTGTTGTTGTTGTTGTTGTTGTTGTTGTTGTTGTTGTTGTTGTTGTTGTTTTTTTTTTTTTTTTTTTTTTTTTTTTTTTTTTTTTTTTAATTTCTTGCTCTTGCACCTGTATCACTGTCCTTGATTTGTAGAATTTTTATGATTAATAAAGGGACCCTAGCTACTTATGCAACATTAGTAATCTATTACACTGGTTGATCCCTATACAAGAATCTGCTACAGTTGTTTCTATTTTTACATTTTTATTCCACTTCCCTATCCTTCTCTGGAAAAAGTACATGCTTGGTTGCTTATATATAAAAGGCTCTAAATTAATTCCAGCATCAGAGTTCTCACATGCTTGTGGAGCAGGGCTTAAATTTTAAGTGTGATAAACTATTTTGTTTAATGAAAATACTAATGTCTAATTTATTACTGGATAAAGATTATTAAAATAGTACTAGAATCCACTTAGTTGATAACTGCCTGATCGTTTTATTATAGTAATCAAATTGTAGACATGGTGATCAAGGCACGGAATCAAAAAGTTTGTTAAGAGGCATTGGTGGGACAAGTGACTACCTTCAACTTATAATTTTAGAACTTGGCCACTTTGGTCTCTAATTTACAGCTTCAATGATAAACTGAGCAGACGGGCAAACATTACATGGCTCAGCTCGGTTCAATTGCACTCATAATAATGCATGTGAATACGTTGTGCAAAATCTTTATTGTCTGATTCCAAATTATGAATTATCTGTTATGTAGTTTCCTCTACTGTCAAAGAGTTCCCGATTGCAGAAGTTGGTTGTTACCACTAATGAAGAGAACACCAATGAAGTTCAAATTTCTGACATTCCTGGTGGACCTGCAGCGTTTGAGATATGTGTGAAGTTTTGTTATGGCATGACTGTTACCCTCAATGCTTACAATGTTTTTGCAGCTCGATGTGCAGCTGAGTACCTAGAAATGCATGAGGCCATTGAGAAAGGGAACCTCATTTACAAGATTGATGTCTTTCTTACTTCTAGCATTTTCCGCAGCTGGAAAGATTCAATCATTGTTCTTCAGACTACAAAGTCTCTCTTACCATTATCTGAGGATTTGAAGGTGGTTAGCAACTGCATTGATTCTATAGCTACCAAGGCCTGTGTTGATGTTTCCAAGGTTGACTGGTCCTATACCTATAACCGAAAGAAGCTCCCAGAGGAAAATGGGAATGATCTAAACTGGAATGGTGTTAGAAACCGTCTGGTGCCTAAGGACTGGTGGGTTGAGGATTTGTGTGAACTTGAAAATGATCTTTATAAGCGAGTTCTAATGATTATTAAAGCAAAAAGGATAGTTTCTAATGATGTGATTGGAGCAGCCTTAAAAGCGTATGCTTACAGAAGGTTGCCAGGTTTCAGCAAGGGTGTGATTCAGTCTGGAGATATGATAAAGCATGAGTCAATAGTGGATACAATAGTGTGGCTATTGCCTGCAGAGAAAGGCTGTGTCTCTTGTAGCTTCCTCCTAAAGTTGTTGAAAACCTCCATTTTGATGGATTCAGGAGAAATGGCTAAGGATGAGCTGATAAGGAGAATAGGACAGCAACTGGAGGAGGCTTCTGTAAATGATCTTTTGATACGAGCATCAGAAGAGGAAACAACAATGTATGATGTTACTACAGTGCAGAAAATAGTTCAAGAGTTCCTAATGCAAGATCAGAATGCCGAGATTGAATCATTAGAAGATAGCCATGAACTTCAGGAAACAAGGAAGCCAGGGATTTTGTCAGATGCTTCCAAGCTGATGGTGGCAAAATTGATTGATGGATACCTTGCCGAAATTTCTAAGGATGCCAACCTACCTTTGTCAAATTTTGTTGATCTTGCTGAGATGGTGTCTGATATCTCTCAGCCGGCTCATGATGGGCTTTACCGCGCCATTGACATGTATCTAAAGGTAAGCGTAAATTTTAACAGTGAACATACATTAAGTGGAAAATTTCATGTTGTAAAACATGCTGTGCATTTTAGTGTATTAGTGTTCCACACTAGAAATTTGTTATATAGTAAAGCACTGCTCAATTCTCACTGATGTTGAATTGATGTGTAACCTGGATGTTTTTGTTACAAAAATACTAAATAAAGTTGTATTCTTCACTGTGCCTTAATGCAGGAGCACCCTGGGATCAGCAAGAGTGAGAGGAAGAGGATATGCAAGCTGATGGACTGCAAGAAGCTCTCAGTTGATGCATGCATGCATGCTGTGCAAAACGAGAGACTCCCATTGCGTGTAGTTGTGCAAGTACTCTTTTTTGAGCAGGTTAGGGCGGCTGCATCATCAGGCAGCAGCACCCCTGACCTACCCAAAGGCATTAAGGAACTTAATAGTGGCTCTCACGGGAGCTCAAGGTCAGCTACAACTAACACAGAAGAAGACTGGGATGCAGTTGCCACAGCTGAGGAGCTCAAAGCCCTTAAAGGGGAGCTAGCTTCTTTAAGGTTGGCTAATGGAGTGGGAGGTAGTGAAAGAAATGGAAATGGAGATGGTAAAAGTAATGTGGACAAAGCTGCTATAAGTAAAATGAAAGGGCTGCTCAAGTCAAAGAAGATCTTTACAAAGCTTTGGTCGAGCAAAGCGGGGCAGGGTGAGAATAGTGGCTCAGATTCATCAGACAGTCTTGGTTCTGCCAACCCTGAAGAAGTTAAATCAACCCCTTCCAGAAATAGGAGGCATTCTGTGTCTTAGTTGCGAACTACATAAATAGTGTTGGTGGGTTCTTTCGGCCTTTTGCTTTCTTTAATGACATTAGAAACTTCACTAGTAGTGCTTATCGTTTTAATTTAGCAAAAATGAAGCGCATATAGTTTTTGGACTAAGAGTTTAGAGTTGTTTTGCTGAAAATCTTGTCACTTGATTGAATAAAAAGAGAAGGGTAATTGTATATAAGACAGATGCTCAAAGAGGTAAGAGCTCTTGCCATTCATGGTGTCTGTCCATCAGTCTTAATAGGATACATGCTATTACATGAACAAAAATCCTCTTTTATAGCCTATGTTTTTTCAGCATTTTGAACATGGGTTATTTGGAAGGGACCGTACCTCGAAAAAATAACATTAAAAAAAAATTGTATTTGGAAAAAGCGTGGTTTCAAAAGGGGGTACCAAATGGGTCTCTGTTTTTGCCGTTTAAATTTCGTGAAGAAAAGAAATTTTGTTTTTTTGAAAGTTGTGAAGAAAAGAAAATGATAATTTGTTAGATTTTGATTGGTGGAATGTAGAATAGACTGTACACATTGCACTAAAGAATTTTTTTTTTTTTTTTTTTCTATGACACGTCAAGGGCACTCATCTCTTTTAGCTACATGAGCACTTTGGTGACATATACTATACATTCATGACATTCTAACTTTAGAACACTAAATGAGTTTTGAAGAAGGTTTGCAAACCAATGAAAACATCACGTGGATCAGATGAAAAGATGCGGGTCCAATTTAAAATAACCTGTATACATAACAAAGGAAAAGGGGGAAGAATCCATCTACATTTAAGGGCAAAAACACTTTACAAGAACAAAAAAAACCCATACAAGTCACATACAAGTTACAGTCAAGTAACTTGAGGAACACACCTAAATTCACGATATGCTAAAGTGTCATTTTGTAATTGGTATATTTAAATAATTTTTTAGCAAGTACCCGTCATGTTCCAAAATCCAATTATAAGTTGATATTCAAGCATTTTGTGAACTTGGATTTAGAGTGAACTCGGATAGTGTGACACACTCTATCCGAACTCAAATTTTAGAACTCTCTAGGGTCCACAAAAATGGAAAGTCCAGGTTGGGATTTGGTCCAATCACCAACAGGCCCATCACTATAATGCCCCGCAAGTCTTTTGATGCACCATACATCTTCAGCGCAAGATAGCCTCTTCCAATGTGGTATTGCTAACCTCAACGGGTCCCCACTTGCCACCTCAGTCACCAACACCCCACAATCATTAGCTTTTGCCAAGTTATGCGTGTGGCCACACAAGGCCTTCATCAAACCCCCTACACGTGGACCTTCACCTCCTAACCCATACATAAAAAGCAACCCAAATGGCCTAAACACATCAGGAACCGAAGGCACTTCCAACCACGGTAACGCCTTGTCCACCACGCGTGTAGCCTTAGCTGCCAAGCGCCGTGCACGTGACGCGCCTTTTATTTCTAACGTAAAAACCTCCTTACAATTCCAAACACTCATAATTGCCCATGACTTGGGCGGGTCACATAAGAACTCATTCCAACCCGGCCATGACTCAGCCGAGAATGACCCTCTTGGGATAGCTAAGTAAGTACCCAGATTGAGTTTATTATTGAGAATCCTATCAATGTCTCTGGGGAAGAACTCGGTGGTGGAGAATCGACGACGATAGAGCCTCTCTGAGTCAGATGGGGTGAGTTTGATTATTGTAACTCGGCTAGGGAGCTTGACTTGGTGAGCAAACACAGGTTGGACCAAAATTGATGGGGTTCGAAACTTAGTGTAATCACATTTTTGCGTGAAAAGATTAAGGGAGGGTTTGTTATCATTATCAGTGGCTATGTATGAGTACTCAACTCCATTTTTAATGAACCACTGCTCCATTTCCTTAACCAGCTTCAACCCAATACCTTTTCTCCTGTGACATGAACAAAGATATCGAAAAAGTTAATAATATGATGCAAAGAGTTACAAATAAAAAAACATCAAACCTAGATTGAAAAAAGTGGTAATAAGCCCAATTTGTTACACTAATTTTTTTTGTTATTTATTTATTTATTTTTCAAACATGTGAAAGAAATATTTTAATTTCTTTCCTAGAAATCTATGCATAAAAGAGCAAAGGAAAGTGTGAGTGCAATTTGGTATTATGGAAGTACCTGTGAGAAGGAGAAACTCGGAGACCTAGAACGTAAGCGAGTTTGGTGCAAATGGGGCTGAGTTTTGGAGTGTCTATATTGTTGTTCTTACACTTATTGCCATTTCTGGTGAGCTTTGTGGAACAAGTGACGGTTTTGATGCAACCCCTAATCATTCCAACAATCTCTTTCTCCGAATTATCACCCACCATCTCAGCTACCTGATGATCATATAGTTATTTGAAGATAGATATAGAAGAAAAAGAAAAAAAAGACCCATCTCGAAAACAAAATGGAAAACGTATTAAGCAATGGGAGAGATGATAGAAATGGAGAGAAAATCAAGGGGTGCAATACAAAATATCCATATATATATATATATATACCAGCATGAGGAAAGAAGGTGAGTGGCGGATTCTGGAAATAGGGTCACCTAAAAGATTGGTGAAGAGAGACATTTGGCCTGTTGGACCAACCTCACACCTTCTCTCTATGTCTTCAACACTTGGAATGTCCTTGCTTGCGTTGAACTCTCTCACTTCTATTACTTTATTCTCCTCCATTCACTACCCAAAGACAAAAATCACTCACAAGAAACAAAAGCTATTGAAGTACTAGAATTATAAAAACAGAATTTTTTTTTTTTTTTAGTTTGTTTAGTACTGAATACTAGGTGAACAAATAGGATCAATTTTATAGCTAGTGTGCGAGTACTCATGGACTCCCAAAGACATTGAACCGTTGCGGCTACTAAATTAATGCTGATCGATTCCACTTCTTCTCTGTTATAATTTCTTGGTACGGATGTTAATGATTGGTGAGAGAGAAAGAAAGGGTTTTATTAATTGTGCCTACCTTTAATATACATATTTCTAGCTCATAACCTTTAACACACATATTTGATTATTCCAAAACAAACATACACACATAATTTGAACCAATTTATTTACTCAGAACGATATGGTCATGGTATAAAAAAGCATATTCCTAAGTAATGAAACACAAAGCTATCCTTTTATTATTAGTTGAGCATTATTGTGTAAAATAGACTAAGGGTAATCTATCTTAACCTTAAGATAGTTTAATAGTGGAACCAAGCATGCCACTTTTGGGCATAATAATCTTGTCCAGGAGAATTATCAGTTAAGAGGCGAATAATTTAGAGACAAGTGTCGAGAGAGAGAGTGAGTGGCGATGGCGGCTGTGACTGTGGCTGTGGCTGCGTAAACCTTTCCCATTTTAATTAATTTCTTGAGGAAGATGCGCAGCAATCATTCTCTCCCACACCCACACCCACACTAGGGAATCCATATTAAGCTTTTATGACTTCCTTTCCTTCTTGATTTGTGTAACGTGTAACTCTCCCTCCCCTTCAAATACTTATTGCTATTTCTCTCTCGTCATACTTATTCTCCTGCGTAAGGTCCTAGTTTTTCTCTTCCTTTTTGGGTTTGATTTCATTTTTCTCATACATCAATGGGGCCTTTCCAGATCCTAGTTTCTACTGCTCATTCTCCCACTAATTATTTTATCCATTTATCAAACTTTTGCATCTATATTTTAAACTCATTCGTACCATTTTTAAGCTATAATAATATTTTTTTTTTGAAGTATTTCGATTATTAAATAAAATTTTAAACTTAGGATTTCATTAAGATTTCAAATTTAGAACCTGAGATCTTGTAAACTAGCTCCCAATCATTTTAGAATTCTATTAATAGATGCCCTTAAGACAATTGTTAATAAACCACTTTAGAAAAGTTTTGACACAACTTTGATAGAAAATATAAAAAGTTGTTATTTTTTTTTCCAATAAAAAATTTCTAAAAATATTTTTTAAACCAATGCCCTGAGGGCAAATGTTAACTTCGCCCATCTTTTTATCATCGATCATTAAAATTATTAGATTTTTAATATTTTATTTTATTTATTTAGGTACACTTGTATAAAAGGATTTTTTTTTTTTTTTTTTTAATAATTCAATATAGTTAGGAGAATGGAGATTTGAACCATGAATGTAATATTCAAGAAGTGACAACCGGTTGAGCTACGAGACTCTTTTAACCACATGTGTAAAAAAATTCAAAGTATGATTACTACTTAAATCTTCTAAATTTATTATAAGCATAAACCAAGGACCCCAACCTTCTTGGGAAAGGTGTTTCTATCTTTTCTTTCAAGACACCCATCATTTTAAGTATTTTTAGAATATTAGTCTTAAATTTAGGAAAATATTATAATAATAATAATAATAATAATCCATAGGTAGACTTAGATTCCTACATTACTATTAATTATATTTAGTAGTTTTGTAATGTTACGATCTTTGATTTGATGATTCGATGTTACAATAAGAACATTCGCATTAACTTGTGTAAAAATATTTTTTGTTTATTTTAAAATAAGAACTTACATTTCTATTTTACATAACTACTTGTCAAAAATAATTTCATCAAACCTATTTTAGTGGGTTCTAGTTAGTTTAGCTAATAAAGTCTCTGATGGTTGAATAAGAGATCTAGGGTTCAATCTCCGTCTACACGAAAAACCAATTGGTGTCTTAATCTGATGATAAATAACTATCATCAGAAGCGGATGTTATAGGTTGAAACACTTTATAAAAAAAATAAAAAATAAAAATTGTCTATTTTACATTCCATTTCATTAAAAAATTCTATCTCTCTCTTTGTATATATCAAATTTTTCATTGGAAAGTACATATGTAGCTTCAAAATAGACACAATTTTTATCCAATTTAGATTTGGAATGAGTGAATGCCTAGTTGAAGTTGACACAAAATTATTGAATATGAGAAGTGTGAAATTTCGATTATTTTTCAATCAACTCTTAATTGATCGAGAATTGGACATACAATTATGTGTTTTAATTGAATTGAGTTTCTTTGTTTCAAAATCATATTGAAGTCTAATATATAAAGGCTTATTTTCTCATGACCTTCTAGAGGGGCTAGAGAAGAAGAAAAAGAGAGCAAAACAAAGAGAAAATCAAAACCTCCATCCTGTAGTGAACCTGCTAGTACAAAAAGAGATATTCCTTCGATCGGATGGTTTCAGTTGGTGTGATCAAATTTGAAACTAGAGAGCCAAAAAACCTAATGCTAATGCAGTATTCAAATCTTCAATTATGGTCCTTGGATTGGGTCAAAGAATCTAGTCATGATCAAGAAAGAAGGTTCGTGAAAGGGGTTCATGTACAAGGAGTTCTGAAGTTCTAGAGCTGGTGTGTGGTCAAGTATTTCTTCCTACAGTGAATTGCTTTATACTTTTATTGGGGTAGAGGTACCTCATAGCGGTTTTTCTTTTGGAGTAGTTATTCATTGATTTTCCATTTCATCACTATATCGCGGTGTCTTATATTTTTATTACTTATATAATTTTGCTTTATATTTTGTGACTCATTGTTTTGTGGTTGTTGATATTTTATATTTGGAAAAAGTTAATGAATGCTTTAATGACATTGGCTTAAAAAAAAAAAAAAATTCAAAATTTTTTTTATGGGAAGAGAAAAAAGTAATTAATTTTTTTAATAACTTTTTATATTTTTCATAAAAGTGAAATTAAAACTTTTTTAAAATGATCCATTAACAAATACCTTAAGGCACCTATTAACAAGACTCTTGATACTTTTGGCCACATAATTGACTAATTGAACGTAGGGTTTAGGGTCCTTGGATTGGGTCAAAGAATCTAGTTGTGATCAAGAAAGAAGGTTCGCGAAAGAGGTTCATGTACAAGGAGTTCTGAAGTTCTAGAGCTGGTGTGGGGTCAAGTTTTTCTTCCTATAGTGAATCTTTTTATACTTTTATTGGGGTAGAGGTACCTCATAGTGGTTTTTCTTTTGGAGTCGTTACTCATTGATTTTCCATTTCATCACTATATCGCGGTGTCTCATATTTTTATTACTTTTATAATTTTGCTTTATATTTTGTGACTCATTGTTTTGTGGCTGTTGATATTTTATACTTGGAAAAAGTTAACGAATGCTTCAATGACATTGATTTAAAAAATATTTTTAAAAACTTTTTATAGGAAGAGAAAAAAGTAATTAATTTTGTTAATAATTTTTATATTTTTCATAAAAGTGAAATTAAAACTTTTTTAAAACTTTCCATTAGCAAATACCTAAAAGACCCTGTTAACAAGACTCTTGCTACTTTTGGTCACATAATTCACTAATTGAACTTTTTTTTTTTTAAAGGAATCGGCTAATTGAACTTAGTTATTAAATCTACTGCATAATTATCTTTCGGCTCTAAACAAGATTCTTTTCACTAGTCTTTTGGCAATCCACTTAGTAAGACAAGGATTGAGCATATGTTGACCTTTACTAAACACGTGTGTGTATTGAGGGATACAGAATTGCAATTAATATAATCAAATGACAATAGGATGCATCCACTTATTTACCAAACCCTATAAGCTATAACCTCGAAAGCTAAACCTTAAACTCTTAACGCTAAACCCTAACCCCTAAAACCTCAAACCTCTAAATTTCTAAAACCCCAAGACCCAAAACCCCCTCTTAAAATCTCCAAATCTCTAAAAATTCAAACGGAAAAGATAATGGAAGTTCTAAGGGAATTAGTTTAGGAAATATTTATAGAAACTTTTTATGGAAAAAGAAAAAATAATTAATTTTTTCACAACTTTTTATATTTCTCATAAAATTTGTATCAAAATTTTCCTCAATTGGTCTATTAACCCATTAACCAGACCCAAGTTCTAAAATAAATAAATAAATAAATAAAAATTACAAATCCCTTAACCCCAAAGTCTAAAATCTAAAACCCAAAAAATTTAAGCCCTTAACACAAATTTTTTTTTTCCAGATTAAGATGTGGAATTTTTGTGTTCCTATTGGAGCTCAATATTCTGTGTAGACAATATTCCTTGATTAATGAGATTTTGGCTAAGTTTGATTAATTATTATCAGAGCATGAAAAAGGTGCAGATAAAATTAGATATTGCAATTATCTATCCTGTGGTAGAGAATACATGCAAAATAGGTTTACATGTTGTAATTGTCATAATTTCTTTCATTTCAGTAGGGGTGGCAAAATTGTAAATGACCCGTGAACTCGACACAACACGACACGATACAAAATTAGCAAGTTATGGGTTAAGGCATAATGGGTTCTTGTCATATTTAGTTTGACATGACTGACTTGTTTAATAAACGGATTGGGTTAGTGTTCAGCACATAGAACCCGTTTGACCCATCTGACCCGTTTAATTAAATGACATTTTACCAATATATCTTCAAACTCTAGGTATATAAACTTATTAGTTATTATGGTTTATTTTCTTTGACATATTGTGATTGATTATTTATGATATTGGAATATGCTTTAGTTTTGAATGATTAATTTGTAATGCAGTTACTCGTTAATTCTGAATTATATATTAAAAATATTTACTTGTTTGATTTTTCATTTTTTTTTTTTCATTTTGATAAAATCAGAAAAATAGGTTGACATGACTGGTCCGTTTAATCAATGGGTCAAGTTAGAATTGAAGAATCTTAACTCATTTAATAAACAGGTCAGGTTAGTATTGACCTATATAGTCGGATACTTATGAGTTAACATGACACAAACCTGATATGCAAACACGAATTGCCACCCTTACATTTGAGATAAACCGAATATAAATGGAAGTCACGGGTACATCAATGCAAAAGCTTTATTGCACATCATCTGATGATAACGTTCAAAGTTGATATATTGGGATGTAAAAAGACATGATGCTTAAAAATTTGAAATTTGAGGATATTTATAGTGGGGCATACTAAAAAGGAGAAAAGCGATCTAATGTTGGGGTTGATCTATTTAATAAACACATAAACTAATGAGTGGTGTTTATTACACACAAGCACAATTTGCAATAAAATTATGACTTCAAGTATACCGTTGTGTGTGCAAGAGTGTGTACAACAACAATTATCCGAAACCATTATCTAAAACCTTGACAATTGACATTAACAATCCCTGTTAGTCACTTAAGTGAGCCACTTAGCTATATCTAAACCTTCTAAAACCACTGCTTCCAAAGATTTCCTAATGCCACTGTGGGCTTTGGCCGCGTGGTTAGCTTAGTCTTATCATTTATTTTGGGTTTGAAAGGCATTTGGGCCCTCATTAATTGGAGGAACACAAACGTTTGTTAGGTTGTCCTGCAATAACCACTCAGTGGTGAGGGGTGAACATTGTTGGTAGACATGGCAAAACAAGCGGGTCGGGTCTGGTTCGGGTCTGGTCAATCTGGTTCGGGTCAAATGGGTCACGTGTCAAAACGGGTCAATTTAAGCGGGTCAAAAACGGGTTCGGGTCAATTGTGTTGCAGGTCGGGTCGGGTTGGGTTGACCCATATTTTTCACATGAATTTTTTATTATTATTTCTTTATAAAGAAAACAACATGTATTTGCCATTTAGAAAGTTATGCAACAAATTACTTAATGTAAAATGCATTATTTTGAATTCACCACTTATATTAAGAATAAACTCCGTTAAACTTATTAATACTTATTCAATAATTTTAAAATTATACAAATCCTAACATTGTTATCTAAAACAAAATAATACAAAGATAAGTAAAACAAATACACAAGTTTTATTTCTACACAATATCAACATTCCAAAATATAAAACAAAATTACAAATAACTTATTGGATAACTCATTTGATAAAGAATAAAAACATATTAGAAATTTACAATCTTGAAAATTAATTTTATAATCTATTATCAATTGTGGTTCGCACTCTATTTCAATTGAGATATACATTAAAGTTTGATTGCTTACTTATTTATACATGGTCTCTTTTATGAATATCATATCATTGTTAAGTAACACACACTCTAGAAAATATCATAATTTATTTTGCACATAAAATGTTAAAAAAATAGGTCTAAGCATTCATAATTTATGCTAATTTGATACTTTGGATTCACTATTTTCACACTTGTGAATGTTTCTCACACATGTCTACAATTTTAAATCTATGTTTTTAACTCTACTGTAACCAGATTATCTTAGCATGTACTTTACTATTTAATTTCTAAAAATTTTTACTTATTACATAATGCTCAACTATGTATTTTTCAATTAACTTGCATGTAGTTATATAAATGTATCAATTGTTTCCTTAAAGCTCACAACAAATAATTAAACCAATATTGTCTTAATTTTACTTTTTTTTTTACCCAAAAAAAAAGTTTTAAAAAAATGGTTCGGGATCGGATTCGGGTTGTAGGTCGGGTCGGGTTGACCTACAAAAAAAACACGGGTCGGGTCACGGGTCAACCCGTTTTTGCTTCAGGTCAAAAAAATCGAGTTCAGGTCAGGTACTTTTCAGGTTGGGTCAGAAAATTCTGACTCGTTTTGCCATGTCTAATCATTGGGTTCCCACTTGTACTAAATACTTGAAAGAGCCAAAGTCAAGAAACTCAAGTTATATATTTGTCTGGTTTTCTAATCTAATGGTACCCAATACCCACTCTGGTGGGAGTGAATGTTGCTAGCCTCACACTTGCCTTAGCTGCACTTCTAAACTTGAAGTAGCATTGGCTTTGGTGTTAAGTGGGTTGCACCTAAGTTAGGGTTGACTGAGTTGGTAATACTGGCTCCAAGCTCCCTTCCAAAAAATAAAAAATAAAAATAATTGGTGATAATAGTACAGTGGAACTCATAAATAATATCAAAAAATGCAGTAAGATCTATGAATAGTAGAAAAAAAAAGCTGAATAGTAAAATAAGATGACAAAAATAATTTTTGCCAAACAAATACTGAGTACTTTAATGGATGCCTCTTTCTAGGACGGAAGTGATAGGCCACAAACTGAATTGACCCCTTGTGATAGAAATTAATTAATTAATTAGTCAAGTTATTAATTAATCAATTTATCATGCAAACGCGTAGTAGCATAAACAAATCACCAAATAGCTAAATATGCAGCGAAAATTAAATGAAACGGTGATTTGTTTACGAATGGGGAAAAACCTTACAGTAAAAACCCCACCGGGTGATTTTCAGGTCACCACTCCCGAAACTCCACTATTATCACAACAAACGGTTACAAGTAAAGGAATCCCAAGTACCTTACCAACCTACAGTTGAACCCTTACCCCAATATCCAATTGGACTTGTTCTGTAGTGATAGTTCCCACCCTTGATGCACAGCGCCCAAGTACGTGACTAATCAATTGTGCGGATCCTAGTACACGACTTCAACACCAACTTTGAAGGAGAGGCTGGCTGCAAAGTTCTTCAGTTCATCCTACATGATGAAGATCAAAAAGATACTTGGTCATAAAACCCTTTGGTGCAAATACACAGCAACTTCTTCAGAAGAGATGAACTAGGTCAAGAATTTCGTCTTTGATCACAAATTGTTTGAACAGAGTTTATTCAATATTTGTGCAACTTGTGTACAATATGACGACTCTTAAAATATCCTTTTATATATCTAGGGTTAGGAGAAAAGAAGGCCCAAAGACACATTCTCAGATCCCAAGAAATCAAATCAGAAAATCTGATTTTATAAATCTCGACAGATAGCAAGATGTCGAGGAGCTATCGAGCAGGTGTCGAACTTTAATGAATTTGCACTTCAGTTTGTTTTTCTTGGACAGACTTGATGACTTTAACAGTTAATCTTGAAACCTTGTTTCTTGAAGTATTAAAAACACCTAGAACTACCCAATTACAAGTAGAGTGCATTTTGTCAAAGGATTAGCCAATTTACATAAACAAATGACTTATATTCTTAACAAGTGAAAACACATATGTCCTAACAATCTCCCCATTTGGAAATCCATGATAAAACCACAACAAACAAATGAACATATGAGAGGAGTCATAAATCACTCAACTCATATTCACTTGTTAAATACAATAAAATCTATCCTATTACAAACCTTTGAAAAACTTTGCAAGAAAAGAATTTATGGCAAGTAGACTTAGACAACTTATATTTCTGAAACACTTTAAACAAAACTCATCAAGGCATCTTGTGTGAGACAGAATTAATAGATTGCATACAAGTATAAGAAACATGTGTATAAAGATAGAGAAGAAACAACACATGAAGAGATAGGTGAAAGAAACATACATCCACATATAGAGAAAATAAGTACAATGTATGTAAAAACTGGTCACAAGACCTCATATACAAGAACAATGTATCTAAAAAGTAGAAAAGAAAAAGATTCATCAATTCCTCACTACATCCCTCAAGTATCAACACTCTCCCTAACAAAACTGTCATATACTAACTCTCCCTCTAAGATGACTACTCTCATATCCAAAACTACTCCCCTTTTTTGTTACGAGTGACAAAGGGTAAGTGTGTCAAGTAGACATCTCATCAGTAGAGTTAGCATCTCCATCATCATCTGAAACGTCATCGTCATCACCATCATCATCATCATTCTCAGAATTAGAAGCTATTAGAGGAGGTGGTGAAGGAGTAGCCTTAGAAGCAAACTCGCCCATGGTTGCCTGCCATCGTGCAATACAACCAACACGAACATTCACCTGATACAACTCAGTAGAGAGCGTATCTAGGTGAGCATCCATGCACTGCAGCTGGGCCATGATGTCTCCAAGAGATACATCGCCCATAGAGGAAGAAGGAGCGCATGTAGACGGAGCAGTACGAGATGGAGCAGAACAGAAGGAAGGAGTGGAATCCGGCTGTCACGACCTAAACTATGCTACATTACGTTTTACGGTAGCGGCGTCTATGGCACAAATGTGAGTGAAGTCGTCGGACACAGAAAAAGGGACAAAAAAATGGCGTAAGATTCTCGTGATAGCGAAAGGAAAGATGAGCTTAACATAGGATGCCGAATCTAAATGAACATCTATGATAGAAAGAATGAAATGAAATGAAAAATCTATGGTAAGATGCTTAAAAAGAGATAACAAAAATCGAGCACGAGGCTCTATGATGGAGTTGTAGTGAGAGAGAGGATGGAGTACAAAAGTCATCACCATGTTTAAGAATCTAGGACCTTTAGCAAAAGGTCTACATGATGTATACTGATGTTCACCCCAATCAGCAGGCCGTTCACAAAAAGCAGAAATGAGCTTATCTTTGGACACAGTCCTCAGACGCTCACAAGAAGGATAGTCAGGAAACTCTATCCTAGGAACTCGAAGCACATTCGCAACTAATTGCGGTGTGATAGGGATGTGCGTACCTCGAACACAAGTGAAAAAGAGAGGTACTGAACGGTCAATCCTGTGCATGTTAGAGTAAAACTCCTGAATAAACACGAGAGGACAAGTGACCGAGACATCACACAGTGACTCCCATCCCCTACTGTGAATAACAGAGGGAAGGTCAGTGTCGGCGAAATCCGCCAAAATGACTTGGAGTTCCGAATGAACACCTCATCTAGAGAAGTTCTCTGAGAATGCCTTGTGGGCATTATCATCACGGAACCGAAGATTAAGAGGAACAGAATCAGAAGAGAAGGAAGCTCCAGAACGAAGAGGGTTCTGAGCAGAAGTGGATTTACGCTTAGGTGCCATAGACACTACTAACGTAAATAGAATGAGAAAGAGAGAGAGAAAGAGACAATCAGAAAAGTTCCAAAACAATTCAAATATATCAAATATATTGAATAGAGAGTACGTATGCATGGGAAATGCATGAACATATGACATGCAAAGTAAAAAGCATCATGGGTTCAGTCCAATCCAATCCTACGAGCACACAAGCATAGAACACACATCTAAATGCATGGAAATACCATTCTAATACAAATGTGATGCAATGCATGAGATTTTGAACACATTTAAATGAAAACCCATCCCAAAATTTCAAGAAAAACTCATCAATTTTGAAAAACCCCAAAAATTTTCAAAAACCTCGAAACCTAAGATTCAAAACATGAAATGCATGAAGAATGAAGGAAAAAGAGATCATACCAAGTGATTTGAAGCAAAGAAAGGCCAAAAATGACGTGGGTTGAAGGTTCTGAGTGAGAAAAAGGAGTTTGGGAGATGAATAGCCACTGATAGATCAAGAGAGATCGAGAAAATGAAAACCGGATCGCAACAGAAGCTTATATAGGAGCATCAGTAATTCTCGACAGATGAGGTGTCAAGAGGTGTCGAGATATCTGTTGAGGTAGGGGTCGAGAAAATGGCCTTTAACAGCTGAAGGTGTCGAGAGGTATCGAGGAACAAGAATCACCTTCAAGGAACAAAAGCTCGATCAATCCACCAGGTATCGAAAAGGTATTAAAGAGGCAGGAACTTTCTCGATCAATCCACCAAGTGTCGAGGAGGTGTCGAGATTGCGATAAGAAAAAGACTTGAGAAGCTCGATAGATAACAAGGAATCGAGGAGGTGTCGAGCCAGCTTTTTTTAAAAACAGTTTTTCGAGAAGTGAAAAACATAGACATGAATGCAATCCAACATGCACCTCAACCAATGATGCAATCAACATATTAAGCTCTCAAAATCATCTCTCAACAAAAAATTTAAGCACATGGATCCTCAAAAACACACACACACTAAACAAGTTTAACCAATTTTATTTTTCAAAAATAAGTCAAAACAGTTTAGTGAGCATACATTAGCACATGTAAAACCTTTATGATGGCCAAATCACATTGTATCTCCACATGTATCAAGAGTAGCAAAGAATATTGCATGTTATGTGTGACAAACATCGCAAGATTGCATATGTGTATACATGTTATAACGATCTGAGATATGAGAAAATAACTTTAACCCACACACAATCATAACTGTTTGATGGGGACTATCACCTTCGAGGTACATTCTATAACTCCCACATCTCCTAGAATACACGCTTGCAACCATATTTAAAGTATTTTTGATCTTTTTGCTTTTTATTTTTCTTTGCATATTTTCTTTTATATTAGCATATCATGCATGGGCATAAAAAGAGAAAAGAAATACCCAAGATGTTAAGCATTTGACACTGCATTTTTGCTATGTCGAAGCATATAGGTGCCATATTATGATTGGCAGGCATCAATGGTGAGATGGTTATTTATGTCTTTTTCTTAGGATTTTCTAGTCCTACCCGTCAAAACAAGTGATATGAGTGTTAAGTTTAAGAGATTACTTAATCTTACTCATCACAAATAAGAGTCACAAAGCTCACTTGCTTAGTTGTGCATAGAGATGCTCATCTAAGCTACAAAAGATACAAAGTTTAAAAACTTTGTTTCAATGGCCATCCAAGGTACACAATTACCAAAGTACACATAACACACTGTTTTTGTATTTTTCTAATTTTTCAATTTTTTTCTTTTTAAATTTTAAAACAAAACAAACAAAACTGAAGGAAAACACACAAAAACATGTTAAACAAAGTAAAGCATAAAACTAGACTGACTTAAAAAAAAAACTATGTAAAACACACAAGTGATGCAACAAACAAAAACAAGAAGATAGAAGAAAGTGATGAAATCACTTGGAGTCCTTTTTCTTCCACACCTTGGAAGAACCTTTCCTTTGATTGAATCCTTGAACCGGCAATGCAGGGAAAGAATTGAACCCGTTCAAGTTTGAAAAGAACATGAGGGCTTTGAGAAGATCACCAAGAGGAGCAAGAGAGGATTGAAGTTGATTTTAGCTTCCAGACGCGATCATGTCGTTGCTTTGTTGAGTGGCTAGCCACTTATAGCAATTTGGTCGAGTATGACCGGCAGCTCCATAATGATGACAGAGATGCTGCTTCTTTTGTTTAGGCTTTTGAGAGTTAGTCTTCCTAGCCCTAGGGTTTTTATCATTTTTCTTATCCTGCTTAGGGGGTGCTCCTAAGATAAATTTATCCTTGTCTAAGTTCTCACTAGCTAATTCAGTTTTATCATCAGTG
Source organism: Quercus variabilis (assembly GCA_030445155.1). Classification (NCBI taxonomy): domain Eukaryota; kingdom Viridiplantae; phylum Streptophyta; class Magnoliopsida; order Fagales; family Fagaceae; genus Quercus; species Quercus variabilis. The sequence goes on along the minus strand of CP129455.1, from coordinate 34,929,977 downwards.
TTCTCTCAATTTTAGTGTTATTAGCAGAAGAAACAAAAACAGTAGCACTAGTAGAAGCAATATGAGAGGAAGAAAGACTATACCCTAAACCTATTCGATCCGAAGCAGATTTCTGAATGCTGAGCATCTCATTAAGCTTTGCACTTGAAGTCCTCTCTAGTTGAGCTCTGACTTGAAACAGCTTCGCTTCAAGCTTCTTGGTCTTCTCAGCTAAGAAATTGTTCTCAAACCTCAGCGCTCCAATAGTTTGATTTGCCTTATCAAACTTTATGAATAACTCTTCACGATCAAGTTCCACATCACTGAGCTTCTTGGTGGCTAGCCTATACAGTTTCTCATGCTTCTCAGAGAGCTTGTAAAGCTTCTTATAGGCTGTATGGATATCATCTTGATCATCTATCTTCTCAAATTTGGACTTCACCAGTTATTCTTCTTCATCCACTTCTTCAATAATCCCTTTAGTAGGATTGACTATGGCAGTGAAGGCATTTAAGATTTTGTCATCCTCATTGTCAGAATCATCTTCAAGCTCAGTGTCACTCAAGGTTGCAGCAAGTGCCTTACTCTTCCCAATGCTTTTAAGATATATAGGGCATTCATGCTTCATGTGACCGAATCCATAACATCCAAAACACTTTGGTCCTGCAGGAATAGTGTACTGACCGCCATCCTTAGCATAATTTTTCCTTTTGTTTTGCCCCTTAGACTGAAAAGAACGGGATTGTCTACGGTCCTTGTTAAAGCTCCTTCCATTGGCATTCTTCATAAACTTCTTGAACTGCCTTGTAATGTAGGACTTCATCTTGGAATCTTCATCATCGAAAGACTCATCTGTATCACTGCTCTTCGCCTTCAAGGCCAAGCTCTTGCCTTTACCTGTCTTGCCAATTATGGTCAGCCTTAGCTCATAGGTCTGCAGGTTTCCAACCAGTTTAGTCAAAGGAATCTTGTCAATATCCTTTGATTCTTCTATTGCCGTAATCTTGGCATGGAATCTCTTGGGTAGAGATCTGAGTACCTTCCTCATAATCTTTGGTTCAAGGATGGTTTCCCTAAGATTGAAGGCTGAGTTCACTATGTCCTTGAGTTTGGCATAGAACTCATCAAACGACTCATCCTCCTCCATCTTTATTTCTTCAAAGCTTGTAGTGAGCCTTTGAAACTTTGAAGCCTTGACAGCCTTTGCTCCCTCATAAGTTTTCTGGAAGATAGTCCATGCTTTCTTTGTAGTTTCAACAGAGGATATCTTCTTGAACTCCTCATTGGTGACTGCGCTGAATAAAGCATTCAACGCTCTACTGTTGAAATTTGCCACTTCATCCCAATCGGCCGGGGCTTCTTTTAGCTTGGTCTAGCCTATCTCTACAGCTTGTCACACATTCTCATCTAAGGACTGCAAGAAAGCTCTCATGCGTACTATCCAGTATGCATAGTTAGTGCCATCAAATAAAGGAGATATGATTAATAATTGTCCTCTATCCATGACAAGCAAGGGTTAATGGATCAACATAGCAAAGATTAAACCTAATCAGAGTGTGCCTGCTCTGATACCACTTGATAGGCCATAAACTGAATTGACCTCTTGTGATAGAAATTAATTAATTAATTAGCCAAGTTATTAATTAATCAATTTATCATGCAAACGCGTGGTAGCACAAACAAATCGCCAAATAGCTGAATATGCAGCAGAAATTAAATGACACAGTAATTTATTTACAAATGGGGAAAAACCTTACAGTAAAAACTCCACCGGGTGATTTTCAGGTCACCACTCCCAAAACTTCACTATTATCACAACAAGCAGTTACAAGTAAAGGAATCCCAAGTACCTTACCAACCTACAGTTGAATCTTTACCCCAATAGCCAATTGGACTTATTCTGTAATGACAGTTCCCACCTTTGATGCACAGCTCCCAAGTACGTGACTAACCAATTGCGTGGATCCCAGTACGCAACTTCAATACTAACTTTGAAGGAGATGTTAGCTGCAAAGTTTTTCAGTTCATCCTACACGATGAAGATCAAGAAGATGCTTGGTCACAAAACCCTTTGGTGCAAATACATAGCAACTTCTTTAGAAAGATGACTAGGTCAAGAACTTCGTCTTTGATCACAAATTGCTTGAACAGAGTTTGCTCAATGCTTGTGCAACTTGTGTACAATTTGACGGCTTTTAAAATAATCCTTTTATATGTCTAGGGTTAGGAGAAAAGAAGGCCCAAAGACACATTCACGGATCCTAAGAAATCATATCAGAATATCTGATTTTATAAATCTCGACAGATAGCAAAGTGTCAAGTAGCTATCGAGCAGGTGTCGAGTTTTAATGAATTTGCACTTCTGCTTGTTTTTCTTGAACAGACTTGATGACTTCAACACTTGATCTTGAAACCTTGTTTGTTGAAGTATTAAAAACACCTAGAAATACCCAATTACAAGTAGAGTACATTTTGTCAAAAGATTAGCCAATTTACATAAACAAATGACATATGTTCTTAACAAATGAAAACACATATGTCCTAACAGGAAGAAAATTCATGGTATTTACTGATTCAATATTTATATAAAAACCTATTGGGGTCACAATGCCAATCAGGACTGCAGGTCTATTTTCCCTACAATTTCACTGTCCAAGAGGGGGAAGAAGAAAGTGAATTAATATGACAACTAGAGTTAAGCTCACTTACGACAAAAGTTATTTTAATTTGGAATTTTTTCTAATAGAATTTTCAATTAAAAAGGCCGCTGAGTGAGAGGAAATAAACTTATCTATTTCATTTTTCTTCAACAATAAAGTTTTTTGAAAAATAAGTCATTTTTCAAAAAAAAATTTAAATATCTCTTTTTTTTTTCTTTTTTTCTTTTTTTATTTAGTAGCAACCTTGAAAATGAGCTTGGAATAAAGTTGTTTTTCAAAAAATTTTAATAGAAAACCTCCTCTAAAAAATAAGTCATGAGATTTTTATTGACCAAAAATAATTTTCATTTAACCCATTTTTTTATGCTACCAAACACAAGAAAATGCAAAAATAAAAAATAAAAGTGTAAATTTCACTACCTAGCCCTAAGGTTTGACCAAATACCAAGGAGATCCAAAAGATTTCAAAACTGACCATTTTAGTCCTTAAGTTCAAACAGACTCTAACATCGTTATTTATTTTAGTTTCTCTCTCTCACCCTCAAACCTTTCTTCTCTCTCCTCACTCTTTCTAGCTCCCTCATCTTCCACTCTTAGAACACTCTTTCTTCTCACTCTCTCTCTTGCTCCCTCATCCCTTTTCCACTCTCAGACCTCTCTTCTCTTCTTATGGTCTTTACGACGGCGCCGTGGTGTGGGTAAGTGGAGTTCATGGTTTTCTGTGTGGATCTGTGTTGGCTCTCGTGGTCTTTGTGGCAACATCATGTTGTGGGTTAGTAGTGGTTCGTGGGTTTTGATGTGGATCGGCGTTGGAGGGTTTGGGTTATTTATGGGTTGGCAGTGGAGGTTTGTGGATTTTGGTTTGGATTGATTATGGGTTGGCAATGTGGTGGAGGCTTGTGGATTTTGGTTTAGATCAGTTATGGATCGGCATTGGAGGTTTGTGAATTTTGGTTTAGATTAGCGGTGGAGGTTTGTGGATTTTGGTTTGGATCGGTGGTGGTGGGTTTGCTTTGGGGGTTTTTTTTTTTTTTTTGAGCAATGAGTTTGAGTTGGTTTGAGCAAAGGTTTTGTGGGTTCTTATGAATGGTTATGTTAAGTGTAATATGGGTTCTAAGGCTTTGAGGGATATGTTGGTGAGTGGAGTTGAGCTTGATGAATTTTGTGTAAACTGTGCTTACTGCTTGTGCTCAAACTGGGGCGGTTTTGCAAGGGAAATAGATTCATGAGTATGTTAGGAAGAGGAGTGGGATGGAGACAAATGTGTTTGTGGGGACCGCACTTATTGATATGTATGCTAAGTGTGGGTGTATAGACATGGCTGAAGAAGTCTTTGAAGGGATGCCTAAAAAGAATGTGTTTTCATGGGTAGCCATGATTGAAGGATTAGCAGTACATGGGTACGCAAGGAATGAAATTCATTGTTTGGATAGGATACAGGTAGATGATGGGATAGGATTTTTTTTTTTTTTCAAAATAACACTCATTTTCAAACAATTTCGTTAGTTAGCATCATTTCCAAACTATTTAGAAAACTAACATCTCGAGTCTCTTAGACTTGAGTTCACTGTAGCAACTCAAGCCTAAAAGAGTCGTTATCCATCAGGTGGTGTGGAACTTTAGTCTCTAAGACTCAAGTTCCTACTTTGCACCCAAAAAAAAAAAAAAAAAAATGAAGACAAACGGAGGAATGAAACCCAAAAATCAGGAAAAAGAAGAAATAAGAGAGATAAAACCCAAACAGAAACCCACGAAGACAGAAACCAAGAAGAATAAACCCAAATCACAAAGACAAAAACAACAAACCAAACAGATCAAACCCAACCGATTGTGATTGAACCTTGGTGGTGAAGGCTCCAGGCAAAGGTTTTCCTTTAATTCCTTCATTTTCTTCTCTAGGTCTTTGGGTTTGTTGATGTTTTGTTGGGGTTTGTTGATGTTTCTCTCTGGGTCTTTGGGTGGGTTTCTTGATTCTTGATGTTTGTTTGTGTTTGTGTTTTTGTTGTTTCTTTGGTTGTTTGTAGAAAGTCGTAAATTTTTTTTCAAGGGGAGAAAAGGAAGAGACCAAAAGAAGAAGAAGAAGAAGAAGAAGAGACTCACATTTATTGATTTTTGGTTTTCTTTTGTAGAGACTCGAGTTCCAAGTGAATTTTCATAGAAATCGAGTCTTTGATACTTGAGTTGTTACAGTGAACTCGAGTATATGAGACTCGAGATGTTAGTTTCTTAAATAGTTTGAAAATGATGCTAACTAACGAAATTGTTTGAAAATTTGTATTATTTTGAAAGAAAAAAAAAATCCTAATGGGATAAGACTTGATGGTGATGGGGTTGTCCTTTTAGTGGCATGTACACATGCAGGAATCTAAAAGGAAGGCCAATTGCTATTGGATGACATGGAAAATCGATATGGAATTAGACCATAACATAAGCATTATAACTGAGGTTAATAATGTTAGAATTTGTTCGGACTAAAGGACTGAAATGGCCAGTTTTGAAATCTTTTGGACCTCCTTGGTATTTGGCCAAACCTCAGGGGTAGTTAGTGAAATTTACCCTATATATAACAATAATAATAATAATAATAATAATAATAATAATAATAACATATTCATAATAAATTTTTCATTGAAAAGAAAAAGAAAAGAGAAAACAAATCACCAAAAACAAATCTATTTACAATTTGTTCGATTATAAAAGGAAATTACAAGAAATATAAAGAAAACAAGATATTAATAAATTTTTCATTTAAACATATGTTTATTTTCACATCTTAGAGTCCTTCTATAGATCTCACAAATTCATAATATTTTTTCTTTTTAATTACAAATTATGGTGGGTTCATGTGTAAGGTGATGGGCTAATTTAAGAATGTTGTGAAAAAAATTATTTTCAGAAGAAAAAATTAGTAGATAGGAGAGATAAGTATTGCTATAGTTTATTCATACTTCCTCTTATTTATTTATTTTTCTTTAGAGGTACACCAAACTTATTAAGGCTAATGCATTTCTTTCCCTCCATAATTAAAGCTAAAAGGGATTGGCTGTTCATGATACAAAAATCGGTTGTCTCATTGGAAAATAATTTTTCTTCCAAAAATCACAAGCAAGTGAACCCAATCAAGTACTCAAGCCACGTAAATGACTCAAAGCTAAAAGTTACAAGAGAAATTGTTTTTTTATTAAAAACACTCTATTTAAACTCAATAACTAGTCCTTGGAATTACTCTTCCTTCCTTTCTTTCTTAACCTTTTTTAAGAGGATTATTTAATTTTTTTTCTTTTTTTTTTCTTTTCTTTTTGAAACTAGAGGGTCATTTAACTTTAAGCCACTATTTTTTGGGTAATCATTGGGATAACCAGTTAATTAGGTTTTTAGAGGGTCAGATCGTTTTATTGTTGGGGTCTCATATATATATATGTAGATGCACACCATAAAGGGTAAGTTACAGCTTATTTACGCAAAGACAACTAAGCCGACTAAGGCTATATGATTACATTGAAAATAGAAAAATAGAAAAGCCATTTGGTTATAGATTGGTTACAAGATTGGATATTCCTAATACAAGATTACTAAGGGATTCTTATTAGAATGAGATATGTTGAACCAAGCCTGCCTCCGAATGGAACTTAAGCTTCTTTATATAGACTGGGAAGAGCTTAAGATCCTCTAGAAAGAGCTCTGAAGATTCCTGAAATTCTGAGGGGGTGATTTTTTTTTTCCTTGGGTGAAAACCTTTTCCACCAAAAGTAGACGGGACCCTCGAAAGTGCAGCGAAGCTACATTACTTTTCATTTTTGTCTTTTTGTGTTGACTGGTACTATTTTTGTCTTATGTCAGCTGGTACTGTTCATGAATAGTAATTTATCTACTGGTACTTTCAGAATAGTGATCGAATCTAGAGTTGTTTGGAACTATTTTGAGTAGTGACTGGTGCTACCTGAATAATCTAGGGACTATCCAAATTATGGCCCTCGTAGGGATCTTGAGAATCCTGGAAGGGGTCAAATGGTTGGTGACTAGTAGAAGCTTCAAAAGAGGCAGGAGAAGTTTTTTCTTCTTCTTCTAACTAAAAATCCTGGAGGAGCAACTGGTCAGCAAGATCTTTTAAATCTTTGCTAGATTTTCTAGCGACTGAGACAGATTCTATGCTAGACTGGGACATTGTCTTCTGGGTAATGGCTCTGTGGACTAAAGGAGGGAAATCCTTATTTATCTGATCGATGACTGGATCAATTTTGAGACTATCCCACCATTTTACTGAGAACTCTCTATTTAATAGATTGTTGTTGATTGCTAGGGGTGGCAAATGGGCGGGTTAGGTCATAAATGGGTTGGGAGTGTAATTACCCATTTATATATAAATTAATTATCCATTACCCGCCCAACCCATTAAATTAGTGACCTGTCCATTTAACCCAATATAACCCAATTAAATAAATAACTTGTTAAAAACTTTAAAAACAAAAATTAAAAAGTTCAAAAATCACTTTTCTTGTTCTATCCTTTCATTTTCCCTTCACAAAATTCATTTCTTAGCAACCAAATAAAGTCACAAAGAAAAAAAAAAAAACTCTTTTCTTCTCTAACCAGCCTCTTGAAAGGGAGCTTTCGGATCAGAAGCTCCATGCTCTTCTGGTACTTCCTTATCTCTCTCAGAGCCACCGTTCCTGGCTTGAACCTGTGTGGCTTTTTCACTCCTCCGGTTGCCAGAGCTAACTTACGAGCGGCCTTTGTTGTGAGTTGCGTCCTTCGCGCCTTGCCTCCAGTGGACTTACAAGCTGTCTGCTTAGTATGGGCTATTTGGAGAAGGAAAAGATCTGTTTGGTTGGTGGGAAAATGAGGGAAAAGTAAATGGCCTTGCTAGCGAAAAGACCTAGTTCTTCCTAACATCAACCCAAATGCGTCGCTGGACTCAGTTTTCTCTGTTTCTGACCTACCAAACGCTCTAGACAAAAGTCATAAAATTCCTTTCATTTCCTCTTTTGCCGGATTCCATCCCCGTTCTCTCTCTAGAATTTCCTTTTGTTTGGTTACTGAGAAAATCTGAGAGAAAGTGTTTGGGCTTAGAAATCTAAAGGTTAAAGTGTTTGGGAAAGTGTTTGGTTACTGAGAAAATCTAAGGGAGAGTGAGATTGAGATTGACATTGAGGTCATACTGTTTATTTAAGTTTGGGTTTTGTGGGTATTAGTGGGTTTATTTAATTTTAAATTTTAGATGGGTTTAATAGGTATTAGTGGATTTATCCATTTAGACCCATCTAATTAAATAACCAAATGGGTCTTTATCCATTTAACCCAAATACTCAAATGGGTTGGGTTAAGACTTATCCAAATAAGGTGGGTAATGGGCAGGTTTATGGATATGGATAAAAATTGCCACCCCTACTGATTGCATACGACCACATGCTGATCCAATGGATTTTATACCTGATGGTCATATGCAAGATTGCTGGAAACTGGGAATTGTGATTGTTAACTTGGAATCTTGAGCTGAAATATCTGAGGGCATCTTGGAGAGGTTTTGGGAAGATCTAAGGAATTGATCCGAACATTTCCCACCACTTAAGGAACCAAGTCAATATTTGGCTATTGAAATTTCTGTCGAACATTAAGAACCATGAATGATCAAAGTTCTTATTCTGATCAAATAAAATCTTTTTAAAGGTGTCAATATAGTCATAGTAACTATATTGAATTCCTGTGCCTTCTATTGTTCTACGTAGGGAGGGATGTTAGCCACATTCTTTGCAACTGACAAACTTGGTGATGATGAGTTTGTGGTAGAGGATGACTGAGGTGTCCAATTTTGACTTGATGTCTTCTATTTGAGCAGAATTTTCCTAGGGTGAGGATGCTCTTATAGAACTTGATGGATTTTTCTGGGACCTTTGGAAGAAAATGCCAATTTGGTGGCAACACTTCCATTGCTAGGGCTAATGGATCTTTTATTTGGATCATGTGTGGTTTAATATAAAAGATGTGCTAGATGTAAGGTTTCTTAATGTAAGGAGATTTATTCTTTCTGCTGGATGGATGGGATGATCTTTGGGACTGTATAGGGCCAAAGGGATCATCTACTGTGTATGGAGTTATTGCCCTAGGTGCTGGGGATACTAAGGCAGAACTAAAGCTGGGCTGGGTTAGGAGTGGCCTTTCATAGTTTAGTTTCAGGATTGTAGAAACCACATAGCGATTGGCCAAGGAAACTGGGGAAATTGGGACTATCTGGCCAGAGTTCTTTGCCTGACTAGTATTTTTGGGAGATGACTATTTAGGTAGCTTTAGGGGTTAGGGCTATTGTGTTGGCTTTTTCCTAAAATATCCAATCTTATAATATATATATTATAAAAAAAATTCCCACTTGCAAATATTTTAAAGCCACAAAAAACCGTATCTCAATAATTAAAGAATCACATTAGGTAAGATTAGCAAAAAAAAAAAATGTTGCATACTAGAATTTAGGATTTTAAAGATTCTAACACTTTACCTATAGGAATATTAACTTGAAATGATTCGTAATCACCACTACTTAAGTACTCAAATTTAACATCAAAATTGAATACAAGAGATGTTTCCGCTCAATTGTTTTAAGTTTCTCTCCTTTTTAAGTTTCTCCTTGAACCTAGACTGTATACACTCTAAATCTAGCTAAATATTAAACTATAAGATTATTCCTTTAATGATATTTTAAATACGAGACAAGCTCAAGTTTATCATCGAATTAGATTACATATCTAAGTTTGATTCATTTTTTAGCAAATAAATTTGAACTTGTTGACAAGCTACTTAATTAACTTGTTCTTGCTCTATATATCAAAACCATCATGAGTAGTATTTTTAAACAAATATATGCTAATTGTTAAAATTTAATCATCAATGAAATAATATTATTTAAGTTAATTAGATTGAATGATTTTCAACTATAAACTTATAAAAATTAGATTAACTAACCTTGTAATATTAAAAATTATCTATAAATTTTGCTAAGATCTTTGTAACTTAACTGGTTTACACCTCCTAGTATTTTTAACGGAAACATCTGACCGCATATACTAGTTACCCTTTATTATTAGACTAAGTCACCAATTGATTTTTAGTGTAGATTGGTTCAAACCCCAAATCTTTTGTCTAATGACAAAAGAGTAAATTGAAACCCACAACCCCAATTGTTGATAGACAACTTACAGCCCTACTTAAGCTAAGCTTGATATAAAAGCCAAACAGTAAAACATCTAGCTATTTGGATAACCAGGGCTGGCCCAAGATAGTTTGAGGCCTAAGGTGAAAATTTTAAAGAACTTTTTTATATCTAAATATCACTTAAATAATATTTAGTTTATTTTTTTATTATATATTTTTTATTTCAAAACTATTATTAATTCTTACTTATTAATGTGACTAATTCGTCCAAAGGGAGCTAATGATATTTATCATATAAGTTTTACAAACTGGCATATAACCAATAAAAAAATGTTATTCCATAAATGAAAAAACGTTATTCAAATATTCATTTATTATTATTTAAGTGACACCGATCGTATTCCTGTCACACTAGTTTCTAAGTTTTTTGTCATAAATTTTGTATTAGCTTCAGCAGTTTTCATTCACTTAATGGTGATTGAGTTATATTTCTATTAATTTTTTTTTTTTAAAGAAATGCTAAATTTACTACAAATTTTACTAAAAAAAGCTTACAAAATTCTTAACTCCTCGTTTCCTGAACTTGAAGGCTATGGCTTGAACGTTCAAACAATTATGGCAATCAACAAATGGGTTCAAGATCCGAAATCAAAGTGACCACATGGTGGTTTTTTGTTTTCGAGCTTCGACAAACACCTTGTGATGCTGCAGAGATATAACTCAGATAGTCTGGTTCGGGATTTGGATTTCTCAAAAGCATTATTTTGGGTGCAGGTTCATGATATCCCAATTTTCTATTTGACAAAGGAAGTAGCTGAAAATATTTGTGAAACTATTGGGGAAGTCCACAAATCAATGAGGGCAGTAACTGATGAGGGTGGTCATTTCATTCGGGTGAGAGTAGTGGTTGATATAACCTTGCCATTGTGTCAAGGGAGGTTGATTACCCTAGAGAGTGGAGCTAAGAGTTGGGTTCGTTTCAAGTATGAGCGTCTTCCAAACCTCTACTTTTGGTGTGGGCGGCTTGATCATAGTGATAAAAATTGTGAATTGTGGTTACAAAGCAAAGGCACTCTTACTCCAGATCAACAACAATTCAATTCTGACCTGAAGGCAACCCCATACACGTCAACTAGACGGGATGTTATTGTGGTGCTTGGTTTTTACGAGAACAAATCTCCTTTCATGCGAAAAGCTTACCAAACGACAAGGATGTGGGCAGAGGCTACAGTGGCAAAAACGGTGGCTAGCCAAATGGAAATGGCGTAGGCAAATATGGAAACTAAAGTGAGTGATTACATTATTACCAACGAAGTGTCAGTTACAAAAGAGGGGGAAGTTGGTGATACGTTACGGCGGATTATGATTGAGGATTTAACTTCGCCAACGGTTACCAATAAGTCTGTGGAAGTAAGTCATGTTGAAAGTGAGACAAATAAGGAAAAGGAGTTAAGTTCGAAGGCAGGCAATAAGGAGAATTTATTTGATATTCAAATAAAGGAGATAGATACAGAATTGGCAAAGTTTGATGTGGGTCTGGATTCTATGGAGTGCACTTTAAAGTCTTTTAAGGCAAATAATAATTCCATACCAAAATGGATTATTCCCAAGATTAGCAGAGGTTCATGCAAGTCAGCTGAAAGATCATCAATGGAACAAATTAAAGCAGACTTAAATGCAAACTCAGAAAATTCGGGTAACGCTATTCCTATGGGTACTCAAAGAACATGGAAAAGATTAGTCCGCGAGAAAGCAAAAGAGACTAAGGCAGAGAGCAAACCAATATGTGGGAAGAGAGGTGGGGTGGCTCAGCTCAAGTTACCTTCGAAGCCCAGAGAGGCTTCTAAAGATGATAGTAGTTTATCAAATTCAATGGTGGAGGCTGAAAGTCAGCCCCGCCAATCCCAATGAGTGTCTTAGTCTGGAACTGTCGTGGGCTTGGGAACCCATGTACAGAGACCGAGCTTACAGATATAGTGAAGGCAAAAGATCCCTCTGTCGTGTTTATAGCCGAAACATGGGCAGATAAAGCAAGGCTAAAAATTGTGTTGAGGAAGATAAGGTGTGAGAATATATTCAATGCCCCAAGAACAAATAGGGGAGGTGGTTTAGTTTTGTTCTGGAGAACGACTCTTGATGCAACTGTGGAGGGTTCAGGCACAAATTTCATCGATGCAACGTTTCAAGAAGAAGATAGGGCAGGGATTGGAGTAATTATTTGAGATTGCCAAGGTAAGGGCTTGGCACAATAGTCGATAATCATCCCTCTCCCCCTAACTGTCATAGAGCTTGAAACTTTGACTGCATCGAAGACTTTATAGTGTGCTGCTGATCTGAGTTCGAATAATGTCATCCTAGAAGGAGATTCAGAGATTGTTATAAACGCTTTGAATGAAGATCCTCACTCTTTGGCATCCTTTGGTTTACCAATTCTAGATGTTCAATGTTTTGCAAATTTATTTCATGGTATTAGGTTTTCACATGTTCGTAGAGAAGGAAACAGTGTAGCCCACAACCTAGCTCGACATGCACGACATGCCACCAGTTTTCAAGTGTGGATGGAAGATGCTCCACATATACCATTGCTACTTATCAGGCAGATTTGCCTACTATTTAATAAAAATTCATAGTCTTGATTCTCAACAAAAAAAAAAAAAAAAAAAGGTTGCACTTCAACAAAAGATCAATGAGTATTAAATTACTCGCACATCAATTTATAGGACCTGTGTAATAAAACTTGTAATATACTAGTATAACTCTAATATTTTAGGCCTCCTTAAGAGTGAGAAAAAAAATATACACCTAACTCATATTTTTTCCTTAATTTAAAATTAAAAAACAAAACAGAACCTTTTTCTTTGAACCCCAGTACATTCAAAACAAAACCTTGGTAGCACAAAACCTTTATCTTTGGGAAGTTGTGTTTGTGGCCTGTGGACCCACGGGTTGGACTTCAGGATTCTAGATAAGGTAGGCTGGAGCTTTTAATTTTATTTGGGCCAAGGTTCTGTTTTGAGGACTGTGGGACAGTGGGAGGTTTTTTTTTCGTTGCTGGTTTTGTTTGTGGTGGTGGAGAGGGTTGAGGATGATCAATGTTGGAGGATGAGAACCAAAAGAAAAGAGGAAATGCCAAGGTCAGGCTGTCGGAATGGGGTTTTCCTAGGACCTTGGGGGCCTCTCAAAATGATTTGATCATTGATTTTCTTGTTTGTAATGAATAGAAGAAAAATAGATATTTATATAGGACTCTCTTAGGGTTTAAGTCTGTAAAAAAGAATAGGTGACTACTCACAGATAAGAATATTGACACCACTCGATTTTCAACCATAACCAATCAAATTAAAGGGAATTTCATGGTCTTAAATATGGCACCAAAATTAATCTAATCATATGGTTAGATTTCAATTAAAGCTAAATAAAAATTTAGCCAACAACATAAAAATTGATTAAAAAAAGATGTTGGGTCTAACTATTAAAACCATGAAATTCTTTATTTTTAGGCTAAAACTTCTATCAAAATTTAGAGTCGGACAAAATACAATATCAACCAAAAATAAAAATAAAAAAACTTATGGACATTTAGGAAGATTGGTTTGAAGAACAAAAGAGAGACTTCCTTCATATATCATTGGGCTCAAGGAAAAGGATTGCAAATGGGTTCAGACTTCAATGTACTTGCAAAACTCATGAGTCCAGTATAATGAGTTATGCAAACAAGCCAAGAGCACACAGAAAACTCACTCAAAGGCAATTTGACATGCACAAATCTTAGCCAAAAAAAAAAAAGCATTTCATCATAATGTAAATTTGAATCATTATGCCAGTTGGCATTAATATTAATGCTAAACTGGCATAATATATGATTCAAATTTAGTAGCTTCCGAGCGTGTCAGTCCTTTCAAGGAAACAAACCAAGTATCATTACTTATCAGTTATCCCAATCAACATAAAACCAAACTGTTAAAATCTGTAATTCTCTTAAAAATTCAACAACTAAAGCCAACTCTCATTTCCTATCATAGAATTTTCGATATTTCTTTGAATCACTATAAAGGCATTACTTGGAAATGAGAGTCATTAACCCAAGTTTCTACCTACTAAGGAGACCATAGTTATATCCCCCACCCCCCAAACAAGAGCAAGTATGTGTGTCATTCTAGGAAGCACGAACACTTTGCTCGTGTTGCCTTATTGTACTCGTACCTGTAATTGTGTCCGTGCTTCTGCTTGGTAGCTTGGTAGGTGTCATTTATAGCATATGCTAGCTCAAGTTTTCGCTTGGTAGCACAAGCATAACTCTCACCCTCCCTCTCTTATCACATCACTCCAAATTTACCTTCTTTATGACTATTAATGTAAATTGTAGTTGACTTAAAAAGAAAAATCAGTACATTGCAATTGATAGGATTGACTTTACTCTTTCATTTTTGCAGCTTCTAAGACATGTTATGTGTTGACAGCTCGGCTTCTTAAACCTCGAATCCAAGAGCTAATCCCATAAGGGCACAACACATGGCGAGGGGAGGAAAGCGACCCTATCAGCTGTTAACTTCAATTAGTTGTAAAAATTGATAGGTGCCTAGTTCCTTTTTACACATTGTTTATGCCAAAGGGATTGATCATGATTTTAGAGCTATTTGAAATGAGCTCCTGAAGATAAAGACAGACCCAGAGCGTTAATTACAATGGGCAGGCCAGAATTTACTGTTACAAGATACAAAGTTTTTTCAAAGAAAATAGATTCATCAAATCCCAAAAGTTTGATAGGAAGTCTAATAAATAATGAGGAAAGGACAAAGAGATCCATGGTTTTTTTGTTCTTTTTTTGAAAAATAAACACACTCACAAGTAAAATGAAATATGATTCTAACGTAAAGGCATACTGCAAACTTCACTCAAAAATCATAATAACTTTTAAGAAAAGGTATAGCAAATTATACTATGCAGTATGCACAAAATTGATAAATTATTTTTGTATGTTATATATATATATATATATATATATATTAACATTAAGAGTTCATTCTGAAGAACAAAAAATAACATAAGATCTACACCATTGGTTCTGTAGCAGTTATTTCTTATTATCTAAGTTTTCAGTTTTCATTCACTTAACATTTAGTAAGTAATTTGAGCGTCCAAAAATAGTCTTAACAAAAAAATAAGAGGAAGAAAAGGAGAAAATGATCTATCTAACTTAAAATGGACCCATTTTTTTTTTCTTGATCTACATCAATTAAATATTTTTAAAGCTATGTCTAGTGTTAGTCATTGAAAATTTTAAATGGGGTTGCATTTTATATGCTGTTACATATATTTAGGAAATAAGTGAATTAATTTTTTTCTACTAAAATGAAATTGAGAAGATATTCAAATAAGAAAAAAAAGTTCAAGCTTCTTCAAAGTTTATATTGTTCAATTATATGAGAAATTTAGTATTGAAGTTGCGTAGATTTTTGATAATTTGATAGTTACAATGAGAGTGTGAGATTTAAACTTTAAATATCTTTATTGAATATAAAAAATGCTCGTTAAACTATAAGAGTTTGAGTAGATTTGGTGTAGGTATATAATTGAAATCAAAAGTTGGTAATTTGATAGTTATAATGGGAGTTAGATTTAAACTCTGGATATCTTTATTGAATTTATCAAGAAATGCTCCTTATAGATATAAGTGAAACTAAAAGTGGATGATACTATAGTGGCCTTCCCATTTCCCAAACTCAAATTTGTCTTTCTAATCCATGGAAGAGACACTTGAGAAGTTTGATTTGTGTTGCAGAAGAGAGAAAGCCAGAAGTGTCCCTCTTGAGCTTAAAGTGTACGGCCAAACCAACTTATTGGGAGGCCCCCATTGATATATAATTCTATATACCTTTAGAAGATATGCCAATTTGAAAAAATATATATGGATGCACGAAGCCAAAAGTGAGCTGTGAAAGTTAACCTCGTGCCAACGTTCATGAATCAGAATCTCATTCTCCACAAACTTAAGTTTTGTGGGAACCTACACTAATACATTATTTAATTAGTTTGTGGATGCATACATATATTGTGGTGGTCCATATATAGGATAAAGATGCCACGTCCTCGAGTTGCGACCATAACATCTCATCAATGGCTCCGCCTCATCACCATCGTCATGTTTGTCCTCATCATCATGCTGTCATAACTTCAGTCTTTTTCGTTTTTTTTTTTGCACTTCGCAAGTGTAGCCATCTACTCTAATTAAGGTTGAATCTTTTTTTTTTTCTTTTTTTTCTTTTTTTTTTTAACTAGATATTACAATGGGATAAAAGATTTGAATCTCGAATATCTCTATTAAAAATACTAAAATATCTCAATTGCATTATAAGATTGTTGGCTTAGTTATTGAATCATGTATATTGAACCACCTAAGATCTAACTATACATAGATTTTTGCTAACAATTTTTTTTTTTTTTTTTTTGAGATATATGTTAACAAGTGTTCTAAAGATGTAGGATAACTTCTATCTTCTTATCTAAAAATAAATAAATAAAAAATAAAAAATGATAGAATAAGGTATGTATATGCTGTAGAAGATATATATATGAGTTGGGTTCAAGTTACACCTGAAGTAACTTTGAGTAATGTTACACTACCTAATAATTTATTATAAAATTCATATTTTAAAAATCTTACTGTTAAATTACATGTTTTATATGTTTTTAACAATCATGCCAATTTTGATGTCAATTGGATGTTATTTACCATTTGATCTATAAACTCATCTTTTATGCATTATTTTAAACTACAAAAACTTGAATTTAAAAAATTTATTGATTACATACCTATTAATCTTTGATCATCTTAAAATTTTTCAAGCATGAGAATATACGAAGATAATGTAATCTAACGGTAGATTTATCAAAATTTGCATCCAAAAAAAAATATTGAGTGGTGTAACATTACTTAGAGTTACACCATATGTAACTTGAACCCAACTCTATATATATATATATATATATACACACACACATACATAAATATCAAGAATAGAACATGTAGTATAATAAGTGCGTGTAACTCAATAATATCATAAACCCATATCATCTAACATTCCTTCAATAGAAAGACGCAGTGCACTGTGCATATCACAAAGTTTATACTACATGCAAGATGGTATAATAATAAGGGGAAAAAATTAATTTAATTATTTTTACACACGCCAAAGAAGAATTAAATTAAGCTAGGGTAATTTCAGAGAAAAGTTTCTCTGTCTCTAGGTAAGGTGGTCTTCCCCTTCTCCCAGACAGTAGAATTGTCGTACCATCTTGTAAGGTTTTCTTTTCCCTCGCGTGACAAGGTTGCGTGTAGGGCTTGTGGTTTACTTTTTTGGGTTTTAGGAAATAGTTATCCTACTTTTCTTTTGCTCTTTTTCACAGATCTGTCTTTTCACTCTCTCTTTTTCTCCGATGCTCTCTCTTTTTCTTTGGCGTTTCCTGTCTTCTCTTTCATGGAAGATCTTACATGGCATTGGAATTGTCTATCTCTATCCGAAAAGGAAGGAGACGATCTCTGTGTCAAAAAAGATAGGTGCTCTAAGGAATACATCATAGCAGCCCAAATTTTCACTAAACGTGCTCTGAGTATGGATGCAGTAGCAAGAACCTTTAAACCGCTTTGGAGGGTTGATAATGGGTTTATGGTAAGCAAGGAAGGGTCACATAAAGTTCTATTCGTGTTCGATAACAAGGAAGATGCGGATCGCATTCTCTCCAGCGAGCCCTGGAGTTTTGACAAAAACTTGGTGGTTCTTGAAAGATACGAAAGACAAACTCCCCTCGAAGATTTGAAATTTAACAAGGTGTGTTTCTGGATTCAAGTCCACAATATACCAATTGGTTACAGGAACAAGTCTGTTGCTAAAGATATCTGCGAAGTGATTGGCAAGTTTGATCGAACAACTAGTGTTCGTGACAGTGAAGGGGGCAGTTATATTAGAGTTCGGGTCACCTTGGATGTGTACCAGCCTCTTTGCCAAGGAATTACTTTTGAGGAGGGTGGAAAAATATGGGTAAACTTCAAGTACGAACGTCTACCAAATGTTTGTTACTGGTGCGGTTGTTTTAATCATGGTGACAGGGATTGTGATATCTGGATCCAAAGCAAGGGCACACTGAGACAGGAGGAACAGCAATTTGGATCATGGATCCGAGCCACGCAATCAGGTCCATCTAGGAAAAGTGTTGTCTGAGTTTCGGGTTTCTATAAAGGTAGGGCTAAGAATTTATCCACTCGGCGGCGAAGGGAGATGAAGTTCAGTCCAGCGGCGGAACAATTAGCAAAGGCAAAGTCAGTGGTTCGAACCAACAAGGAAACTAATGATATTGAGGCGGATTCTGCAGAGTCCCAGAAGAATATGTCTGCAAATACTGTTCCCAATACAGCTGTCCAGGATCACGGAAATAAAGGAGGAGATTTTGATCAACAATTATAGGAGATTGACAGTGAACTTGGCATTTATAAGGATCCCCAAAATTTGGTACTTCCCACGAATCCAACTTTTCCCAAGGAAAACTCTAATTCCTTTGATATGGGAAAATTACGAAATGAGTTGGCGCCCAATCAGACTCAGACATGGACCCCACTACGTGCAACCCTAATACCCAAGTCTCATGCATATCCTTTTCAGGTCGTAACAAACTGCTCCCATGCACCTTTGACTGCTGATAACCCATCCCAGACTAAGTGGAAGCGTCTGATTCGTGATTTTATAGACAAGGCACCCATAATAGAGAACCCGATTGGTCCAAAACGCCCTATTAATATGGTGGTTGACCCTATGGATGTACCATGCAAGAAATTCATAGTATCTAATGAAGACAAAGAAAACTATTTGATAATGGCGGAGGCTGATTCTCAGCCCCGCCAAGCGCAATGAGTTGCATTGTCTGGAACTGCAGGGGGCTTGGGAACTAACTAGCAGTTCAAGAGCTTGCAGACGTAGTGCAGGCAAAAGCTCCCGCTGTCGTGTTTCTAGCCGAAACACTGGCAGAGGAAGCTAGGCTAGACTATGTGAAAGATCAGATTCGTTTTGATAAAAAAAAAAAAAAAATTTGTTCAAAGGATTAATAAAGGTGGAGGATTAGTTATGTATTGGAAGAATGATTTATTGGTTGATGTGGTTTCTTCTTCTTTGAACCATATTGACGTTCTCATCAATAAAGATTCCGAGACAACCTGGCGCTTCACCGGATTCTACTGTGAGCCAAAAACTCACAAACGGCATGAATCATAAGGCCTACTCCACAGTCTATATCACCAAAACTCTCTGCCTTGGCTGTGCACCGGGGACTTCATCTAAGTGAGTTATTAAGTATAAAAACCAAAGAGTCTAAAATAAATGAATCGTAAAAAATAAAAATAAAAAAACATAGACAATTTACATTTTATAACTAATAATATCCTTACAAAATTTTTTAAAGAGTTAATAAAATATAAAAATAACTATCAATAGTATTTAAATTATTTATATATATATATATATATAAGAATTATATTATACATCTTATTATATATTTTTAAGTATATTTATATCTATGCATTGAATTACAAGTTAGTAATAATAATATTAAGCGACTTGATTTTCGTAGGCTTAAATTTGTTCCCAAACCTATCAAGTATTCAAATGTACTCCTGGCATGACCTGATTAGCGTAAAAGATGAGAAGCATTAAAATGTCTTCGTATTTTAACATCTTGAAATCAGTAAAAGTGGCACTCATGAAATGATAACTGTGCAGTTGGTATAGCTTATATTTTATTAAGATAAGAATAAGATGGGGTTGACTAATCTATATCTGTGAAGCTTTAAAACAATATATCTAATAACATTAAGTCAATTTAATTTATAATTTCAACCGTAACTATGATATCTAAAAATTCAATATATTCCCTTCTGTAAAAAATAAAAAATTGGATGGGAAGACTGAATTCTTTTATTGAGGTTGGAAAGCAATAGTTACATCGTGAAAAAAAGTTTGTTTTAAAAAATAAGGATTCTCTTCAGCTCAAATAGAAAAATCAACAATGCTTACAGCATGCTTAACTTGTAAGTGGACTGGCCTGTTGCCTTGCTTACTATGTGAGAAACTTCCACCCATCGAAACTCATTAGAAGCTGATAGAGAGTTGTACACCACATCTATCGAGGCCGGAGGAGGCGAGATTTCCTTCAGGGCATTCACAAGCACCAGCGATTCTTGCAAACTGAAGTCCAAACTCAAAAGCCTTTGCCTCGGTCTCAACAGCACCGAGAAGAGCCATGATCTTCTTGCTACAAGCACCCACCACCTTGCCCTCTGCATCTCTAACCAGTACACCCAAGCCAGTAGCTTTCTGATGTTAACGTGTATAATATATTGTGGGCTTTAGGCCCAGTTAGGTTACTTGTATAGCACACATATTTACTTGTAATGCACACATATGCCTCCTATATAAAGGCACCTATGTACATTCTTTCATCAGAAAAAATACAATACAATTACATTCAGTATTTCTAACATGGTATCAGAGCCACTGCTCTAATTTTCTTGTGTCTTGCAGTCTTGTTTTGTCGGTATTTTCCGCTGCCTCAACTTCTGTGGTCAGTAAACCCTTTCAGTGCCCTCTCCTGACTGCTTCCTGCCGTCAGAGGTCCTCAGGGTTGAATCTCCACCACCAGAAGCTGCTCCTCCACCGCCAAAACCACTGCCATCATCGGATCTGTCACCTCCGACCTCCGATTAGGACATAAGACATATCACCGTGTAGCTATTCACTTGATCTACACATCGCCACCAGAAACATCCACATCTGACCATCCACGCGCCGCCACGCGCCGGTCAACGTTTCGGCCAATACATCCACGGGCTCCACGCGCCACCAAGGCTACTCCAATCTTGTTTCCGTCGACACCATTAGAATCGTCCTTCCCTGATCTGCATCTTCGGCAAAGAATCACCTTCATTGGCTGGCTCACCCACTCTCACGCGCCGCCAAGATCTTCGGCGAAGCTGACCCACGCGCCTCACGCGCTACACACGCCACTGAAACACCTGCTGACGTCATCTCTGACGTCATCACCGCCACGTCAACCCTAGCTGACGTCACTTGCTTACATCAGCAACACATCATCTGCTGACGTCATCACCAGTCAGCCTGCTGACGTCATCCGTTGACCGTTGCTAAAAGGTTGATTTTGACCAGATTTGACCGTTGACTTTGGGCCAAAGTTGACTTTTTGCAATCCAGGTTCTCCTTACCCAATTTTTCGCGTAAATTTCATTTTTGCAGTCCATTTTTGCATATTTTGCTTCTAAATGAAGAATAAGGGCAGGTCTTCTTCTTATTGCAACAATCGTTGCTGCCAATCCATCAAACGTTTTTGCAAACGTTTTGGCCACAATATTGAGACTTGCTATCATCGCAATAAATCAGCTGTTTCAATTTTTGCTGCTACCGTCGCTAACACTGAGAGTGTCCAACCAATGGCTCCTATCTTTGCACAGTTTAAGTCTTCTAGATCCACTTTCTCCATTTCCAGAGATGACCTTATAAATATTATCGCCAATGTCATTCGTATGGTTGGTAATGCATCTTATTCCTCTTCTCTCTCAGCTTTATTTGGTATGTCTCCTACCTCTTGGCTTATGGATTCTGCTTGTTGCAATCACATAACACCTCACTCGTCCTTATTTTCTAATCTTAAACCTGTACCGCACCCTCTTAATATTCGCACAGCAAATAGTTCCACAATGTATGGTCATAATATAGGTTCAGTTTCAACCTCCAACCTCTCGATTCCTGGAGTCTTTAATGTTCCTGACCTTTCTTATAATTTATTTTCTGTGGGACAATTAGCTGAGTTGGGTTATCGCATTACCTTTGATTATTCTGGGTGCATAGTGCAGGATCCTAGAACGGGACAGGAGCTTGGGACTGGTCCCAGAGTTGGGCGTATGTTTCCCGTGGACAACCTTCGTCTTCCACTTGTTGCTCCTGTTTTTGTTGCTGCAGCTGCTGCAGTTTCTTCCACTCCTTCCCTTGCACTTTGGCATGCTCGACTTAGTCATGCATCTTCCTCTCGGGTACAACAATTGGCCTCTAGAGGTTTGTTAGGTTCAGTGTATACAGAAAATTTTGATTGTATTTCATGTCAGTTAGGAAAACAACCAGCTTTTCCTTTCAATACTAGTGAATCAATATCCACTAATATCTTTGACCTTATTCATTCTGATGTTTGGGGGTCGTCCTCTGTCTCTAGTATTGGTGGGTCTAGATATTTTGTTGTCTTTGTTGATGATTACTCTCGCTATAGTTGGATTTTTAATATGAAACATCGTTCTGAATTATTGGAACTATATTCTAATTTTGCAAAAATGGTTGAAACTCAGTTTTCCAGACGCATCAAAATTTTTCGATCTGATAATGCTCTTGAATATACGTAATATGCTTTCCAAGCTATTTTGCATTCCTATGGCACTATTCATCAACTAACTTGTCTAGGTACCTCTTAGCAAAATGGTAGATCCGAACGAAAACTTCATCATATTCTTGACACTGTTCGTGCTCTCCTTCTCTCTGCCAAAGTTCCCACTCCTTTTTGGGGTGAAGCTGCTCTTCATGCTGTTCATACTATTAATCGCATTCCGAATCTTGTTATCCAAAATCAAACTCTATATGAGCGCCTTTTTGGGTCACCTCCAGACTATCACCACCTTCGCTCCTTCGGATCTGCTTGTTTCATTCTTCTTCAGCCACATAAACATAACAAACTTGAGCCTCGGTCAAGACTTTGTTGTTTTCTTGGCTATGGCGAAACTCAAAAGGGGTATAGGTGTTATGATCCTGTCTCTCATCGTCTTCGTGTCTCCCGCAATGTTGTCTTTTTGGAACATCGCCTTTTTGTCGAGCTTTCTCATTTCAGTGCTTCCCTATCTTCCTCTTCTGTCTTAGATCTTTTTCCAGATGAGGCACATTCTCCTTATGTAGCTGCTCCTGATCCTCCTATAGTTCCTCCTAATTCTGTTGCTGTAGACTTCTCTGTCCAACCACCAGATATCACTGATCCTTTTCCTAGTTCACCCTTTAATGAACAAGTGGAAGATGAACAGGTTGAAGACGAGCTACCCAACCCCAATTCTGAGCTTGGGTCTCCTGCTCCTGCTCCACCTGAAGATCTTGCACAAGACATTCCACCTCGTCACTCAACTTGGGTAAGATCTATTCCTACACATTTACTTGACTATCATTGTTACACTGCCCTTGCTACACTACACAGGCCTCATACCTATCGTGAGGCTTCCACTGAACCTTTATGGCAGATTGCAATGAAAGAGGAACTTGATGCATTTTCTAAAAACCATACTTAGGATTTGGTGACACTTCCTCCTGGAAAATCTGTGGTTGGTTGTAAGTGGATCTACAAGATTAAGACTCGCTCTGATGGGTCCATTGAGGGCTACAAAGCTCGTCTTGTTACAAAAGGTTTTACACAAGAGTATGGGATTGATTATGAAGAGACCTTTGCTCCGGTTGCTCGTATCTCATCTGTTCGTGCCCTCTTAGCTGTTGCTGCTGCCAGTAAATGAGACCTTTTTCAGATGGATGTCAAAAATGCATTCCTTAATGGGGATTTAAGTGAAGAAGTGTATATGCAACCTCCTCCTAGTCTCTCTGTTGACTCAAACAAGGTTTGTCATCTTCAACGTGCACTTTATGGCCTTAAACAAGCTCCACGAGCTTGGTTGCCAAATTCAGCTCTACCATCTCTCGCTTGGGTTACATGACCAGTCATTATAATTCTACTTTATTTCTTCGTCACACTGACAAAGGCACTATTTTACTTCTCCTATATGTGGATGATATGATCATAACTGGTGATGACCTTAATGGCATTCAAGAACTCAAGGATTTTCTCAGTCAGCAGCTTGAGATGAAAGATCTTGGACATCTCAGCTACTTCTTGGGTCTTGAAATCACTCATTCTACAGATGGACTTTATATTACTCAAGCCAAGTATGCCTCTGAACTCTTGTCTCGAGCTAGACTCACTGATAGCAAGACTGTTGACACTTCAGTTGAGCTTAATACGCATCTGACTCCCTCAGGGGGAAACCATTGTCTAATCCCTCTCTTTATAGACGCTTGGTTGGCAGCTTAGTTTATCTCATTGTCACTCGTCCAGACATTTCTTATGCTGAACACCAGGTGAGCCAGTATCTATCTGCACCATGATCAACTCACTATGCTGCTATTCTACGCATTCTTCAATACCTAAAGGGCACTCTCTTCCATGGTCTCTTCTGCTCTGCTCAGTCTCCTCTTATTCTCCGTGCATTTTCTGATGCTGATTGGGCAGGAGAACCCACTGATCGCAAGTCCACCACTAGTTATTGCTTTCTTCTTGGGTCTTCTCTGATTTCTTGGCGAAGTAAGAAACAAACTCATGTGGCCCACTCCAGTACTGAAGCAGAATATCGTGCCCTTGCTGATACCACATCTGAGCTCCTTTAACTACGATGGCTTCTCAAAGACTTAGGTGTATCTACATCCTCTGCTACTCCTCTTTATTGTGACAACCAAAGTGCTATTCATATTGCTCACAATGATGTCTTCTATGAACGAACTAAACACATCGAATGATGTCTTCCATGAACGGACTAAACACATCGAGATCAATTGTCATTTTATTCGTTTTCATCTTGTCCATGGTGCTCTTAAGCTGATCTTAGTCTCCTCTAAAGATCAACTTGCAGATATCTTCACCAAGTCACATCCTAAGGGACGCCTTCGTACTTTGGTTGACAACCTCAAGCTGGTCTCACATCCACCTTGAGTTTGAGGGGGCCTGTTAACGTGTATAATATATTGTGGGCTTTAGGCCCAGTTATGTTACTTGTATAGCACACATATTTACTTGTACTGCACACATATGCCTCCTATATAAAGGCAATTATATACATTCTTTCATCAGAAAAAACACAATACAATTACATTCAGTATTTCTAACATTTGAGAAGCAAAAACTGCGTCATCAACCTTTATCTTATATCTTCCATGCGATAGCGAAGTCCAGTTCAAGGCCATCGTGGACTTTAACGGGTTTCTCACAGCATGCTTGGTACTCCCTCCAATAATCTAGAGAGTTGTCAACTAAGGCCTGACTAAGTTTTTTATCACCTCCATTTCTTACCTCATTTCGGTTTCTCCATAGAGCCTAGGCAATCATTATTATCTTCTCAACACAGTCGTCATCCCACCTCACCACCATAACCATGTACCACAATAGATCCATGAAAGTGGAGAAGTGAAGATTGTTATTCATAGGAAAAATTTTGGACACCATTCAGACTTCCTTAGCTCTGTAGCAATCCCAGAATAAGTGGCTTGATGATTCCAAATCTACCCGACATGTCTCGCAGTAGTTATCCTCCAATACCTTCCTCCTTTTAAGATTTACCTTCGCAGGCAAAATATCTCTGCATGCCCTCCAAGCAAAGTGGCACACTTTGTTAGGGATATTAGCACGCCAAAGACATTTCCAAAACCTCTTGCGTAAAAGATGTGCTCTCTTTCTAAATAGAAACTGAGCTTTATTGATAATGAATGAATTGTTTTCAATTTTCTTCTAATCTTGTCTTATATACAAGTTAAAGCTAAAAATAGAAAAGTAACTATTTCCGCATTATCAGGTAAGGTTGTTACAATCAATTTCCCACTCAATATTACACGTGTACATAGATCAAACCACAGAACTAATAATCTGATCATAGTGTGGAATTGATTCTATCAAATCCTCTATAATCCCACGTATCAATCTTGTTATAACCATCCTTTTAGTCTCTTCCCGATGATGCAATATAGGCTGTGCTACACTAGATTGCATCTGTTCTTGTGTTGTACATGACGGCACACTGCCCTGATGATGTAGTGCACTCTGTGCTGCACTTGATTGCAGCTTGTCCTGATGACTGGTGCATGCCATGCGCCCTATACTCTGTTGCGTTGGACTTGCAGCTTCAACATCCTGAGGCTACTATCATCAGAAGCACTACTTGTTCCTCCCTTCAAATCCATCTCCACTGCTGTCCAATATGCACTACGAACACTGAATAGGCCCGTATGTTTTTAGAGCCCAAATCTGCTTATCTTCAAGAAGGTTTGAACTTAGAGAAATCCCGCCTATAGTCTCAACCTCGCGAGGCATGAAAATCTGCTTTATTACATCATTTATCCATACCCCACTGTCTAAATCAATCAGCTCCTCGACTCATGCATCCATAGAGAGAGTTGAAGGTGGAGATGCAACCTTATACAAAGAAGGTATAGGCAGCCATTTATCCATCCAGATCTGAATACTCTTCCCATTCCCCACTCACCATTGAATGCCTTTTCGAACCATATTCTGTGCTACCATAATACTCCTCCAGGCATAAGAAGGGTTACTACCCAAACCAACTTCTATAAAGTCACACCTGGGAAAGTACTTTGCCTTGAAAACCCTTGTTGATGCCCATCTTGGTAAAAGGGCCCAACGATAGAAGAAGCCCAACAATATGAAAAAGGGGTTAAGAAAGAAAAAGTAGCAAAGTAAAAACCATTAAAGCCCGAATGGCTAGAATAATGGTCCACGAGCCCACAAAATAACAAAATGGTTCCAAAGCAAGCAAATGGGCCAAGGAAGCCCCAAAGAATGAAATGGTAAGCCCATGGGTATCATAAGAAATAGAAAGAAAGCAAAAAAGGGGACGAAAGAGTCCAAAGAAAGGAATTAGTAAATGGAATTGGTTCGAAGGTCAATAAACCCAAAAGTAAAAGATGTGGTAGTTAGGCCGAGGAAGCCCAAAAGACTTATCAAAACCCCATGGGAATGTAAGAAGTAGGAAATGATAAAACGAGCTGAGGATGCCCAAGGAATAAATTGGGCCGAGAAAGCCCAAGATGTTATATGGACTGGCTTAGTAGGAATGCTAGGCAACGTGAACTAAAGGAAGGAATAACATATGAAACTAGCATGGCAGGCCTAGAGGAAGTCTAGTAAACAAAGTTAAACGATATCGTGGTAAAAACAATGCAATGGCATGGCAGGAGTACTAGCTAGCCCATGAACAAGAAGTGAAATGAGAAGGTGTTGAATTAAAGAAGAAAAAACTCACAGTGGGGAGAAGGTGGAGCCTATCCTAGGGTTCCCACTCAAGTTCTTTTGGGAGCAAATGTCCTGCTGGGATGACATATCACCTAAAAGAGGCAAACATAAGCTAGTATCACTTGGTGCATACTGTAGGAGTTAGTAAGAGAGAAACCCTGCCCTTATCCGGATAAGAATCCTAAGAGAAGCAGGAAAACAAAACAAAATTATTTTTGTCTGGGAATGAAGCATGGCGCGGCTAACACAGGGTGGTGGTGATGGCTGGGCAGCCAGCAGACCAGTAGGCAGTTTGGGAAGGACACCCAAAATAGGCCAAAAGTAGTTGAGGGGTAAAAATGATAAATCTTATCACTGCAAACAGTACAAAAAGGCCTTCACTGTGCACAGTAAACAACAACAAGAAGGAATAGGAGAAAACACTAAAAATAGAGAAATAAAGAAAACTAAGAAAACAAAGGAGACAAACACGGGAAACTGAGAGTGAGTAAGGAAATAGGAGTGATAGGAGTGAAAGAGCATACACCAGTAGGCTACCCATTTCTCTTCCTCTTAATAGCCCACTCTCTAACAAATTAAGAATCTGAGGTTAAGCCACCTAGGCCCGTTCTCCAAAGTGAGCAATTTCTATAACAGGATTCCCCTATAATTGCCCACATTGAAGATTGGTTCCCTTCTTGAACTTGTATCTGCCAAGGAGCCAAGCTTAGCAGACTAATTCTCTTCCTTCTTGTGTTATGATTGTTCAAGGACTAACACCTTTTCATCATTAATTTACTCTTGCCATATTACATGATCGTATTTTCCTTTTGTGAAATTTTTTAAGCGTTATTTTTTGTCAGTAGCAAGTGCTTTAGTTAAAACATTTTAGTTATCTTGCCGTATTATGTTAACACTTTTTGTGACAGTATTTCCTGCCATAGGCTCGAGACTCCAACAAGATTTTTACCGGGGGTTCTAACTTGCATGCAAGCTGGCCTAAGGTGAGTTTCAATTAAGCCAGTCCTGACTTTCCTACCTAAGAATCATTGGGCCGCATTCAATCCAGCCCAATACATAAAAAGGCCAACCACATTTAAATTGGCAACTTCACTAGGGAGTTGGGAAAAAGACAAGGAAAGCTGATAAAGCTCTCGCAAGTTATGCACCTGAGATCAAAAACGATGTAAAACATAAGCATCGTGCCCTCGCAGGCAAAGTCACCAGCAACGCCCCTCCAACACCAGCCCAACCAAGTAGAAGGTGTTAACGAAGCAGGGCCTAAACCGTAACAGCAACAAAGAGTTCCTGTGAACAATGCCAACTTTTTTATTGAGGTGATGTATTCTATTCAGCATTCCCAACAACAGATAATGGAAGAGATTTACCAGATGAAGGCCGACAAGACGAAAGAGAAGAGAAGCTAGCATGACCCAGAGCATGTGGCAGACAAGTAGGAAACCCCTGTAGGGGGTGGCCCTCAAAATGCGAAGCAACCTTTCATCACCATAGTCGAAGTTGCAGCACTTCTAGAACAGGAAAGGGCCAAAGCACCTAAGGAGAGATTTTTTGCACAAAGGCCTCCTTATCTAATAGGCCACAATCTGAATGACCCCTTATGGTTAAACTAATTAATTAATTAGCCAAGTTATTAATTAATCAATTTAGCATGCAAATATGTGGAAGTACAAACAAATCACCAAATAACTAAATATGCAGCGGAAATTAAATGACACAGTGATTTATTTACGAATGGGGAAAACCTTAACGGCAAAAACCCCACCGGGTGATTTTCAGGTCACCACTCCCGAAACTCCACTATTATCAAATCAAGCGGTTACAAGTAAAGGAATCTCAAGTACCTTACCAACCTACAGTTGAATCCTTACTCCAATACCCAATTAGACTTGATCTGTAGTAACAGTTCCCACCTTTGATGCACAGCTCCCAAGTACGTGACTAACCAATGCGCAGATCCCAGTACACGACTTCAAAACACCAACTCAAAAAAGAAAGGTTGGCTGCAAAGTTCTTCAGTTCATCCTACACGATGAAGATCAAAAAGATGCTTGGTCACAAAACCCTATAGTGCAAATACACAGCAACTTCTTCAGAGAAGATGAACTAGGTCAAGAACTTCGTCTTTTGATCACAATTTGCTTGAACAGAGATTGCTCAATGAGTTTGCAACTTGTGTCACACTTGACAGCTCTTAAAACAATCCTTTTATATGTTTAGGGTTTGGAGAAAAGAAGGCCCAAAAACATATTCATGGATCCCAAGAAAATCAGATCAGAAAATCTGAAATTTTAAATCTCGACAGATAGCAGGTGTCGAGGTAGCTATCGAGAAGGTGTTGAGCTTTAATGAAATTGCACTTCAGCTTGCTTTTTCTTAGACAGACTTGATGACTTCAACACTTGACCTTGAAACCTTATTTCTTGAAGTATTAAAAACACCTAGAACTACCCAATTACAAGTAGGGTGCGTTTTGTCAAAAGATTAGTCAATTTACATAAATAAGTGACATATGTTCTTAATAAGTGAAAACACATATGTCCTAACAATCTCTCCCTTTGGCAATCCGTGACAAAACCACAACAAGCAAATGAACATATGAGAGAAGTCATAAATCACTAAACTCATATTCAATTGTTGAATAAAATAAAATATATCCTAACACAAACTCCTGAAAAACTTTGTAAGAAGAAAGTTTATGGCAAGTAGACTTTGACAACCTGTATTTCTGAAACACTTTAAACAAAACTCATCAAGGCATCTTGTGTGAAACAGAAATAATAAATTGCAATACAAATATAATGAACATGTGTATAAAGATAGAGAAGAAACAATACATGAAGAGAGAGGTGAAAGAAACATACATCCACATATATAAAAAAGTATAAGTACAATGTATGTAAAAATGGTCAAAGGACCTCATATACAAGATCAATGTATCTATAAAGAATAGAAAAGAAAAGATACATAAAACCCTCACTACATCCCTCAAGAATATCAACACTCCCTCTATCAAAATGTCCTATACTAACTCTCCCCTAAAGATGACTACTCTCATAACCCAAAACTACTCCCCTTTTTTGTCACGAGTGACAAAAGGTAGAGTGTCATGTAGACATCTCATCAGTAGAGTTAGCATCTCCATCATCATTATCATCATCATCATCATCCTCAGAATCTGAAGTTACCGAAGTAGGTGGTGAAGGAGTAGCCTCTAGAGCAAAACCACCCATGGTCGCCTGCCGTCGTGCAATACGACCAACATGAACATTCACTTGATACAACTCAGCAAAGAGTGTATCAAGGCGAGTGTCCATGCACTGCAGCTGTGCCATAATGTCTCCTAGAGATACATCGCCCGTAGAGGAAGAAGGAGCAGATGTAGATGGAGATAATCTGGATAGAGCAGATCTAGACGGAGCTGAACGGGAGGGAGGAGTGGAATCCGTCTATCGCAACCTAAACTGAGCCTCACTACGTTTTACGGTAGCGGCATCTATGGCAAATATGTGTGTGAAGTGGTCAGACACAGGAAAAGAAATGGAAAAATGGCGTAAGATCCTCGTGATAACGGAAGGAAAGATGAGCTTATCACGGGACGCCGAATCAAGATGAACATCTATGATAGAAAGAATAAAGTGAGAAGGAAAATCTATAGTAAGATGCTCAAGAAGAGATAACAAAAATCGAGCATGAGGCTCTGTGATAGAGTTGTAGTGAGAGAAAGGATGGAGTACAAACGTCATCACCATGTTCAGGAATCTAGGACCTTTAGCAAAAGGCCTACATAATGTGTACTGGTGCTCACCCCAATCAACAGGGCGCTGACAAAAGGCAGAGATGAGCTCATCTTTGGACACAGTCCTCGGACGCTCACAAGAAGAATAGTCAGGAAACTCTATCCTAGGAAACCTAAGCACATCCGCAACCAGCTGCGGTGTGACAGGGATGCACGTACCTCGAACGCGAGTGAAAAAGAAAGGTACTGAACGATCTATCCCGTGCATGTTGGAGTAAAACTCCTGAATCAGTACGAGAGGACAAGTGACCGGGACATCACACAGTGACTCCCATCCCCTACTGTGAATAACAGAGGGAAGGTTAGTGTCGGCAAAGTCCGCCAAAATGACTTGGCATTCCGAATGAACACCTTGTCGAGAAAAGTTCTCTATAAATGCCTTGTGGGCATCTCCATCACGGAACCGAAGGTTAAGAGGAGCAGAGTCAGAAGAAGAGGAAGCTCCAGAATGTAGAGGGTTCCAAGCAGGAGTGGATTTACGTTTGGGTGCCATAAACACTACTAACGTAAAAGAATGAGAAAGAGATAGAGAGGGAGACAATCAGAAAAGTCTCAACACAGTTCAAATAGAGCAAATATGATGAACAAAAAGAACGTATGCATGGGAATGCATGAGCATGTGACATGCAAATCAAAAAGGCATCATGGGCTCAGTCCAATCCAATTCTACCAGCACACAAACATATAGCACACATCTAAATGCATGTAAATATCATTCTAATGCACATGGAATGCAATTTATGACATTTTGAAAGTATTTAAGTGAAAACCCAACCCAAAATTTCAATAAAAACTCATCAATTTTTAAAAACCCCAAAAATTTCAAAAAATTTCAAAACCTAGGTTTCAAAACATGCAATGCATGAAAAAGGAAAGGAAAAATGAACTTACCAAGTGATAGAAATCAAGGGAAGACCGAAATGGAAGAGGGTTTGAAGATTTGAGTGAGAGAAAATTGGTTGGGAGATGAAAAGCCGTCGAACAGATCAAGAGAGATCGAGGAAATGAGTGAAAAATCACGACAGGCCCTTTTATAGACACCTCAGTAATTCGCGACAGCTGAGGTGTCGAGAGGTATCGAGGAAACTGTCGAGGAAGGTGTCGAGAATTTGGCCTTCGACAGATGGAGGTATCGAGAGGTATCGAGGTGCAAGATCAAATTTCAAATATTAGAAGCTCGATCGATCGACAAGGTGTCGAGGAGGTGTCGAGGAGACAGAAACTTTCTCGATCGATCCACCAGGTGTCAAGACAGGTGTCGAGATTGCAATAAGAAAAGGCTTGAGAAGCTCGACAGATGATCAGGTATCGAGGAGGTGTCGAGGAAGTGTCGAGCCAGCAGTTAAAAGTAGTTTTTTAAGAAGAGAAAAACACAGACATGAATGCAATCCAACATACACCTCAACCAATGATCCACTCAACATATAAAACTCTCAAAATCATCTCTCAACAAGAATTTAAGCATATGGATCCTCAAAAACACACACACACACACACACTAAACAAGTCTAACCAATTTTATTTTTCAAAAATAAGTCAAGACAGTTTAGTGAGCATACATTAGCACATGTAAAACCTTTATGATGGCCAAATCACATTGTATCTCCACATGTATCAAGAGTAGCAAAGAATATTGCGTGTTATGTGTGACAAACATCGCAAGATTGCATATGTGTATACATGTTATAATGATCTGAGATATGAGAAAATAACTTTAACTCACACACAATCATAACTGTTTGATGGAGACTATCACCTTCGAGGTACATCCTATAACTCCCACATCTCCTAGAATACACGCTTGCAACCATATTTTGAAGCATTTTTTATCTTTTTGCTTTTTATTTTCTTTATATATTTTCTTTTATTTTAGTATACCATACATGGGCAAATAAAAGAGAGAAAAGAAATACCCAAGATGTTAAGCATTTGACATCGCACTTTTACTATGTCGGAGCATACTAATGTCTTTGACACTGCACTTTTGCTATGCCGAAGTATACAGGTGTCTATGACACTGCACTTTTGCTATGCCGAAGCATATAGGTGTCATTTATGATTGGCGAGCAACAGTGGTGAGAAGGTTATTTATGCCTTTCTCTTACGATTTTCTAGTCCTACCCGTCAAAAAGAGTGATATGAGTGTTAAGCTTTTAAGAGATAACTTAATCTTACTCATCACAAACAAAAGCTACAAAGCTCACTTGCTTAGTTGTGCATAGAAATGCTCATCTAAGCTACAAGAGATACAAAGTTTAGAAACTTTGTTTCAATGGCCATCTAAGGTACACAAGTACCAAAGTACACAAAACACACACTGTTTTTGTATTTTTCTGATTTTTCAATTTTTTTTATATTAAAAAAAAATAAACAAAATTGAAAGTAAACACACAAAACATTTTAGACAAAGCACAGCATAGAGATGCTCATCTAAGCTCACTTGCTTAGTTGTGCATAGAGATGCTTATCTAAGCTACAAGAGATACAAAGTTTAGAAACTTTGTTTCAATGGCCATCCAAGGTACACAAGTACCAAAGTACACAAAACACACACTGTTTTTGTATTTCTCTGATTTTTTTAATTTTTTATTTTATTTTTATATTAAAAACAAAATAAATAAAACTGAAAGTAAACACACAAAACATGTTAAACAAAGCACAACATAAAACTAGACTGACTCAACAAAAATGCAAAACACATAAGTAATGCAACAAAAAAACAAGAAGAGAAAAGAAAGTGATGAAATCACTTAGAGCTCTTTTTCTTCCACTCCTTGGAAGAAACTTTCCTTTGATTGAATCCTTGAACAGACAGTCAGAGGGAAGAATTGAAACCGTTCAAGTTCGAAAGGAACATAAGGGCTTTCAGAAGATCTCTAAGAGGTGCAAGAGAGGATTGAAGCTGATTTTGGCTTTCATATGCTATCATGCCATTGCTCTGTTGAGTGGCTAGCCACTTATAGCAATTTGGTCGAGTATAATCGGCAGCTCCACAATGATGACAGAGATGCTGCTTCTTTTGTTTAGGCTTTTAAGAGTTAGCCTTCTTAGCCCTAGGATTTTTAGCATCTTTCTTATCTTATTTAGAGGGTGCTCCTAAGATAGATTTACCCTTGTCTAAGTTCTCACTAGCTAATTCAATTTTGACATCAGTGTTTTCAATTTCAATGTTATTAGCAGGAGAAACAAAAACAGTATTGCTAGTAGAAGCAATATTAGAGAAAGAAAGACCATAGCCCAAGCCAGTTCGATCTGCAGCAGATTTCTGATTGCTAAGCATCTCATTAAGCTTTGCACTTGAAGTCCTTTCCAATTGAGCTCTAACTTGAAACAGCTCAGCTTCAAACTTCTTGGTCTTCTCAGCTAAAAAGTTGTTTTCAAATCTCAATGCTCCAATGGTTTGATTCGCCTCATCAACCTTTGTGGACAACTCTTCATGATTAAGTTTCAC
Organism: Quercus variabilis; assembly: GCA_030445155.1. Classification (NCBI taxonomy): domain Eukaryota; kingdom Viridiplantae; phylum Streptophyta; class Magnoliopsida; order Fagales; family Fagaceae; genus Quercus; species Quercus variabilis. The sequence continues at coordinate 34,895,797 of CP129455.1, read as the reverse complement.
ATCACTGAGCTTCTTGGTGGCCAGCCTATATAATTTCTCATGCTTCTCAGAGAGCTTGTAAAGCTTCTCATAGGCTGAGTGGATATCATCTTGATCATCCATCTTCTCAAATTTGAACTGCACCAATTCTTCTTCTTCATCCACTTCTTCAAAAATCTCTTCAGTAGGATTGACTGTGGCAGTGAAGGCATTTAAGATTCCGTCATCCTCATTGTCGAAATCATCTTCAGGCTCAGTGTCACTCAAAGTTGCAGCAAGTGCCTTACTCTTCCCAATGCTCTTGAGATATGTTGGGCATTCATGCTTCATGTGACCGAATCCATGACATCCGAAGCACTTTGGTCCAGCCGGAACAGTGTACTGACCGCCATCCTTAGTGTCCTTCTTCCTTTTATCTTGGTTCTTAAACTGAAAAGAACTGGATTGTCTGCGGTCCTTGTCAAAGTTCCTCCCATTGGCATTCTTCATAAAATTCTTAAACTGTCTTGTAATGTAGGACTTCATCTTAGAATTTTCATCATCGGAACACTCATTTGTATCACTGCTCTTTGCCTTTAAGGCCATGCTCTTGCCTTTACTAGTTTTGCCAATCCTAGATAGTCCTAGCTCGTAGGTTTGCAAGTTTCCAACCAGTTCAGTCAAAGGAATTTTGTCAATGTCCTTCGATTCTTCTATTGCTGTAATCTTGGCATGGAATCTCTCAAGTAGAGATCTGAGCACCTTCCTTACAACCTTGGGTTCAGGGATGGTTTCCCCAAGATTGAAGGCTGAGTTCACTATGTCCTTTAGCTTGGCATAGAACTCATCAAATGACTCATCCTCCTCTATCTTAATTTCTTCAAAGCTTGTAGTGAGCCACTGAAACTTTGAATCTTTGACAGCCTTTGTTCCTTCATACGTTGTCTGGAGAATGGTCCAAGCCTCCTTAGCAATTTCAGTTGAGGATATCTTCTTGAACTCCTCATTGGTGACTGCGCTAAATAGGGCATTTAATGCTCTGCTGTTGAAGTTAGCCGCCTTGATCTTTGCGTCATCCCAATCGGCCGGTTCTTCTTTTGGCTTGGTCCAGCCAATCTCTACAGCCTGCCACACCTTCTCCTCTAAAGACTACAAGAAAGCTCTCATGCGTACTTTCCAGTATGTATAGTTAGTGCCATCAAGTAAAAGAGGTATAATTAATGACTTTCCTCTATCCATGACAACCAGGGGTCAATGGATCAACACAGCAAAGATTAAACCTAATCAAAGTGTGCCTGCTCTGAGACCACTTAATAGGCCACAATCTGAATGACCCCTTATGGTTAAACCAATTCATTAATTAGCCAAGTTATTAATTACTCAATTTAGCATGCAAATATGTAGAAGCACAAAAAAATTACCAAATAACTAAATATGCAGCGGAAATTAAATGACACAGTGATTTGTTTACGAATGGGGAAAACCCTAACGACAAAAACCCCACAGGGTGATTTTAAGTCACCACTCCTGAAACTCCACTATTATCAAATCAAGTGGTTACAAGTAAAAGAATCTCAAGTACCTTACCAACCTACAGTTGAACCCTTACCCCAATACCCAGTTAGACTTGATCTAGCAACAGTTCCCACCTTTGACGCACGGCTCCCAAGTATGTGACTAACCAATGCGCGGATCCCAGAACGCGACTTCAAAATACCAACTTAAGGAAGAAAGGTTGGCTGCAAAGTTCTTCAGTTCATCCTACACGATGAAGATCAGGAAGATGCTTGGTCACAAAACCCTATGGTGCAAATACATAGCAACTTCTTCAGAAAAGATGAACTAGGTCAAGAACTTCTTCTTTTAATCACAATTTGCTTGAATAGAGATTGCTCAATGAGTTTGCAACTTGTGTCACACTTGACGGCTCTTAAAACAATCCTTTTATATGTTTAGGGTTTGGAGAAAAGAAGGCCCAAAAACATATTCACGGATCCCAAGAAAATCAGATCAAAAAATCTGAAATTTTAAATCTCGATAGATAGCAGGTGTCGAGGTAGCTATCGAGAAGGTGTCGAGCTTTAATGAAATTGCACTTCAGCTTACTTTTTCTTGGACAGACTTGATGACTTCAACACTTAACCTTGAAACCTTGTTTCTTGAAGTATTAAAAACACCTAGAACTACCCAATTACAAGTAGAGCGCGTTTTGTCAAAGGATTAGCCAATTTACATAAATAAGTGACATATGTTCTTAATAAGTGAAAACACATATGTCCTAACATTATCCACTGAGAATACTCAATAAGCCATATCCTGAGAGATATGAACTGCGAACCTTCACACAATGCAATGGCAAAAGGGGAAGTGATATCGAACACGTGAGTAAGTTTATTGACACCCTCGGTGCTTAAGCGGTAGACTAGGACTTGTGTCTTCGAGAGTTTTCTAAATCCCTATGTGACCACACGTACACCTGGTATACCGGATTGAAGCTAGGGTCAATCCCAACATGGGACGACATGGTGGACGTATTTTGCACTAAGTACTTTCATGGAGAAGAGACAGTAACACTTGCAACCCTGCAAGCAACCAAGCAAAGAAGCGGTGAAGACTTGATAGAATACATCAAGAGATTCAGGGACAGCTCTTCACTGCTATGATCATTATGAAGAAAAAACATTGGTGGAAATGTGTATGGGTAACATGATTATGGAATACAAAGCTGTCTTGGAGAACTTAGAAATCTCCTAGTTCATGCAGCTACTACAAAAAGCCAAGAAGACTGCCCAATCAGTAAGGCCAAGCTCTGACAGGCCCAAAAAACAGAGGTCCACTCCACAAGCCATGGCGGTATCTAATGGCAAAAGAAAGAGGAAATCAGATGGGAAGGAGTATGCGACCCCTCCACCACTACCATGTACACCAAAGGAGTTAGACAAGCTTCTAGATAAATGGATTGCAAATGGAGTCTTCAAGCCCAACCAAGTTTCCAGGGAACCTACCGAAGAAAAGTGGAAGAAACTGCGTTTCTGCCATTTATAAAATTATGTGCAACACCCTACCGCAGAATGTTGGGCACTACATAGACTAGTGCAGCACAAAATCAAAGAAGGAACTCTTAATTTATCTCAACCAAAAGTCCAAAGAAACCCACCCCCGAACCACAAGGGAAAGCAGTCATTATTTGCACGAATCCAGGAGAAGATGAAAAGGAAAGGCCAGCCCTGCCTGCCGCAACAATTACTACCTTGTAGAAAAGTTTCAGGTTCAAGAACCTGTTTGATCAGTTAAAACTCACAATCAACGAACGGAGAATCACCAGCAGAAACCAGAACTGACAAAGCCTTCTTACAAGATACCAATGAGATCACTTTTAGTGATGAAGACCTAGAAGTAGGGCATTCAAATCATAGGAGACCTCTCTACCTAGTGGCCTCTATAAATTAGATCCCTATTAAAAGGGCCTTAGTTGATACAGGCGTTTCAATAAACCTTATCCCACTTGGCACGCTGCAAGCGGCAAGAATTTCAAAAGGGAAAATGTGGGGATACCCAATAGAAGTAACAAGATTTGGGGGAAGGGGTGAATATACTGCAGGCCACATCCAGTTATGGTTGAAAGTGGGGCTAATAGCCTCCTTGGTCCGCTTCCATGTAATGAAAACTGATGTTTCATCCCACATATTATTAGGAAGGTCGTGGTTGCATAAGCACCGATTAGTTGCGCCTACATACCATCAATGTATGAAAGGAAGGTTGAACGGCAAAATGATATGGATAGTGGCAAACCCATCACCCTACAAGCAAGTAGAAGCTCATCTAGTAGAAACCATGTTTTATGATGAATGGGTGCCATCCGATGAAAGCTCGGTGTCTAAACCGTAAGGCACCTTTGTCCCTAGATGGGAGGATATCTAAGATAACCCAAAGCCCAATTTAAGAGGGCTGCTAATATAGAGGAAGAAAAGGAAAGAGGCGCCCACTTTGGAGCTAAGTGATACACAATGAGGCATCAAGGTTCGAGCCCCTAATGGTAGAATAGTCTACAAGTTATGAAGGTGCATGGGGCCCACTTGCAGTGCGCAAGGGGGTCCCATACAAGGGTCACAACATAAAAGTCTGGTATGCTGCATTGCCTAAGAAAATTCAGAGGAAGAAAGCGACACGGAACGAGAAAAATAAGTTACAGCAGAAAATGATACACAAGTAACGACAAAAGAGAAATTGGAGGAAATTGATTTGGGCATCGACCCATAAAAGCCAAGACCCATTTCAATAAGCTCAAAATTGTCAAAGGATGAAAAGTTAGAGTTGATACTATTGTTGAAAGAGTTCAAGGATGTCTTTGCATGGGACTACAACGAAATGCCTGGGCTAGACCCAAGATTGGTAGTGCATACGCTCAACGTCGATTCTGAGGCTAAGCCAGTGGCTCAGCTTGTTAGAGTGTTTCATACCAAAATAGAAGAGCAGATAGTGAAGGAATTGCAAAAGTTGTTGGCCGCTGGTTTCGTTAGACCCATCCAGCACCCACGATGGTTGTCCAACATCAAGCCAGTAAAGAAGAAAAATGGGCAGATAAGATGCTGCATAGATTTCAGAAACCTCAACTGAGTCTGCCCAACATGGGCCTACTAATAGACTCTATAGCAGTGAACACCATGTTCTCCTTTATGGATGGATTTAGCGGATATAACCAGATTCGAATGGTGCCGAAAGATGTAGAGAAAACTGCTTTCAAAATACCCATAGGTGATTTCTACTACACTATGATGCCTACTTACAAATGCACGATGGCTGCCATATTTTATGACATGATGCATCGCGAGCTGGAAGACTATGTGGATGACATAGTCGTGAAGTCAAGGAAACAAGAGGACCATGTTAAAGTATTAAGAAAGGTGTTTGAAAAATGCAAACTTTTTAAGCTAAGAATGAATCCGCTCAAATGTGCTTTCGAAGTGTCTGCTAGGAAATTCCTGGGATTCTTGGTCCACAGCAGAGGAATAAAAGTAGACCCAGCCAAAGTCACAGTCATAGCAACCATGAAGCCATCCACCACAGTAAAGGAATTGAAGACTTTTCTAGGGAAAGTTTCTTACATCCGGAGGTTCATCCTAGGCCTAGCATTAATCACCTCAGCCTTCACCAAATAACTCAAGAAAGGATAAAGTCTCGAGTGGGGAGAGGCACAGCAGATAGCCTTTTGAAGACTACAGCAAATTATGACAAACCTCCCTACAGTGCTAGCCCCAATCCGTAAAAAGCCACTATTGCTTTATTTGGCCTCAAGCCCATATGCCATAGGTGCTTTGATCGCTCAAGAAGATGGGGGCAATGTCAAACAACCAATTTATTATGTGAGTCATGCTCTAAGGGATGTAGAGTCTCGCTACCCCAGAATAGAAAAGGGATGTCTGGCAATAGTATATGCATCACAAAGATTGCGTCACTGCTTGCTAGCCTACAAGATATACTTGATGTCGAAGTCTCACGCGATTAAAGCTTTTCTCTGGCATTCAATTCTCTCCATGAGGATATCTTAATGGTTGTTACAACTATCACAATATGACTTGAAGGTAGGAACATCAAAGGTAGTAAAGAGTTAGGCCATAGCAAATTTGCTAGCACAATTTTCAAGAGAAGAGGAATTATAGCTGGATGATGAAGTTCCAAGGGAAGTAGACGTGGCAAAAGTAATTGAAAAGCAATGGGTGATAAAGTTCGATGGCTCTTCTACGACCAACTCAGGAGGTGCAGGAATAGTCCTCTATCATGAAGGAGAAGAGACTGTGGCACTCTCGTTCAAATTGGAGTTTCTGTGCTTAAAAAATACTGCAGACTATGAGGCCTATCTCACTAGGTTGGCCACAACCCTCGAGATGGGGATCAAACATTTGAAGGTGATAGGTGACTCCAACCTGGTGGTTTGCCAAGCCAAAGGGATTTCCTCTTTGAAAGAACAAAGTTGGCTCCGTTCAAGACATTGGCCTAGAAAATGGAAGAAAGGTTTTCAATGTTTAAGATAGAGCACACCCAAAGAAGTGAGAATTGGTACGTGGGCGTACTGGCTGCGTTGGGCTCACAGATAGCCTTCGAAGGAAGTAGTACTAGAGTCGATGTCACAAAATGAAGGGAATCTATTGTTGAAATACTATAGGAGAGGTTCCAGGAAAAGCAAGAATGTGAAGAGGACTGGAGGGTTCCTATTAAGGAAGCCCTATTAAAATAAGGAGACCTAGAAGACTTGAAAACGTTAAAAGACCATACCCTGATGAAAAGGGAATTGTATTGCAGAATGCCAGGAGGGATCCTGTCAAGCTGTGTAGGGTACAAAGAGGCCCAAAGAAAATTGAAAGAGGTGCATGGCAGAACTTGTGGGTTCTGTGGCGAGTTCAACCTTTACCACAAACTCCAGAGAGCGGGTTTTTATTGGCCAAGCATGGGTAAGGATGAAGACCTAGTCCAAACCCAGTGCAAAGCCTGCCATTTGGCTACTGACAAGGAGGAAAGTTACGTTGTGTTCACCAATGAAGACTGGAGAAGCCAATTCATACAATACCCAGCAGAAGGTGTCCTACCACAGAAGCATAGTGAAAGATATAAACTTAAGAAGCTAGTAGTGCGCTACTTTTTACGTAAGGGGATCCTTTTTAAGAAAAGGTATAATGGAGACCATTACGATGTCTGGGTCCTGAAGAAGCAAGGAAATGATAAAGGAAGTACATGCAGGGGAATGCGGAGAGCACCAAGGAAAGAAGAAGCTATGCCGGTGCATGCTACAGATGGGTTATTATTGGCCCACTATGAAGAAAGATATGGCAAAATTTGTGAAGAAATGCCATAGTTGCCAAGTGCAGGCTAATCTAATTCACACTCACCTACAAAGTTTACATAGCATAGCCACCCCATGGCCTTTCCATACCTGGGGTCTTGACTTAGTGGGACTGGTCAACCCACCCTCTCATTGGTACATATGGATCCTTATGGCTACGAAATACTTTACCAAATGGGCGAAAGCCATACCACTCCGTAAGGCCACATGAGGAGCCGTGGCAAATTTCATCAAGGAGAATATAATTGTTAGATTCAGGGTACCTCATAGGTTCATAAGTGATAATGGCACTCCATTTGTCAATAATAAGTTTCGAAAGATGCTGAAATTTTATCAAATTAAACACCACCGATCATCGCCTTACTACCTCCAAGGGAATGGGCAAGCAGAAGCAACAAACAAGACTCTCATCAAGATCATTAGCAAGATGAGTCAGGAATACACCGAGGGATCGGCAAACGCATCTGCCAGACGCTCTTTGGGCCTACTGAGGCTCACCCAAGTCTGCCACGAGATTTTCATCCTTTTCTCTAGTCTATGGAATGGAGGTAATGAGCCTAGCTAAAGTGATGATGCCCTCCTTAAGGGTCATGTAGGCACGAAAGAAAGAAAAGGAGAAGGGAGTTTTAGCAGCAAAAAGATGCGAGTACTTGAAAGGATTAGACGAGAAAAGGGAGGAAGCCCAAACGTGTAGCCATAGATACAAGCAAAAGATGACTAAAGCTTATGGCAAGACAACCCAAGAAAGGGTGTTTGTAGAAGGATAGCCTGTACTTAAAATAGCAGACCACATTAGGCTATGGCAAGACCATCTAAATTTTCGAAGGGACCCTTCGTAGTAAGGGAAGCAGATACAAGTGGATATTACCATTTGGCTCAAATGAATGGAAACAATCTAATGGACTCTATTAATGGCAAATGGTTAAAGCATTATTATTCGTAAGAAACATTGTGTAGTTATTCATTTATCTTGTTTACTTTTCTTTCTTTCCTCTATGTGACCACCCTTGCAAGGGATAGCGTCACAAAAAAGTATTGTAGTGTATTTCTATTTGTAAAATTAATGAAGACTATGAAGTATTAGCAAAACATACTGTATTATAATCATAGTAATAGTTATAGCAGATATAGTGTAATAGATTATAGACCCAAAATATATAAGTCATGTCAGACTTATCAAATAAGTGCTAGAGAAATAAAGAAGCGTACTAGGTAGGACGAAAGGGAAAGAAAATAAAGGAAATACAAAAGTACATAATGTAATCAAAGGCCTAAAATAAAGGTCTGATCTCTAAAGTGGTTAAGGAGACACTCACGACATGCCTTTAAGTCTACCACCTCCTTCTTCAAAGTCTCAATGTGAGCATCTATGGCATCCATAGCAGGCTAAACCTTCTTCATAAAGAAGGCTCGTGCAATCTCTCGCAGGTGATCCGACAGGAACTCCACAGCAAATCCAACTCTAATCAACTCCTGAACTGCGACTTTCCACTGCAGGATCCTCTCAGTAAACACAGTGTCGATGAAGTTATGCTCAATGTAATTCATCACGCTCCCCAATAGCTTGAGGAAGTGCTCCCTCGTGGATCGGCTAAAAAGAAACCCCTACATGAAGTCCCCACGGCTGTTATAAATTGCCTCCAAATGAGAGATGCACTCCCCGGGAACCTAAAAACCGTGCAAACATAAGGGGCTCCAACACCCCAGAAATCTGCAGGATCAAGAACATTGGTCTTGAACTAGTCAAATCGGATAAAGAAAGCAGCAGCCTCACTCACCGGATCAGGAGCACGGCAAAACTACTTCCAACCTCAAACTGAGAGGATAAAGCCACCTCGACAGGAGTTAAACCTGGGAAGAAATATGAAGTACAGTTAGAGTTCACAAGGGATAGAAAAAGTGAAGGAATGAATCCATAATGAAGATTAGAGAAGATAAGGGGAGAAAGAAAAGTACCAAGATCCATAGAAGTGAGGGCTACAGGTGTGGCAGAAGTGGGGGGTTGTAGGCATCGTGGTGTCTGCTGCAATTTTGGGCTCCTCAGAAATGTCTATGGCCAAGAAAATTGATCCATAGAGCTATTAGAAGTTGTTACCAGGAAATGACAGGAAGAAAAGAAAAAGAAGATCTTTCAAGGACAAGAGACACATAACCATGGCCTCGGTCTCATGCCCAACGTCCTTATCAGAATCAGAAACCCTCTTCCTCACGACAGGCTCATCCTCGAAATCCTCAAGGGCCTCCTCAAATCCCTCATCAGAAGACAAATCTACGTCAGGCCCATGGGTGGAAGAACTAGGAATGGATGAAGGAGTGACCACTAAGGAGTGGCCATCCTTTATGGCTTGAGAAAAGGCAACGAAAGGATCGCTGGCTAAGATGACAGGAAGAGTAGCAAGAGAAACACTCCCAGCCTGTGATGCACCTGCAGGAGTTACTTCTTTCTGAACTGTAGGAGTCTCAGCAGGAGTAGGAACAAACTCACCAACCCCTTTGGTCTAGGTAATCTCCTCAACAAGGCCAGGTCTAGGTGAAGGAATTAGAGCCTCGGCAGGAGCTCCCTATACAGCAGTAGAAGTAAAGGCCATGGCCTCAACCATTATGTCTACCCCATCAAAGAAACCCTCTATGGGTGTGCCCATAGCAGCAAGGACCTCCTCACTCGTGGGATGATAAATAGAAAAGGGCACGAGATCAACCTAAAAACAAAACAAAAAACCAAAAAAAAAAAGGGAAGAAGAGAAAGAAATAAGACGAATGTTAAGGCAGAAAGAAGAAATAAATAAACATGCAAACAGAATGAAATAATGAAAAAGAAGAAAGGAAGCACATGACAACACGTGGTAATAAGAATGCATGCAGAGAGAAGAAATGTGCCTCTAACTCAGGCTCGTCAAGTAAGATAGGATGGGTGGCAGAAGTATCCTCCTTATGCTTAGACTGCTAAGAAATAATGAGAAGAAAAAAGAGGGAGACGCATAAGTATATATGTGGAGTTGGCCGTAGGAAGGCCCCATGAATAAGAAAAAAATAAAGAAGAAGCAAGGTTAGAGATAACATACTCTCCTCTCAATAATGGCAGATGGAGGTGGTGGAGATGTCTTTCTCTTGCCGCCGTGGGTCCTGCTAGAAGGAGGAGCATCCATGGATGGCGTGGAGCGAAAGGCGTAGGCTTGCTTGTAGTAGGGCGCCTGCTGGAACAAGTACAAGCAAAAGGAGGAAGAGAACCCTCAAGAACTATGTTACCAATGGGAGGAAGACCACCCTCATAGGGAACGATGTTAGAACAAGTCTCAAAAGAATCGTCCCCTCTCTTGGTAGACTTGGGCTTAGCGGACCGAGACACCGAGCCCTTCTTCACAAGCACAAGAAGGTTCACCACCTTCACCTTTTTCTCCCAACTTGTGGGGTACTCACCAGCATACAAGTACCACCTCTTCTGCCACTCAAATATAGCAGACCTACTTTGCTTCCTAACATATGCCGCCATAGACTTGGTAGGAAGCAACAATCGCGGGTTGGCAGAAATGATGGCATGGAGAACATCAAGGGGAATGAGAAAAAACCCACAGCTACCCAACAACTTCGGCTCAAATGAAGTCATCACAACCTGCCAATACCCATGCATCGCAGCTGTGCAAATACCCTCTCTCTGTGAACCTAGAATAGTGACTACTATGAACGTCTGCTCCAAAACTCAAAAGCAATAGGCCGCAGGAATGATCGAACAAAAGTAGCAGTCTCTAGAATGGTAGAGAAACCATCAGGTATGTCCTGATCCAACCCAAACTGCCTCCTCACTTTGCTGGCAAAATAGTGTGCAAAGCAGATACCCTCATCAGCAAGGTAAGGTAGCCAACCAGCATTAGTGGCTGCCAAGTACGTAATCCCCCTCTCATCAAAGGAAATCAACAGGGTGATGGTCCCAACAATGTTAGTAAAGGGGCCTATAACCGAATCAGTACATGTAAAGCCAATGCCCAAATTCCTGTATGCCCTCCAATAAAAGGCAACTCCTTTATCAAAAAACTCAATGGCAAGATGCCCAAACGACTTCAACACAACCCAGTGTCAAGCTGATGGAAAATCAAATACAAAACGATCACAAAAATCAATAATAACCTTCAGACAGGAATGGTTCGAAAAAACGGATAGACTTGCACTTAACAAGTGCCAGCACAACGCTCCCATAGCAGATGCTGCTATTAGGATTAGTGCCCTTAAATCCTATTATATGATGTTATGTATGATATTAAGTGTGACATTGTGTATGACTTAATATTGTGTTAAATAAAGTTGTTTTGTTATTATTATCTGAAATAATTGTAACATGAATATTCGGACATTATCACATAGTCCATGAGATGTATGTGATTTATGTGATTTAGTCACAGAAGATATAAGTCACAAGTTCTTTGTAAACTCAGAACTATAGTTCGTAGTCGGTGATGAATTGGGCATTTCATCTGCGAAGACTTTAACATATCAACTACGATGATTTGTCTTGATCATAGAAGTGGAGACTTCTAGTTGATGTGTTGATATGTTTTAAAAGTTAAGACACGTTGAACTGGACCGCTGTGAAATTTATTATTCTTCTAAGGACAGTCAAATGAATAATAAATCTCACGACTTATATTTGCATGAACTCTTAATCATGAGAGAATAATGGACTTGATCATGAAGCGTAGGTTGCCTTGATATATCAGGAGTGAGATCTAAAGTAACGGTCAAAACCTCAGTATGTTGGGAAATCACATTTAGTATTGATGGAACATATATTCTCAAGATGAAATTCATAGTCTCTTAACGGAGATATAAAATATTCTCTTGAGATAAGTTTAATGGGTTTGTTATTCAGAGAGTTAGGCCTAACCACTTTGGTAAGAAATTACTAAAGTATATATTTATGAAATTGGATTTCACAAAAATATGATGAATAACTTAACACGATTAAACCGGGCACTCAAGGATTAAGATGTAGTAATCTACAAAGTGGTAATCCACATTTATGACTTTGTATTACTACGAATATTTAATGAAGGGGTTTACATGTACAATAAAGTCTTGGGATATAATTTATAGATAAAGCCTAGAGTGCAACTATATTTATATAGTGATATTAAATATAGTTTATGGTAACTTTGGACTTATCAAGAGTTAACAGAAAAGCCCAAGGCCCATTGGAGCTAATGTCTTATTGGTCCCTTTTGGTCCCACTCCAGGCCACATACTTAAGCCCAATTGTAAAGGCCCAAAAGGCCAGCCCAATTAGATAATTAGTTGGATACAAAAAGAAAAACGTACAGAATTATTAGCTGTGAAAAAACATCATTGAAAAGTGGTGTGTATGAGAGTGTAAGTCACTCTTTTAATTCTCCTTTTGTAACTAATTGAGAGCCCACACTTCTTAGGCGTTAGTGGAATTGGAGTAAAGATTAAGAGTATTCCCAAGTGCTTCGATCTTTGTTTTGAAATTCACCGCTTCAAGGTACGCTCTCTTATACTCGAATTCTGAAATTTACATAATGCATGTTATAGATTGAGAATGAAGTAGATCCGTCAATTAATTTTCCGCTACACACATACTATTTCCATCAGCTGTAAAATGGTACTATAGGCAGAAGTAGTAACTATATGGTAAGAGCTTACCTACTTCTCATCACTCTACAAAATGTCTAACTACACGTACAAATGACCTAGAAACATAGGGGCCAATGGCAGACTCACCCCGGCATAAATATTTATGGCTAATCGAAAATAAAGAGGTTTTATAGCATAATGAGGGTGAGAGCCAAAGATGAACTCGCAGTGCCAAAACACAACAAAGGCCGCACGACGGACTGCATCGGAAGCCTTGGAGAAAGCCCCAACCCAATGCCACAACTTCACATTGCCACTCATACCTTTCTTCAACTCGGCCTCCACAGCCTCCTCCTCGGGAGAAAGCTTAATATTACTCAGTTCTACATCACCGAGAATAGGCAACAGTAGTTAATTCACTACATCTTCCAAGGTCATAGTGATCTCACCCAAGAAAGGAAGAAGGTATGGGTGACGCTACACCATCGTCAGACTATATGACAAAGGTTGAACAAGTCCCTATAGTTGAACAAGCAACACAATGAAACAATAGCCTTCAACACGTCAGCCTGCTGCAACGCCTCCATGAAACCCATATCGAACAACTCTTCATCTACCCATTCCTTTCAACCCAAAGAGGTACCCAACCCAAATTTGAAAAGGATGGACGTGGGAAGTGAAGTTTCTTGGCGTATATCAAGATCAGGGATCGGGGATCGAGGAAGCCAAAGGGGCCTAAGACACCTCTGTGTCACAGCGGCAAATGGAGAGCCAGACGCGGCCTAGTGGCAGAGGTAAGTAATCACCGAACACCACCAGGAAATGGATGTGGGTGTCATACCACAGATCAATGAGGGGAGCTCACTCGCTGTTTGGGTCGCGACCCCCTTCCTCTTCCTCGGAGCGTTCTGATTAGGAGAGAGGAGCATCTTCGCCCATGGTTTTAGCATGAGGATCAGCAACAGAAATATCTTTTCCCTTACGACGAGAAGAACCCTCGCCTTTCGTCGGTGTCATGATGAGTTATTTGATCGGAGTGGATTGGTGGGGATGTTTTAAGAAAAAAGACACGATGAAGGAAAAGGAATGAATAGACATTTTGAGCGAATGATGGAAAGGGAATGAGTTTAAGTACTAATGACAATAAAGATGACGTCAAAGGATGCAATGGGTCAGTCTCCAAAAGAAGCATTGTATTAATGAAGCAGAGCCTGTATTTCAAAATAACTACTAAACTGGAAAATTTGAAGAGACAACACTATTCACAACAAGAAATAAAATAAGACGGGACCTACTGTTAAAAAAAAAAAAAAAAAAAACCCTTTTTTTTCTTTTGGTTCGCTTATGAACCGCAGGGGCAATTCATATGCCCAATGAGGCTAAATGTTGATGCCTATTTTGGCAAAAGGGCCCAATGACAAAAGAAGCTCAACAATATGAAAAATGGGTGAAGAAAGAAAAATTAGCAAAGTAAAAACCATTAAAGTCCAAATGGCAAGAATAATGGTCCACAAGCCCACAAAATAACAAAGTTGTTCCAAAGCAAGCAAACAGGCCAAGAAAGCCCCAAAGAATGAAATGGTAAGCCCATGGATATCATAAGAAATAGAAAGAAAGCAAAAATGGGCCGGAATAGCCCAAAGAAAGGAATTAGTAAATGGGATTGGTTCAAAGGCCAATAAACCCAAAAGTAAAAGACGTGGTAGTTGAGCCAGGGAAGCCCAAGAGACTTAGCAAAAGCCCATGAGAATGTAAGAAGTAGGAAAAAATGAAACGGGCCCAGGACACCCAAGGAATAAAATGGGTCGGGGAAGCCCAAGATGTTATATGGGCTGACCTAACAGGAATGCGGCAATGTGAACTAAAGGAAGAAATAACACATGAAACTGGCATGGTAGGCCTAGAGGAAGTCCAGCAAACAAAGTTAAATGATATCATGGCAAAAACAATGCAATGGCATGGCAGGAGTACTAGCTAGCACACGAACCAGAAGTGAAAGGAGACAAAGACTGAATTAAAGAAGAAAAAGCCCACACGTAAGTAATACCCAGCCCAAAGAAGAAATGAGATGCAAAGAATGAAGACCCAATGACTCATCCACGCCACAAGAGTTCAACAAGCAACAGAACACGCAATAGGGCTAGACAAACTTGCAGGCAATGGCAAATGCTTGAATGCCAGAAAAGCAATGGACTCATATAGGAGTGGAGCACGTACAAGGCTCAAGCACCTACTTGTACCTAGCCAATACAGAGGAGGTAGGCCAGGGGTCAGAGGTAAGAGAAGGTGTGGTCTAACAATAGGGAGAAAGGGGAGCCTATTTTGGGGTTTTCGCTCAAGCTCTTTTGAGGAAAATGTCCTACTGGGATAACATATCACCCAAAAGAGGCAAATATGAGTTGGAATCACTTGTTGCATGCTATAGGAGTTAGTAAGAGAAAAACTCAACCCTTATCCGGATAAGAATCCTAAGAGAAGCAAGAAAACAAAACAAAACTACTTTTGTCTGGGAATGAAGCATGGCGCGGCCAACACAAGGTAGTGGTGGTGGCTAGTAGGGCTGTCCATCAACCCGTCAAGCCCGACCCACCCGTCCAACCTAATCCAACCCGAAGGCCCATGGACGAATTCGATTGTCCAAACGAGTCGGGCGCAAGTTAATTAATTTTAAAATTCGGTTTTACAGGTCGATTTCGAGTCCCTTGAATTCTAACCCATGTAAACCGACTTGACCGACCCATAAATTTTAAAAAGAAAAAAACATGGGTTACACTTACAACTTTAGTTTCAAAGTTTAAGTTCTAGATATTTCTTTCTCAAAAAATAAAAAATGTTCTAGAGAGTTCTCTCACTTTCTTTAATTTCTCACTCTCCCTTTCTCTAATCTCTCTCTCAAATCCCTAACCCTAGCCTCCTTGCTACCACCGCCACCAAGTTAGGCTTCATCGTTACCCCTAACCCTAGCCTCCTTGCCGATGTCACCTAGTTAGCCTTATTACGCCATTGCTGATTTAAAGTTTTCGTTGCACTCATCGTTCTTGGTTGAGTCAACTCCAAAAGCCTCCTCTGATCTACTTGAAGTTGATGGTGGGTTAGTAAAAAAAGTTTTCTTTTAAAAAAAATTGTACTAATCTTGTGATTGATGAGTTGGTGGTGGGGGATGGAGTGGTGGTGCTGATGCTAGTTTAATCTTCTCTCTCTCTTTTTTTTTTAGTCTTATAAATCTTTGTTTTTTGTTTGGATTTTGATTTCTTTGTTCTGGGTTTTTTTTTTTTTTGAAAAGATTGTTCTGGGTTTTGATTTTGTTATAGTCTCATAAATCTGGGGTTTTGGTTTAGATTTTGATTTCTGTGTTTTGGGTTTTTTTTTTTTTTTTTTTTTTTTAAGAAGATTGTTTTGGGTTTTGATTTCAACTTTGGTTGGATTTTGATTTCTTTGTTCTGGTTTTGAAATCTATGTTGTTGTGCTTGAGACCCAAAATCACCCGACCGACTCCAACCCGCTCAATCGATGACCCGTGCCGTCGGGCTTGACCCAAACGTTCGTTTGGCCGCAGGTCCATTTTCTGTTCACCTAATTCAATCAGATTGAGTGCAGGTCAAACCTAAACCAGATTCGACCCAACTCGTGGACAGCCCTAGTGGCTGGGCAACTAACAGACCAGTAGGCAATTCGGGAAGGACACCCACAACAGGCCAGAAGTAGAGTATAAAAAGGCCTTAGCCATGCACAGTAAACAACAAGAAGAAGGAATGGGAGAAAACATTGAAAACAGAGAAATAGAGAAAACTAAGAAAACAAAGGAGACAAACAAAGGAAACCGAGAGTGAGTAAGGAAATAGGAGTGAAAGAGCATGCACCAATAGGTTACCCATTTCTCTCCCTTTCAATAGCCCACTCTCTAACAAGTTAAGAATCTATGGTTGAGCCACCTAGGCCCATTCTCCAAAGTGAGCAATTTCTATAGCAAGATTCCCTTGTGAGGTTGCCCACATTGGAGATTGGTTCCCTTCTTGGACTTGAATCTGCCAAGAAGCCAAGCTTAGCAGACTAATTCTCTTCCTTCTTGTGTTATGATTGTTCAAGGACTAATTTGTTATTAATTTACTCTTGCCATACTTACATTATCATATTTTCCTTTTGTGAAATTTTTTAAGCATCATTTTTGTCAATAGCAAGTGCTTTAATTAAAACATTTTAGTTATCTTGTCGTATTATGTTTCTCCTACTATAACGCTTTTTGTGATAGTATTTCCTACCATGGGCTCATGACTCTATCAAGATTCTTACCAGGGTTCTAACTTGCGCGCAAGCTGGCCTAAGGTGAATTTCAATCAAGCCAATCCCGACTCTCCTACCCTAGAATCATTGAGCCATAGTGTGGCAAAAGCAGTTCAACCCAGTACATAAAAAGGCCCGCCATAACCCTATGCATCAATGAATCTCTGCCCCTTTGTAATCTCCATCCCTGCTTGGCCAATAGTGCTAGGTTAAACTGCTTGAGTTGTTTAAACCCCATACCACCCTTAGCTTTAGGAGTGTATAGTTTATCCCAGCTAATCCAAGCCATTTTATATTCATCCTTACATTAACCCCACCAGAAATTCCTGATTAAGCTTGTCATTTCATCACACAAAGAGTCAAGAACTTTGAAACAACTCATGGTATACGTTGGGATTGCCTGAGCCATTGCTTTAATCAAGATTTCCTTTCCTACCTTAGACAGCAACTTCTCCTTCCAACCAGCTAGTTTTTGGTCAACTTGTCTTTTACCTCCTTGAAACATCTTGTTCCTCCCCACCAAAGATGGTAAACCCAGGTACTTTTCATGATGCTTGATCACTTATGCCCCAAATCTAGACTTGATCTCATCTTGTACTTCCTTGGTAGTGTTACTAGCTTACTGCTGAAAAACAAGGAGGTTTTTTCTCTATTTAGCTGCTGCTCTGAAGCTTGCTTGTATACCAACAAAACCTTCTGTAAAGTCTTACATTACTCAATGGTGGCTTTACAAAAGATAATATTGTCATCTACAAAAAATAAGTGAGACAAACTAGGACCTCCCCTGTAGACAGAAACCCCCCTCCATAGTACCATCGGAGCCAGCTTTCTTAATTAAGGCTAAAAGGCCTTCAGTACAAAGTAAGAAGAGATAAGGGGATAGTGGGTCATCTTGGCAGAGTCCCCTAGAGGGGATAATTTGGCCACTTTGCTTGTCATTGATCTTGATATATGTGACAAAAGTGATGCATTGCATCATTAGCCTTCTCCACCTAGGATGAAACCCCAATCTCTCCATAATTTTCTCCAGGCAAGCCCTCTCCACCCTATCATATGTCTTACTCATATCAAGCTTCAATGCCATTTCTCTTATAGCTCCTACCTTCCTCTAGCTTATATGGTGCATGGTTTTGAATGCAACCAGCACATTATCAGTTATTAGTCTACCATTCACAAATGCACTTTGAATATCACTGATGATGGATGGGAGTACTCTTTTCAGCCTGTTTACAAGAGTTTTGGAAGCCAATTTGTAAACCACATTACACAAGCTGATTGGTCTATACTCAGTCGCCCTTTTGGGTTTTTTGGTTTTAGGTACTAAAACAATATGAGTATCATTGAAATTTGGTGGGATCACTCTAAGATTTAAGAAATCTAGCACTGTTTTAGTAACTACATCACTCACAGTAGACCAAAAGTGCTAAAAGAAGAGAATGGGCATACCATCAGGGTCAAGTGCTTTTAGAGTATACATTTGCTTCAGGGCTTAATGCACTTCACCTGGAAAAAACTCCCTTATTAATGTCGAATTCATGCCCTCCGTGACCTTAGGGTGGACTACATCCACAATTTCAGTAAACTTCAAAGGTCTACATGAGGTAAACAGCTCAAAGTAGTCAACAAAAATCTTCACAACAATCTTCTCACCCTCTTGCCACAACCCTTCATCGTCATATATACCTTCAATCAAATTCTTTTGAAACCGTGAGGATGCCTTGGCATGGAAGAATCTGGTATTACGGTCTCTCTCTTTGAACCAGTTAAGACGAGAACACTGCTTCCACATGGCGTCTTCCTTGTCCAGCCAGCAATTAAGTTCCACCCTTGTCTCTCTTATATCTGTGATAATATCCAGCGAGGTTGGTTGCAACTCTAACCACCCAAGGTGCTTCTGCAATTGAGAAATCTGCTTCCCTAAGTGCCCAAATTCTGTCTGGTTCCACGCATCCAACCTGGCTCGACAGGAGTTAATGCATGAGAGAATCGGGAACGGTGACTCAAAGCCAACTCCTTCCCCCCACGCATCAATGACAGATACATAAAAAATTTCAAGAAATATATAGAATCAGCAATAACTAATAAATATGCTAAATAAATAATTGTTAATTAAAAAAAAGTTAGTTAATATAGTAGTAGTAATTTTTATTTGATGGAATAGTTTCTAATTTGTGTTCTAGTGAACCATAATGAATTAAAATCAGATACAAGATGGAAATTTGGAAGGTCACTGGCTTCTGAGTACTTTGAAGGGGCATTCACCCCATTTAAAAGAAAAACTAAAAGCTAATACATATCTGCACTAAATAAATAAATAAAATTTAAAAATAAAATAAAAAGGGTAAAGAAGAAACATAAGGAAAAACAATATAGCCCTATTATGAAAATGATAGAACAAAAATTCGACTGAATTGCAAACAAACATAGATTTAATGCGTTCTATGTGGCATGTCATCATAAAATAAATCTAGTCTTCATGTATTCATCATCCGTGCATGTTATGCTTTTTGCATATTGCAAAGTCTAAAATAGTAGTAAATAGTAACTGCCCTATCGCATCGCCATAGTTGATAATGGACCCCAAGCACCCAGATCTCGAAGTTTTTTTTTTTTTTTTTTCTTTGGTTACAATAAAATTTCAATCTATAATATCCGCTACATGATGATTATTACTTTTAATCATTAGATTAAAACACTAGTTCACTCTTGGCGTAAACGGGAATCCAATCCTTAAATCTCCTATGTTGTCGATAATAGAATTTATCAGTTAAGCAAACAAGAACACATGCAAGTATGCAACCACGTTGCCAAAACTTTTCGGTCGATCTCTATATCATTACCTCTATGTTAGGCTTTTCTCATAAATTGATTAAGCATAAGTTTGGATAGGTCAGCGTTTGCGTTTAGCAACACGTTTAAGTTTCTTCTGTGGATCTGTGCACTATTCATAAGACCTGCAAATACGGAATTCAGCAAAAATAATTACAAAACTAGGTCCCACGGTACTATTCACACATTTAAAAATTATTTTGCTACAGTGTTTTCAATTTTCAGCAATAAGCGGTATCTAAATAGACCCTAATACTAGTCACGTTTTAAGAACGGGTTCAAGTCCACTGTTGTTGAGGGTTATCATAATAGATGCATGGCTAGATTATATTCTCTAGCAGAGGGGAAAAAAATAAAGGCCTAGATAGTATTCAGGAGGCAAAGATCCTATGATACACGTTAAGAGATTTGCATGGCCGGGTTTGAACTTTCATGTTCATTCAATAATGACTAATTACTCATCGAGGCGTGTTATCGAGTCTAGTACACATCAAGCAATCCTTAATCATTATATGTCCTATCTTGCACTTTTTTGAATTTCTGTCCAAAGTTCAAACTTAATCACTGTGATGATTAAAATTCATACTAATACAATTTGTGCTAAATTAATAAGACAGTTTTAATTACAAAAAGTTTAGAAATCGATGTAACAATGAATATAATCAATATCAATATCACGTCAACAACAAAATAGATAAAATTGTGAATTACTCTTTTGTAATCCATTACACATTGATTTATAAGTCTTTTATAGTAAAAAGCTTTTGTTAACCGGCTATCCTTGTGTACTCGTTAATTAGCAGGCTTCAAAAGGGTCACACCTACATTGAGAATAAACAAAACCTAATAAACAAATTTCCTTTAAACTAAAAATTGCTCAATACCCTGTAAAATTACATTGAGAATAATCAAAACCTGACAACAAATGTTCTTTAAACTAAAAGTTGCTCAAATCCCTGTAAAATTACATTAAGGATATACAAATGCCATTTAAATTAAAAGTTGCTCAATTCCCTATAAAAAAGTCAATCTACTGCATTATAAAGGCTAACGGTTGCATTATAAAGGCTAACGGTAACAGACGCACCAAAACCTACAGTAAAATTTGTAGTATTCATGGTTCAAGTATAAGATCTAACCACATACCCTTAATCAAAATAAGAAATGTCTTGTTTATATCATGCATGGAACATTAGCACCAAATCAAAAATTGAAACAAAGGTTGGAATCAATAAACATGGATGTCCTATGCAGTATAAAAATTAAAAAAAAAAAAGACAACACAACCGACAAGTAGTGTGTTTGAGAAAATGAAAGTGTAAGTGAGTCTCAAAAAAGAAGATAGAGAGGACGGTTCAATGTCCCCCCAACAGCGCATGTTAGTGGTGGGCTCCTTTGATCCATACCTCCGCATGCGCCGTAATTCTAACGTGAGCTGTCGCTGACCAAAATAGTCGAACTCGTCAAATCTGTATGGCTTCACCAACCCTCTACTCTAAAGTTCTTTCTTAAAAAAAAAAAAAAAAAAAAAAAAAAAAACCAAAAACAAAAACAAAAAAAAAATCTTTGTATTAATATTCAGATCAGAATCTATCTGATATCTCCATAACACATAATTTTCTTGTAGCCTAGGTTGGTACATACATTTTTTATCTACATAAATGCTAGTTTATGCAGAATGAAAGAGCTTTGTGGGATTTTGAGGGACATGGCCCCTGGCTACTTTAGTTCACATCTGTACTAGTAGAGATTTTGGTATTTTATAGAAATTTGGGATCAGATCTTATCCATACTTAAGAGATTTAGAGGGAGAGTATTACTCTTTTGTATAGTCCACCATCTAACGGATAAAACAATGGATTTCAAAACAATAATACTAATGACATGTTTGGATGTTTAAAAAAAGAGGGGAAGTAGAGTAGAGAGAGGGAGAGTAATGCAATTACCTTGTTTGGAAGTTTTTTAAAAAATGAGAGAGAGAGGTTTGGAGGAGTTTGAAGGGGTTTGGACTCCCTCTAGCCCCCCAATTTTAATTCCTCCAAATTGGAGAGATTTGGAAGGAGAGTAGAGTACATAAACTATTGACCAAGTAAATTATCTAATTTATCCTTATTATATTAACAAAATTACACAAGGGGAATGGCTAATTACTCCCTTCTCCCTTACTAATTTTAAAAACATCCAAATAAGGTGGAGGTGAATCATTCTCTTCTACTCTCCTCCCTACTACTCCCCTCTACTCTACTTCCCTCTACTCTCCTTCCTCTCTAAACTTCCAAACAAGCCATAAAAGACAACTTTTTTCCGCAACAAGTTTCACAATTATTGGAGTGTAAATAGTCAAGAAAATGTTATAGGTCCATAGATATAAATTGTATCCACCACTCACAGCCAATCACTTCAGCAATTATAGAATTTGTTGTGAACAAAATTGCCTATGATATAGCTGATTCTAAAATCACAAGATTGACGCCGAAAGTCTTATGGTTTAATTCAAGATCAACTCTCTTTGTGGCCTGCCATCAAGGATTTGATTGGGAATCATCTGTTTGTGCGGTGTTAGTATTACCGTGTGAGGATGCTCTCATTATCAGAAAGAGAACATTAATGATGATAACAATGATAGAGAAGCTTGAGCTTAGACCACTTGCTTTTGCCATGTATGGGTGTAAAATTTCTGTACTGAGATAATTATCAAACGGGTATGTGCAGTTTAAGATATGATTTTAC
Organism: Quercus variabilis; assembly: GCA_030445155.1. Classification (NCBI taxonomy): domain Eukaryota; kingdom Viridiplantae; phylum Streptophyta; class Magnoliopsida; order Fagales; family Fagaceae; genus Quercus; species Quercus variabilis. Next base: position 34,873,578 of record CP129455.1, on the reverse strand, counting down.
AAACGTAGGATTAAACAACAAATGATGATACAACTCTTAGCAAGAAAACAAAAAATAACGCTACAGCATAAGTCTCCAAAAAAAAAAATAATAATAAAATAAAGAAGAAGCTACAGCTTTCATTGATAATGGATCTCTGAAACTTGGGGTCATAAATAGACAACAAACACACATACTGCAACTCTTCAACTGTCGATAAACTGCTAATAGAAAAATCACCCACAACATTCATCTAAAGAAGAAAAAAAGGTCCATCCGCTGACTTTTACCGTGACATATTAACGCAACTTTTTGCGTCCATGCCACAAAACACCCTTTGAGAAAATTATATGGATGCTTAACTACTCAAGGCCGAGTTATTGTTTTTAATTCAATTATTTGGAACTTGTGCATTACTTAAAGCCACTTTTAAATCTTAATCCTTGACATTTTTGTTATGCAATATAAAGTTTTGGCACTAGCAATCTCCTTGAATAACTGTATCAATTTTAACATGAAAATAATGACAGCGTCATTGAAACAATCACAAATAATCAAACAGAAGAGCACATTCACAAGACAGAATGAAGAATATAAAGATGAACTATTTAACAGCGATAAGAACATTACATATATACATATCTATTTCCTTTTGACTTGAAGGGTGGATGAATAATTGTGTACAGCTAATTAGTAAGAAGAAGAGCGATTTTCTGCAATCTTCACATACAAAGATACACAAGATAGATGGCACAGAAGACCAAAATAAGGTTCCAAAAATGCAAAATGAGAAGCCAAAACTAGCTAATCAATCCATTCTTATTACCTCCAGTGCTGCCTCCACCCGGTGGACAAGGGAAAGGTTGCGTGTAAAGTTAGCATTAAGAGTGAATCGTCAAATAAGATCAGTTCTACACACGTGTAGTCAGGCTGCTGGTAACTGTTGTTGGTACTCGGTTAAGTTGTAATATATGTGTTCTCAAGCTACAGTCCTTGACCTGTTAGAAGATTTATGATGATAATGCTCATAAAATTATAAAATGAAAGTAGAATGGGGAAAACTAAGAGCCAAATTTACCTGCATGGCCCCCAAAGTTGACAAAAAATCTTTGCATTGCTCAAGCAAAATCCGTTCTTTTGCGGTCACCTTCACAAGTTCAGTCACCAAGGAGTTCGTTTCCTCCACCTGTGAATGGAAAATGGTTTTAGAAACATTGTTAGATTTGCCAATATAAGGTGAAGTATATGCAAATGGCTTTTAGTCAATCTATTTGAAAGAACATTTCTGCAGAGTCCACTTTTTCCAGTATTTACCCATGGCTCAATAGATTTGAGTAGCTTATTTTCCAATATTATGGTGGAAAACTGTAGCAAAGATCTAAAGACAAAGTCCTTGACAGTTAATGAAAGTAAATGACACAAAAGCACCATTTTGCAGTCAGTGATTTAGGTTCAGGTTTGAGGAACAATTCCAACTGACTCAAACTACTGTCTTTGCACATCTAAACAAGTACCAACCTCATTCACCAAACTTTAAAAAAGGCCGTAACCATTGCACAAAACTCCTTTTGCAAGGTCTAGGAGAGGTGATTGGTAGGCAGTCATACCCCTAACTTTTTTCAAGATGCTGGTTCCCAAACTCAAATCCGCAACCTGTTATTTTTGGTGAAGGCGCTCGCTATCACACCAAGATCTGACCTCTATTCACCGAACTTTAAAAATGACATAGAAACTGCGACCAAACATCTTGGGACAACCCAAGCTAATGAGGGGTTAAAAACTTAAAATGTCAAAGACACACCGGTGCTAGAGAATTTTGTATTTGGTAATTTGAGGCACAGGGGATCCATGCCATTGACAGATAAGACAATGAAACACACCCATCTTTAGGTGAGATTAATTAAAATATATGATTCAGAGCCTAGAGGCTAGAGCCAAATAATCACCCTCACTAGGGTCTGTTTAGGATCAGCTTATTTTGCTAAAATTAAAAACTTTTTGCTGAAAGTACTGTAAATAAAGGTAAAAGTTAGTTAAAATAGTATAGGACTCATGAATAGTACCAAAAAGTGCAGTAGAACCCATGAATAGTAGAAAAAATAAGTGAAATAGTAAAATAAGCTGGTTTTTTAAGCTTGAGCCAAACACATACTACATCTCAGCTGAGGAAGCAATGATGTCAATTCTAATAAGTCTAATTTAAATGCTTCAATTCACAGACTTGTTCATTGATTTTAGTCATTAAAGTTTTGTTTGCTTACAATAAGTGGGGAGGAATTTCAACCTAGACTTTCTCCTTGGGAGAGACCAGGGGGCAGTGCCAATGAGCCACAGCAATATCGTAGATTATATATATATATATATATATAAACCCAATCTCAGCTAGAATTCTTCAAATTGCTTAAGTATAATACATATCTTTAGCAAACCACATATGCTAAGCACACAGGCACTAGATGAGTGTATTGCTTATAAAGCAGAGAAAATAAACATAAATGGTTAAGGGTAGGAATGGAACTAGATAAAATTTGAAATGGCTAGAAATGGAAAATAAATCTCCAAAGCATCACAGTTTCACATGGGGGTGTTCATGGTCAGGTTCGGTTGGTTTATGTAGAACTCACCACCCAACCCGATCACCTCAGATTCAAACATCAGCACCCAATTCCGACTGATGACAATCAGGTTATTAATCAAACGGTGCATTATCAGTCAGATCCGGTAGGTTTCGTTAACTTAGCAAGTTGACAACAACAGCAAGCAGCCAAACAACAAGAGAAAGGGTCTTGGCTGCTGACAGATACTCAGCCTTGCTGATGTTGGATTTAGGGATGGCAATTTTTGCCCGACCCGCGGGTACCTGGCCCGGTCCGACCCTAATGGACCGGATTTTACCCAATCCAATTAGGAATAGGGTCGGGTATGGGTTTTAAAAAAAAAAAAAAAAAAAAAACCCCCCGAAGCGGGTCTGGGTCGGGTCCGGATTTTATCAAAAAAATCTGAAACCCGACCCGAAACCCGAATAAAACCCGGTTTCCCTGAAATTACAAAAATACCCCTATATATATATAGCTATAATCTAACCCTAAAACCCTCATTTCCCTTCAGCAGCAGCTCACGCCTTCTCAGTCCTCACTGCCTCACTTTCCTCTCCCACTCTCACTCACTCACTCTCCTCTCCTCTGACCACCACAGCCACAACCAAGCGTCCAAGCCTCACTCACTCTCCTCTCTTCTCACCACGACAGCCCAAACGAAGCCCAGAAAACCCGTTCATCCGACGGACATTTCGCACTCAAGATTTCCTTCACCCTTTGATCGAAACCCCCACGGTTCCTCAACGAATTCAAAGCCACCAAACCCCCAAACAACTTGTTGTTGAAGAACATCTGTCGAACCGCTGTACTGTTTCTGCAATTTGACCTTGAAAAGAAGCTGAGAAAATGGGTTGGTTTGTTAGATCTTGGATCCGTTTGGATGGCAAGAAAATAGCCGAGATTTTGTGTTTGTGATTTTGGGATTTAAACATGTATATTCAATGATTTAGATCTTGTGATTTTGGGATCTTAGATCTTTTAGTTAAACATGTATATTCAATGATTTCTGTGTTTGTGATTTTGGTTTTGTTAATTATGTACTGTTTCCACACTTTTAAGATCGACTTTCCTATTGTATGAAGCAGTCCAATCGTGAGTTTTGATATATTGCATTTTCAGGAGGAGAAAAGAGAAAAGTATGATTAGATTTTCATTACTCTATTTAGGCTTCGATTCTCTTCTTCTTCTTCCTTTTTCCTTTTTTTTTTTTGGGTTGGGCCCAAATCTAGTTGGCCTAAACGGGGCCCGTGGGGCCCAGCGGGGGCAGGTCCGGGCCCCGGGAAAAAAATCCGTTTAGTAAATGGGTCGGGTCCAGGCCACGGGCTAAGACCCTCAGGTTGGGTCCGGGTATGGAAAAACCCGGCCCGAACCTGACCCGTTGTCATTCCTAGTTGGATTGGCCTCCCACAGCCACAATCAAGATCATCTCGCATATAAACAAGGGTTGCCATAGGAGGAGAGAGAGAGAAATTGGCTGGTTAGATTTATTGGTCAAACCTCCCTCCATCCAATATCCAATTGAAAAGGAATGGGTTTGCCATAATGAATCCGGTGTCGACCAAAATTGTCAACGAAATCAATAGAAAGGCTTGGGTTAGAACTTAGATTAGGTTGGGCAAGTGGGATGGGTTTGCATAGGTTTTTCACAACCCTAGTTTCACCTGAATTCAAAAGAATTGGTGTATAAATCATGGTTTTAAAAACAAACCATTAAAAGATCTGAAACTGGACAGGTCCAAGATTTTAAAATCAAAGCGAGGTTTGACCATAGATCGAACCATGATGACATACTAATTATTCTAACAACTAATTAGTAATTACTATTGGAATAAATAAAATAAATGTGTAAAATATTAGCAATCTTGACTAAAAATATATCTAAAGAGGTTCAAGTATATCTTAACTAGAGTTAAGATGATGTTTTTCACAATTTATTACAATGATTAGGTACATATTTCCTTATCATTTCAAATATTACAATATCCTAAAATGTTCCAATCTACTCATGCTATAAAAGAAAATTGGTATTTTAGACACATTCAAATAAAAAAAAAACAAACAAACAAACAAAACAAAAAGTTTCATACACAGTCATTGTAATAACTCATAACCATTTTTTTTTATAGGTACCAAGGCTTATTTATTTATATTATAAAAAAATAAAAAATAAAACCTCTCTCCAACCAAAATCGCGAATAAAAAATGAATAAAAAATCTGACGAATGGGATCAATGCCTTGGGCTTCTGGCACTTTGGACTTTCAACAAACAACGTGATGCTTCACACAGTGAACAAGATCGACATACTTTGACTGTCAGCAGCATTTTTAAGCAAAATTTTCCATGGAAGAAAACCAGATCTGACCAGAAAACTTGTGCCCAATTTAGCAAACTGGCCAAGTTTACAGCAGCTTGAGTGGTTCCTAACAAAAAGCTGAGTTTTACGAATTTTGTGGGTCTCAAAAACTGGAATAGTGACCAGTTCCCAGTTAACTTGATCTGTCTGGCCAGTCCAATCAGGTTTTAAAACCATGATATAAATGATGACTAGCCAGCTAGCTTCTAGGTACTCATGCAGATGAGGTGACTCCACCATGCACTTTTGCACTCATAGATTCATACTCAATACATTATGACTAAGTTTTATGTTTGCTACAACCTACCTAAAACCTTCTCTTCTTTTGGCTTGAAACCAAAAATGTAAAAAAAAGTTGGAACACTAAGCACCAACAAAGGTGGAGTGCGTTACCCATAAAATTATAAAAGCCAGAACACAAGTTATATATATTTTCTTATTTTAGTAAGAATTTATTTCTGCAAGTATAATGTCATTAACAGATGAACTACTGCATAGTGCCTAAGAAATGGAGAAACAAATTCAAAATAAAAAGAAAGAGATTACCTTTGAAACAAGAGAGTATATTGAGGATCCCATCACCTGCATCACATCAACTGCTGAACCCACAGCGTCCTTCAGATTTTGAATATCAGCCTGTAAAATTAAAGTTAAGCTCATTATCAACCTCAACAGCACCAAAGGTAATCAAGACGAAAGGAGAAGGTACATACTGCTGCTTTTCCAACAACTGGAAGACGGAGCGTACTGGCCTTCAATGCTTCAGTTGCTCCTTGCAAAGAATTAGAGTGATCTCTATCTAAAAGGGCCCAATCTTCCAAATAATTCAACTACATTCAACAAGTAAAACAAACTTCTTTTATGATTTAAACCAAAAAAAAAATTATAAAACAAACAGCAGTGATCAAATCCAAAATACTTTTGTCTGACAGGGGAAATCGTCAAGTGAAGTGCTTCCTTAAATTAATGATAACAAACATAAAATTATTAAGTCAATGAAAGTCAGCAACCAATATTCCAACATATTAATTCAGACCATTTGTAAGGTTTATTTTTTGGATAAAATACAAAATAAAAACCAAGAGTTCATTGCAGGATAAGAATGACATACCAGGATCAGCTCTCCTTTAAAAGGAGGGGGAAAAAT